>VZQC01011454.1:3478-41401 GCA_009823505.1 Rhizomys pruinosus
GGGTACACAGAACTGCATGCAGACAGTACATTCATACACATAGAAAATAAATAAATAAAATTTAAAAAATTAAAAAAAATAAAATGTATGTGTATATACTTTAAGAAGCTGCTGTAGAGAGAAGCGTTATGTCTGGGCTTTCCAGAATTCCAAGGAACACAGAGATGCCCACTTCCTCCAGAGGTTCTCAATCTTCTGACCTCTCCCCCTGTACCTGAGGTCCCACCCCATAGCTATAAGTGGGTGGGCCCCAGTTGCCTTTTTGCTCCAGTTTCAATGGAAGAAAATCAAGTTACCGGAGTGACTTAAGTCTTATGTACTTAAAAAAAAATTTTTTTTGTCTTTTCGAGACAGGGTCTCCCTGTAGCCCCAGCTGTCCTTGTAGACCAGGCAGGCCTTGAACTCACAAAGATCCTCCTGCCTCTGCCTCCCGAGTGCTAGGATTAAAGGTGTGCACCACAATGCCTGGCCTCTAAGGATCTTTTAAAATATGTATTTTAAAAATATTTTCTCTCCTATTTGACTGACTATTTACCTTAGAGTATGCTAGGATTATTTTACTACTCCAGTTTTCATTGTAAGTCAACTGAAGATATTTTTCAAATTAAAGCAATTATGTTTTTTAAAATTAACAATAAACAAGCACCTACTACTCAATGTAGACATTTTCTCTTTAGCACACAAGGATTTCAGGAGCATGAGCTCCTGCCATTGTTCTTTTCTTCTGAGGTGCTCTAATGACTGCAGTTATTAAAGGTTTATTGATTCTTGGACCAAATGCATAAACAATGGTCTCTTGTTCCTCCTAAATAATGAATAAGCGGTTATTGTAAAATTGCTTATAGTGTCTTACTCAATGATCTGAAGTTTTACTAAGTTAAAAACACATGAAGAGAGTTATTTTCTTTTTTAACAGCATGGGTTTTGAAAAACTGAGGATCAAGAATAACTATAAAAGTGAAAATAAAAGACTGTTATCCCTGTATAACAGTAGTTAGAATGCAGAAAAGAGAGCCAATTATCCCCCAGAGCCCTGTTACCACCCTTGCGTAATTATGGCTTATTTTTCTTTTTCCTTTCATGACCATTATCCACTCATTGGTACTAAGAGATGATGACAGTTTGTTAGCATGGCTGCTCTTGTCCCACATACTCTATGCTTTCCTCTCAATAATTTGTCTCAAATTATTCACTTATTTTTTAGGTCCGAAGTCATTTTAATGATGCTAATATCCATTTACATTCATAATTCTTTGGTTAAAAAATAGGCCATTTTCATTTTGATAGCTTGGGGATGTGTTGAGCATTATTTAGTGTTTTTAAGTCCTTTTGTGATATATAAATTTAAGTTTGAAAGTAAAGTCAGGGGCTGGAGAGATGGCTTAGTGGTTAATAGCACTGACTGCTCTTCCAGAGGACCCAGGTTCAATTCCCAGCACCCACATGGCGGCTAAGAACTGTCTTTAAGCCAGGTGTGGTGGTGCACACCTTCAATCCCAGCACTTGGGAGGCAAAAGCAGGGGGATCTCTGTGAGTCAAGGCCAGCCTGGTCTGTGTATCGAGCTCCAGGCCAGCTGTGACTAAAGGGAGACCCTGGCTCAAAGAAAAAAAGGAAAGTAAAGTCAAATAGTGTCAGGACTTCAAGTCATAAAACTTGATTTGAATATCAGCCTACCACACAACAGCTGCATGTGAGCTTGGATAAATTCATTAATCCCTCTGGGTCACACTTTTTCTGCTTTTTTTTAATTTTTATTTATTTATTTATTTTTAAAATTTTATTTATTTCTGTATGTGTATGAATGTACTGTCTGCATGCAAGTCTGTGCACCCGTGTTGTGCAATGCCGCGGAGGTCAGAAGAGGGTCTCGGATTCCCCTGGAACTGGAGTTCTCCTGGAATTGGAGTTCCAGATGGTTCTCGTCCACCATGTGGGTGCTGGGGATCGAACCCGGGTCCTCTGTAAGAGCAGTCAGCGCTCTCAACCGCTAGGCCATCTCTCCAGCCCCTGACACTTTTTTGCTGCTTTTTAAGATAGAGTTAGTTAGTAATAGCCAACTCACTGTATTATTGTGAAGGCTCAAATGACACCTACAGCTTTTTGCACACCACAAACATTCCTTTCTCAAATATCAGTTCTGTTCTGCACATTTATTCAATTTCAAAAACATCTGCCCTTAAACACTATGTGTTCTGCACCATGCCAGAACTATGGATGTTCAGTTAGCTGATTACAAAAAAAGAATGATTTTTTGACAATTTTCAAAGGTTTTATAAACATAAATATTATTTTTTTTATTAAAAGATTAGTGTGTGTTAGATAGCTTTGTAGCTTTGTCAACTTGACAGCACCTGGGCTGAGGGAGCTCCAATTGGGAATTTGGCTCCATTGGAGTGGCCGTGGCCAATGCTGATGAGTTATTGTCTTGATTACCGTGCAATAAATGGGGAGGACCCAGCCCAATGGAGTAGTGCAACCCTGTGCAGGTTGTTGTTTTGTACCTTAATAAGAAAGCAGTGGGGCATGAAGCCCAGAGGAGCAAACAGCCAGTGAACAGACATTTCCCTCCCACGGCCTTGTGCTTCAGCTCCCTGCCTCCAGGTTCCTGCCCTGAGTTCCTGCCTTGGCTCCCTAGTGATGAGATTGTGACCCAGGAGATTTAGTAGAATAAACCCTTTTCCTCCCCACGTTGGTGTCAGTCAGAGTGTTTTGTCACACAGCAATGGAGACAACCAGAACAGAAATATGGGGTACCAGTAGAGTGGGGGGTAATTATCTGTTGTGACAGACGTGATTCCTTGGTGTTTTGGGGAAAGGATTGGTGGAGGCGTTTGTAACTTTGGGCTGGGAAGATTCATTGAAAGCCCTAAAGGATTGTTTGTGCTTGGAGCTTGGAGCAGTTTTGCTTGAAGGATTTCTAGAAGATGGGGCCTGGCTTGGAATTATTCTAGTCGGAAGTTGGGAACTCTATAAAGATTCTGTCAGAGCATGTTGTTGAATTTCGTTGAGATGTGGTTTCTGGATCAGCTGGGTTGAAGAATCAGCTGTATCTAAGAGGACCAGACCTGAAGTGAAATGCTTTGTGTACTGGTACAAGTTGATGCTGGTTAGTTGGGGCTGAAAAATCAAGCTTGTAAGTAACAAAGAGCATCAGCATCACTGTTGGGTGAAATCTTCTGGAAGAATTTCTCTTCAGGGTCAGACACAGAAGCCCTTGGTCCCAGAAGGGGCCTGAAGCCTCCATCTTGAGCCATAAGCAGACTTGGTAGAATGTATAACAGTCTCCTATTATGGCTCTGGTGTCGAAATTTGAGGGGTCCAGAAGAGCAGCCGAGTGCTTGGCACTGTGAGAGTGCCAGAAAGCATTGGTTGAAAGTGTACCTCGGTTGCAGTGAGATCCCCAGGATTGCAGGGGTCTTGGAAGAGAAAGCCTGAAAGCTTTTGCACGAGGAGAGGCGTCAGAAAGAGAACCATTTGTGGAAGTTTGCTGCCTCAGTTTCAGTGGCGACCCCAGCATTTGGAGCATGCCGAAACATGGGGCACCACCCAAGGAGCAGAGGCAGGTTTGTGGAATGGAGCATGGCCTGGCTTGCAAGATGAGCCTGTGGTGTAGCCGGATAGGCAGAGTCCAGGAGGGGAGCTTGCTGAGAAACCTTTGGAGCCCAGAAAAGAATCATGAGTGAGTCCCAGAGTCCAGCCTTGAGCCTACTTTTCCTGGACTTAGGTATTTGTTTGAGATTGCCTTGAAATTCTTCCCTTTGAATAAGACTGTTCCCTTTGTTTTGGACTTTACAGAGCCCACAGTTTAAGAGACTTTTAACAAACTGTGAACTTTTTTAAGATTTTTGGACATTTTTTAAGGACTGTGGGGGCTTATAGGTTTGTACTTCTAGGTTTGTGATTATGTGTTAAATCATACTTTGGGGGATAAAAAACTGGAAAGGCAGGTGGAATGCGTTGATTAATGATTTTTTGTGTGTTCAAGTTGACAAGGGGGTCAATTTGCCTGGATAGCTTAGTGTCAACTTGACAACACCTGTGGTTGAGGGAGCCTAATTGGGGGAATTGTCCATTTGGATCTGGCCCCCTGTTGGGCCACATCTGTGGAGTATTGTTTGATTATCAGGCATGTGGGAGGGCCCAGCCTCTCTATGCGCGATTCGCTCTGCCACCACCGTCGTGCAGGTTGTTGTGTACCTTAATAAGAAGGGAGGCTGGGCATGAGCCATGGGGAGCAAGGCAGTGAATAGCCATTCCTCAGCTTAATCGACTTCAGCTTGCCTTCAAGTTTCCTGCCCTCTGAGTTCCTGGCCTTGTCTCTTGTGGTGGTTTGAATGAGATGTCCCCCATAGGCTCTAAGAGTATTCAGACACTTTGTCTCCAGTTGGTGGCACTGTTTTTGGAGTCTTGGTGTGGTGTGGCTGGTGGATGAGAGTGTGTCACTGGGGGCAGGCTTAGTGAGTTTAACAACTTGTGTCGTCTACAGTCGCCTCTCTCTCTGCTTCCTGTGCTCTTTTGTGAGATTGTGACCCCTGGCTTCTGCTCCAGATCCAGCCCCCATGCTCCCCCACAATGGACTCTGAATTCCCTGGAACCGTCAATTCGTAAGCTCAAAAATAAACTCTTCCTTTTATAAGTTCCTTGATCATGGTTGCTTTATCACTAGCAACAGAAATTGACTAATACAGTAATTGGTACCAGACAAGTGGGCTGTTGGAATGTGAAGAACCTGACCATGTGGATGTTTTGGAGGAAATGGAAGACTTTGGAACTTGAGACTATGAATGCATCGTTGCGAATATTACTTAAGCAGAGCTTAGCTAAAGGCCAATCTAGTGAGAAGCCTGAAGAAAAAACATGCTGCAAAAATTATGGTTCTAGAGGAGATAAAGACTTAGCAGCCAACTGGGATATTTTTTGATAAGAGTCTGGCACAGCAGTTTGCCTGCAGCCCAAATGCTTGCCCCTGATGAATGTTGCGAGTTATTGAAAAGCAATGGACTGGGCTGGATTGATGGCCTAAGCAGTTATGAGCACAGACCCTGCTCTTTACAGAGGACCCGAGTTGATTCCCCAGCACCCACATGGTGGCCCGAGAAACCGTCTGAAACTTCCAAATTCCAGGAAAAGAACTCCAGTTCCGGGGAATTTCCGAGTGCCCTCTTCTTTTACCTTCTGCAGCATTTGCATGATCATTGGGTGCCAGCAGACCCCTACATGGCCAGACATACATTGATTACACATACAGAAATTAATAAAAATTTAAAAAAAAAAAAGAAAAAGCAATTTGGANAAAAAAGGAAAGTAAAGTCACATAGTGTCCCCAAGGGACTTCAGTCATAAAACTTGAATTTGAAATATCAGCCTCCCACAACAGCTGCCCAATGTGACCTTGGATAAATTCATTGGAATCCCCTCTGGAAGGTCACAACTTTTCTGCTTTTTTTTTAAATTTTATTTTATTTATTTAATTTTTAAAATTTTATCTTATTTCTGTATGTGTATGAATGTACTGTTCTGGCATGCAAGTCTGTGCACCCGTGTTGTGCAATTGCCGCGGAGGTCAGAAGAGGTCTCGGATTTCCCTGGAACTGAGTTTCTCTGGAATTGGGAGTTCCAGAATGGGTTCCTCGTCCACCATGTGGGTGCTGGGGATCGAACCCGGGTCCTCTGTAGAGCAGTCAGCGCTCCTCAACCGGCTAGGCCATCTCTCCAGCCCCTGACACTTTTTCTGCTTTTAAGATAGAGTTAGTAGTAATAGCCAACTCACTGTATTATTGTGAGGCTCAAATGAACCTACAGCTTTGCACACCACAACATTCTTCTCAAATATCAGTTCTGTTCTGCACATTTATTCATTTCAAAAACATCTGCCCTTAAACACTATGTGTTCTGCACCATGCCAGAACTATGGATGTTCAGTTAGCTGATTACAAAAAAGATGATTTTGACAATTTTCAAAGGTTTATAAACATAAATATTATTATATTTTTATTAAAAGATGTAAAGTTGGTCTCAAGATGTTATAGCTTTGTCAACTTGACACACCTGGTTTGAGGGAGCTCTCAATTGGGGAATTGGCTCCATTGGAGTTGGCCTGTGGCAGTCTGATGGAGTTTATTGTCTTGATTAGTCAGGCAAATGTGGGAGGACCAGCCCACAATTGGTTAGTTGCACCCTGTGCAGGTTTGTTTTTGTACCTTATAAGAAGGCAGCTTGGTGGCATGAGCCCAGAGGAGCAAACAAGCCAGTGAACAGACATTTCCCTCAGCGGCTTGTGCTTCAGTCCTGCCTCCAGGTTCCTTGCCCTGAGTTCCTGCCTTGGCTTCCCTAAGTGATGATTTGTGACCAGGAGATGTTGCTGATATAAACCCTTTTCCTCCCCACGTTGGTGTCAGTCAAGAGTGTTTTGTCACAGCAATGGAAGACAAACCTAGAACAGAAAATTGGGGTACCAGTACGAGTGGGGTATTATCTGCTGTGACAGACGTGATTCTTGGGTTTTGGGGAAGGATTGTGGAGGGCGTTTGTAACTTTGGGCTGGGAAGAGATTCTTGAAGCCCTTAAAGGATTGTTGCTGTACTTGGAGCTTGGAGCAGTTTTGTGAAGGATTTCGTAGAAGATGGAGGCCGCTTGTGAATCTTCAGTGTTCAGGGGAATCCTAAAAGATCTTCAGACAATTTTGTTGATATTCTTGTGGGTTCTGATCAGCTGGGGTTGAAGAATTCAGCTGTATAAGAGACCAGTACCTGAAGGAAATGCTTTGTTGTACTGGGACAGTTGATGCTGGTTAGCTTGGGGCTGAAAAATCAAGCTTGTAAGTAACAAGGAGCATCAGCATCACTGTTGGTTGAAATCTTCTGGTAAGAATTTTCTTCAGGGTCAGACACAGAAGCCTGTGGTCCAGAAGGGGCCTGAGCCTCCATCTGAGCCAAAGACAGACTTGGTAGATGATAAAGTCTCCTATATGGTCTGGTGTGAAATTTGAGGAGGTCCCAGAAGCAGCCGAGCTTTGGCACTGTGAGAGTGCAGTAAAGACGCATTGGTTGAAAGTGACCCTCGGTTTGCAGTGAGATCCCAGGATTGCAGGGGTCCCTGGAAGAGAAGCTGAAAAGCTTTGCAACGAGGAGAGGCTTCAGAAAGAGAACCATTGTGGAAGTTTGCTCACTCAGTTTTCAGTGGCGACCCCAGTCATTTGGAGATGCCGACCAATGGGGCACCACCAAGAGACAGCAGGCAGGTTGTGGAAATGGAGTTGGCCTGTGGCCTGCAAGATGAGCTGTGTGTAGCACGGATGGCAGAGTCAGGAGGGGGAGCCTTGCCTGAAACCTTTGGAGCCCAGAAAGAATCATTGAGTGAAGTCCCAGCGTCCAGCCTGAGCCCTACTTTTACCTGGACTTAGGTATTGGTTTGAGAATTGCGCTTGAAATTTTCCCTTTGATAAGACTGTCCTTGTTTTGGATCTTTACAGCGAGCCCACAGTTTAAGAGACTTTTTAACAAACTGTTGAACTTTTTTAAGATTTTGGAATTTTTAAGGACTGTGGGGGCTTTAAGGTTGTACTGATCTTAGGTTGTGATTATGGTTAATATCATACTTTTGCGGGGATAAAAACTGGAAAGGGGGTGGCGAAGATTGATTAATGATTTGTTTGTGTGTCAAGTTGACAAGGGAGGGTCAGATTTGCCTGTGATAGCTTATTGTGTCAACTTGACACACACCTGGTTGAGGGAGCCTCATATTGGGGAATTGCTCTCATATTGGAATCTGGCCTGTTGGCCACATCGTGGAGTATTGTTCTTGATTATCAGGCAATGTGGGGAGGGCCCCCCTCTTAGCGGCAACTCGCATTGCACCACCTCTGTGCAGGTTGTTGTTGTACCTTATAAGAAGGGCAGGCTGGGCATGAGCCATGGGAGCAAGGCCAGTGAATAGCATTCCTCCAGGCTTAATGACTTCAGTTCCTGCTTCTCAAGTTTCCTGCCTCTGAGTTCTGGCCTTGGCTCTGTGGTGGTTTAATGAGTGTCCCCCATAGGCCTCTAAGAGTATTCAGGACATCTTTGTCCTCCAGTTGGTGCGTGCCCTTTTTTGGAGGTTTGGTGTGGTGGTGGGCTTGTGGGAGGCAGTGTGGTCACTGGGGGTCGGCTTAGTGGAGTTTGTCAACTGGTTCTACATGTTCGCTCCTCTCTCTGCTTCCTGTGTTCTTTTGTGAGATTGTGACCCCTTTGGCTTTCTGCTCCAGATCCAGCCCCCAGCCTCCCACCACAATGGACTCTGATTCCCCCTGGAACCGTCAATTGTAAGCTCAAAATAAACTCTTCCTTTTATAAGTTCCTTGAGTCCATGGTGCTTTACTCACTAGCAACAGGAATGATTGCACGTAATACAGTAAATTGGTACCAGACAGTGGGCTGTTTGGATGTGAAGGAACTGACCATGTGGAGTTTGGAGGAATATGGAAGATTTGAACCGTTTAGACTAAGAAGCATCTCGCTTGCCGGATATGTAAGCAGAGCTTACTAAAGGCCATATCTAGTGAGAAGCCTGGAAGAAAGAACATGCTGCAAAAAATATTGTTCAGAGGAGATAAAGGCTTAGGCAGCAACTGGAATATTTTTTGAAAGAGTCTGGCAGCAGGTTTGCCCACCAGCCCAAATGCTTGCCCCTTGATTGCAATTTGAAAAGCAATGGACTGGGGCTGGATTGATGGCCTAGCAGTTATGAGCACAGAACTGCTCTTACAGAGGACCCGAGTTGATTCCCAGCACCCACATGGTGGCGAGAACCGTCTGAAACTCCAATTCCAGGAGAACTCCAGTTCCGGGGAATTTTCCGAGTCCCTCTTCTTTACCTCTGCAGCATTTGCATGACATGGGTGCACAGACCTACATGCAGACATACATTGATACACATACAGAAATAAATAAAATTTAAAAAAAAAAAAGAAAAAGCAATGGCACTGATGGTCTTTGGCAGAGGATATTTCAAGACAGGACCCTAATGTAGAAAGTTTGTGTCATGGCTTTTATGGTTGATATTAGACAGAGTCTTTACAGTTTGAAAAAGAGCAATGGGGGCAGAAGGAAATGCAGACGAATGTACATTTTGGATCTGAAAAGTACACTATGAAGGATTAAAGGTGTGGGACCAAGCTTGTGAAGGGAGAGGCTCCCTTCAAAGGTGAGACTTAAAAGTGATTAGGAGAGGCCTGGAGATTTACAAGTAACAAAGAAACTGTACCTTACAGGGCAAGACCCACCCAGACTAATCCTCCAACAAGTCCAGGGCGAGAACACAGTTTGCAATGTGGTTGAATAGGCCAGCCAGTCCACCTGAGACTTGCCAGCAGATTACTTAGGCAATTTTCATTACGTGGCTGGCTTTAGATGGCATTGAAGTTTTGCAAGAGTGAAGGGTCATCAATTCTTCCTTCCATGGTTTCAGCGGAGCCACAGAGGCCATAGACAGCATGTACATCGGGGTGCGTCCCTAATAAAGAAGCCCTTGACTAGGCCACTTCGTGAAGCTGTGAACGTGAATATGAAGCCTGGTTGGCCAGCAGAGACCCAAGAAGACATTTCGAGATGCCAGACCTGTGAGATATTGCCAAGGAGAGTGCATACAGGGAGTGGTACCACCTAAGAAAGAGATGTATGTTAGCCAGCAAAGCTGGAAGAGCGAACAGATCTAAGCACCTTTGGAAGTCAAATCCCAGAAGTCGCACATGGAGCTACTTGACTTGGAGTTTGCCCTGCTCGGTTTTCGGTCTGTTTTTGTCCATGATTTCCTCACTATGCCTCTACTCCTCCCTTTTATTGGGATGGGAATGGTGTTTATTTCGGTTCCACTGTATGTTGGAGTATGTTAATTTGCTCTTTTGATTTTTACAGGAACTTACAGTTTGGAGATTGGCCCAAGTCTCAGAGGAGACTTTGACTGTGGGACCTTAGACATGCCATTGAATCTCGGTAAATCCTTATGCGGGACTTTGGGTTGGGTTGGACTGAATTCATTTGCATATATGGTCAAGAGCCTATGGAGGCCAGGGAGTGAATTGGCTTGTTTGTATGAGTGCCCCCATAGGCTCTTAGGTATTCAGAAATTTTGTCTTCCAGTTGGTGGCACTGTTTTTGGATGTCTTGGGAGTTATGTTGTGGCTAGTGAATGGAGGAATGTGTTGTCCACTGGGGGGCAGGGTTTAGTGAGTTTTAAGCAAGCTGTGGTCTCCAATCGCTCTCTCCTCTGTTCCTGTGCCTCTTTGGAGATGTGAACCTCGGCTTCCCTGCTCCAGATCCAGCCGCCATGGCTCCACCACAATGGACTCTGATTTCCACTTGGAACCTCAATCGTAAGCTTCAAATAATAACTCTTCCTATTTATAAGTTCCTTGTGTCATGGTGCTTTATCATGCAACAGAAAAGTGACTAATACCATGGCTCCCTAAGTGATGTGCTGTGACCAGGGAGTGTATAGCATGAATAAACCCTTTCCTTCCAAGTTGGTGTCTCAGTTCAGAGGTGTTTTGTCACAGGCCAAGGCCAAGACAAACTAGAACAGTAACAATGACAGTATTATTATGGAGTTTTGATATTTCCCATAGTTAAATCTTTTCATTTACCCATATTTATTTATTATTTAATTTAATTTATATTTATGTGTATGATGTACTGTCTGCATGTAGGTTTGTGACCCTGTCGTGTGCAATTGCTGCAGAGTCAGAAGAGGGTCTCGGCTTCCCCTGGAACTGGATTCTTCTTCTGGAATTGGAGTTTCAGATAGGTTATGCCAGTAGGAGGGATCGAACCCGGGTCCTCTGCAAGAGCAGGTAAGTGCTCTTAACCTCTAGGGCCATCTTCTCCAGTCCCCCCCCATTTAGTTTTTTACTTGGTAGAAACAGTTTGTTTTGTTTTGTTTTGTTTTTGTCTTTTTGAAACAGTGTTCTCCCTTTGAGTCCCAGCTGACCCTGGAGCTTCACTTTGTAGACCAGGTTTGGCCTTGAACTCACAGCAGATCCACCTGCCTCTGCCTCCTGAGTGCTGGATATAAAGGTGTGGGCCACCATGCCTAGCTAAGAAAGAGTAGCTCTATATTAACTTTGTAAATGATATAATCTGAATATTAATGACAGAACTGAAACTCTGGACTTACAAACAAGATACAGTTTATGACTGCTGTTTCTAATCAGAAAGTTCAGAGACTAGTTTTTGTTTCTTTTTTTTTACGTTAATTTTTATTGAGCACTTTCTTATAACATTTCTTAGTTCAAATTTGACCCTATTCCCCATCCATGCCCACCCCTCATGTCCCCCGCACCTCCGGCCAGAGCTCATGCGATTCTGCCAATACATTTAGTCCTGTCTTGCATTTTTCTCAGTCTTTTACAACCTTTGATCCAGAAGTTTACTGTTGTGGTCAGTCGTATTGAACAGGTTTTCTCTCTCTTTCTGGTGGTTTCCCTGTAATTTATATTATCCCAAAATATGCATATATATACACTCTTGCAATAAATCAAAATTACAAAGTCTTGAAAATAAACTATAGGTTAATTCACAAAACACATTTAGGGATTCACATTTTAACGAGTAAATGTGCATGAAGGTAAAAAGAAGTATAACTTTACTACATATCCTTTCTGGGATACAAATGGGAAAACTCTGTGTTCCAATCCTATTGATAAATTTTCAATTTTTTCTGAATCTGAAACTAACAATGGGAGGAGAATTTTGTATTCCCACAGGTAAAAATCACCAATCTAAATGCCTGAAAACATACAACTTATGGCTGTGTAGGATGGACTGGGAAATGCCAGCAGAGTTTTGTTTTCAAAGGCTAGATTCCAGCAGGGTTTGCCAGCATTGTCTTTACAGTTCTTTGTTGTCTGTATTATCTCTCTTGTCTCTGACTGTTCCTATTTGGACTGAATGTTTGACTAGATAGAGTTGCAATACAAATCATCATGAGAAAGACACCGGAGCACTTCCATGTCCTTCATTTTTCAGGAGTTTAAGGATTAGCAGCTGTGCTAGTGACAGGAAGTATAAACTTGTATCTCCTTTGTATAATTTAGAGAAGTGAAGAAGAGTTTAGAAAGCCTAAGAAGAGTCTCCTAGATAGAAAAAACAACCTGAATGCAATGAGTATCATGCCCTTTCCCTGGAGCAAGAAGAGCACTCAGTGAGGTATCTGAATGTGCATTTTGTCTTCCCTCACCATGTCTAGCCTTGTGTTGTCCACGTGGATTAATATTAGATAATTTTAATTTATAATGAATAACTAACAATGGTCTGTCACCACTGGATCGAATGATTTCTTAGGGTTTTGTCAGAATATTATTTTCATTGCGAAAGTGTGAATCATTCTATATGCTAAGCAGACAATGTGGAAATAGAGTAAAGTGACACATAGGAAAGGAAATTTTAGTTGTAAAAATATTATCAAATATTATTAATTTAGAAACAATAGGAGTAGGGAGAATATGGAAAAGAACAGCATCCAGGAAGACTGGAAATTAGGAAGGGGCAGAATCCTGAAAACTCTTTAAGTTTCCATTCTCACAATCATAGAACAGAATGTTTCTGAAACCAGAAATGCTCATATCTGTGTCAGTGTCAGAGTCTCATAAATTCAGCTGGAAGGAGGAAGGGGAAGGTTCAGGTTGTCAGCCTGAGCAATGGAAGCCTCACACCTTGGGGTCGAAGCTCACAGACCCAGCAGGGTTCAGCACAAGAGCAGAAAGGGAACAATTTTTTAAGTTTCTTAATGCCAATCAGCCGCTTTGACTATTAGCCATACAAAAGCAAACTTTTCTTTTGATTATATATTTATGGATGTACATAAGGGAATATATTTTAAAAGGAAACTTGCTTAAAGCTTTATTTGGGGGTTATGAGATAATATTAATGTCTACATTAAAATCTACAAACATTCACAAAATTAAGAAATTGCTGTCATTAATAGTATTTTCATTACTATTACTTTTTATTTTATTTTTATTTTATGTGTCTGAGTGTTTTTCCTGCATGTATGTAAGTGCACTTGTATCATGCAATGCCCTCAAGAGATCAGATGAGGGTGTCAGATCCCCTGGAACCAGAGTTTCAGACAGTTATTTACTGCCATGTGGGTGCTGGGAACCAAACCTGGATCCTCTGCAAGAGTAGCCAGTGCTCTTAACCACTGATCCATCTCTCCACCCCAGTATGAATGTACTGTCTGCATGTAGGTCTGTGCACCCGTGTCGTGCAATGCTACGGAGGTCAGAAGAGGGTGTCGGATTCCCCTGGAACTGGAGTTCTCCTGGAATTGGAGTTACAGATGGTTCTAAGCCGCCATGTGGGTGCTGGGGATCGAACCTGGGTCCTCTGCAAGAGCAGTCAGTGCTCTTAACTGCTAGGCCATCTCTCCAGCCCCATCCACCCCAGTATTTTTTTTTTATCAGTACAGTGATCTTTGTCATCTCTCTATGCAGCCTAGACTGGCCTCCAATTCACAGTCCTTATGCCTCTGTCTTCAAAGTTGTGGAATTATTGGCATGTGTTACCCAGCCTGGCCCATTACATCTTAAAGACAAAGCTTCTTTTGAAGTAGACCTTTAGGGATTTCATTAAGTGGTTTTGAAAGGAACCAAAGTGCTGATTTGTTTAAATGAATTTCACTCTCTTCTGGTTGCTGTGTAGTACTGTTTCAGGAGGTTATGAGATAATGGAATTATGACCCTACAGCTTTTACAGGGCTGTATGGAGGTGGCAAACAGCACAACACTTAGAATTACGTTGAGTCAGGTGAGGTGGTGCACGCCTTTAATCCCAGCACTTGGGAGGCAGAGGCAAGTGGATCTCTGTGAGTTCGAGGCTAACCTGGTCTACATAGTGAGTTCCAGGACAGCTCAGGCTACAGGGAGACCCTGTCTCAAAAAGACCAAAAAAAATGTCCAGATGCTATAAATTTGAGTGTAGAAAGGAAACATTAATTATTCAATTGGTGATTGTGGTGGTTTGAATGAGAGTATCCCCCTATAGGCTTTAAGTATTCAGACATTTTGTCTCCAGTTGGTGGCACTGTTCTTGGACGTCTTAGAAGGTGTGGCTGTGCTGGAGGAAGTACGTTATTGGGGGCAGGCTTAGTGAGTTTAACAAGCCTTGTGGTGTCCAGACTCTCTCTCTGCTTCCTGTGCTCATTGTGAGATGTGACCCTCGGCTTGCTGCTCCAGCCCCAGCCACCATGCTTCCCACCACAATGGACTCTGATTCCCTGGAACCGTCAAGCGTAAGCTCAAATAAACTCTTCCTTTTATAAGTTCCCTTGCTCATGGTGGTTTTATCACAGCAACAGAAAAGTGACTAATACAGTGATATATGCACATTTGAATGATGAAAGCAGTAAAATGATCATGATGGAACTTGCACAAAAGGCTTTTAAAATTTCTTCTATTAAATAAGGAGGCCAATCCTCATAGGGCATATCCTACTAAAGATCTTGTAGTTAATTTACTAGTCATATTACACAAAACTTAGTATATGAATTTGAGTTCCCCTGTCAATACTAACTGGTAGTTGTTGTTGGGAGCATATAGTTGAAAAAGACTGTTGTATAATTTACTTTTCTTGTTGCTAGGATAAAATATCTGACAGAAGAACTTAAGGAAGGAAGGGTTTACTGTGTCTTACAGTTTAAGGAGACACAATTCATCATGGCTGCCAGATCACATTGCAGCCAGAGTCTTGAAGCAGAGAGAGATGAATGCTGGTACTTTCCTTGCTTTTTCCTTTCCTTTCAGCCTAGAGCCCAAGCCCATGGAGTGGCACCATACACATTTAGGGTGGATCTTCCCATTTCAGTTAACCTAATCTAGAAATGCCAAACAGCTTGTCTCCTAGGTGATTCTAGATCCCGTTAACTTGACAGTTACTAATCATCACAACTGTGAAGACAAGCTGGACATGGTGGCCCCTGGCTTTAACTTGGGAGGCAGAGGGAGGTAGATCTCTGTGAAATCAAGGCCAGCCTGTTCTACACAATGGTGCTACAGGGAGAACCTGTCTCAAAATAAATAAACAAAAAGCTATATAAAAAAAAACCAAACAAACAAAAAACAACTATGTAGACAAAACTAAATCTAAAGCAAAGATCATGGATGTGTATGCTTGTCATGGGGATGAGGGGTTAGTAAACCCTGTACAGTGACTGCAATGGCTTAGAATTAAGGGAAAGAATAAGTGCAGACCCAATGGTATACAGTTAGTCATTTATTTTTTCCTATCCTTTTCTTCAAAACAGGCATGAAGGCTAAAGAGATGGCTCAGCAGCTAAGAGCATTGGCTGCTGTTGCAGGAGACCCAGGTTCATTTCCTAGCACCCATACTGAGGCTAAGTACTATACATAACTCCAGTTCTAGGAAATCTAGTGACCTCTTCTGGTCTCTGTGGACATTGCATGACATAGATGCACTTGCATACATGCAGGCAAAACACTCATACACATAACAATAAAAATAAGTAAACACCAGACCTGAAAGGAAATGTAGGCAGTGAAAAGATACAAAAATTCAACACAAAGACAACTAAGATGGAACAGAAAGGCAAGACTACTACTAAATGCCAGTTACAAAATCCCACACACCTAGTAAAGGGTCTTAATAAAAACGGAAGGTATAATATGAAATTCAGACTTTATAAAATGTGACAGGTGATATAAATAAAATGGGCATAGCATTTTGATATAAAAAAGTAGTGGAAGCCAGGCGTGGTGGTGCATGCCTATAATCCTAGAACTTGGGAGGCAGAGGCAGGCAGATCTTTGTGAGTTCAAGGCCAGCCTGGTCTACAGAGCGAGTTCCAGGAAAGCCAGGGCTACAGGGAGACCCTGTCTCGAAAAGACCAAAAAAAAAAAAAAATAGTAGTGGAACTAGAAGATGTGGTTATCGATCCTAGGGCTGCCAATTTACTTTCTGCAGGTTATTTAAATTCAATGATCTCAGTGCCTTCATTTTCCAAATTTGCATAAAAATGCTGTGATTCAGCTTTTATTTTACGTGCTGTTAGAGGTCAATATGGTCAGGCTTCGCTTCCTAGAATGGCATTCCCAGGAAGTGGTGGAAACCTTAAGAGGTGACACTGGGTAGAAGGTCTTTTTTTAATTTAATTTAATTTTATTTATTTATTTATGTGTATGAATGTACTGTCTGCGTGTAGGTTTGTGCACCCTTGTCGTGCAATGCCGCGGAGGTCAGAAGAGGGCATCAGATTCCCCTGGAACTGGAGTTCTCTTGGAATTGGAGTCAAAGACAGTTCTCAGCTGCCATGTGGGTGCTGGGGATCGAACCCGGGTCCTCTGCACGAACAGTCGGCACTCTTAACCGCTAGGCCATCTCTCCAGCCCCTGGGTAGAAGGTCTTTAGGTCACCAGGGGAGTACCCCAGAAGATTCTCTCTTGTTCCTGGCCATGAAGTGAATAGCTTTGCTGCCCCCCACCCCAGCCATATTTCCCCCAAACAAGGAAGCCAAACTGTTATGGACAGAAACATTAAAACTATGGGTCTCAACCAACCCTTTTCTCTTCATAAGTTAACCACCTCAGGTGTGTATTACAATAAGAGAAAGCGAGTCTTTCTAAATTTAAAGAGAAGTGACTGCACTCTATTTTCCTGTGGTTACCTGGATCCATTGCCTCCACTGCTTGGCCTCTCCCTCCAGTCCTGGGGGATTAACATTGTAAACTAACACTGCAAACTGCAGTACCTCAGCTCCCTTTGCCCTCTGACTCTTCAGCTTTTCTTTGCCCTCAGACTTCCTGGTCAGCTCTGTCAGCCAAGAAGCCACCCTTCACCTCCTCAACATGAAGGTTCTTTCTCTAGCTTCTCCCCCTCTGATTACAATGCTCTCTTAAAGATCCAAGAACACAGTTGCTTCCTCTTGTTTTCCACTAAGACTATGTGCAAAAACAGGGTAGTGCTTTTGCCATCCCTTGGTGCCTTAGGATGGCTTTCTGGGTTCCCCCACACCATTCCCATTTCTCTGCATGGTGCTTTCATTCTGTTTGCTTGAGAACCCGATGTGAGAGTACATTCTAGGTCTTACCAGGGTCCTAACTGACATAACGGATGTTTATTTCAAGTGAAGGTGTGGGGGGGTAATAAGTTCCATTTTAGTCTCTCTTATGGGACAAGTGCAGAGCCAAGCATTCACCTCTCTGCTTGCCGACTAGGGGTGCTGTGTGTCCCGTGGCCACACGGTCCTGCTGCAACAACTAGAGCAGCCTTCTGTCACACCTTCCTTGAATGATGGACTACAACCTTTAAAGTATGAGTCAGAACCAACCCTTTCTGGGTTAAGTTGCTTTTGTAGTACGTGTTATGGCAGCAACTAGACATGTAACTAAGCATGTACCTAACCATTTCTAGAATGACTTACAATTTTCAGATAAAGGCACATTTTGCTTCTTTTTAAATACTTTTTTCTAGATCTCATTCTTCCTTTTGAATTCCTTTTTGTGGTTGTTTTTGGGACATTCATTCATGAGGACAATGCATTTCAATTATATCCACTTTTCCCTCCACTGTTCCCATTTCCCCGCATACATTCCCATCTCCCATTCATTCCTTCATCTTCTATTATTACTATTATGATCTAACCTACTGAGTTCAATTAAGTGTTGCCCATAGTACATAGGTAACCTACCAGGGGTCTTAGCCCTGAAGAAAACTGTCTTCCCCCTACCCCCCTTAGCAGCTATCAACTGGCTGCAGCTCCTTAACTAGGGTGGGGCCTTGTGAACCCTTTCTCATCCACACTAGAATGTTGGCTGCTCTGGTGATGTGCTGGTCTTATTTGGACAACCACAGTTGTTGAGAGTTCAGAGGTACAACACCTGTGTTAGGTCCCTTTACAGCAGTCCTCTGGTCCTTTGACTGTTGGAACCTTTCCTCCCCATCTTCTGTGATGCTCCCTGAGCTTTGAGTATAAGGAGTTGTGGCATAGATGTCTCATTTGGGGATGGGCAGTCCACAGTCCCTTATTATCTGCACTTTGATCAGTTGTGGTTCTCTAATAACATCCATCCATACAAAGAGAGGCTTCTCTGATGAGGGATGAGAGCTGTACTTATCTATGGTTCTAAGTATGCATATTTAGAAGGAATTTAGATACCATAGCAGTTTAGTAAAATGGTAGTAAGGCCTACGATCTCTCTAGCCATGGGTTGTTGGCTAGGTTTAGAGTACTAGGCATGAGCTCCTATCTATGGAGTGGGCTTTAAGTCTAATCAGACAGCTGCTTTTGGTTACACCCAAGATAATAGTGCCAGGACTGCACCACTGGGCATATCTTGCTAAGTCAGCTGTTACTACAGTTTTCAGGAATAACATCTGAATAGGACCGTTGATAACTTTTTTCTCCCAGCAATTTGCATAGCCATTTCCAATACTATGAAATCTAGCCACAAGAGACCAGGCTTCCAGGTCAGTGCCAGCCCGATTTTTCCAGGCCATATGATTGAAGTATGTGGTATTTTCAGCAATAGGATCTCACCCACAAGTTCTTGGAGGCAACCAAGACCAACCAATAGCAATAATCTATATTATTTGGTGGATTTCCTCACCAACAGCTTGAAGGGAGGTATCCTCCAACTGGCAATGGACTGTTTGATAGTCCATTATTTTGCCTCTTTTACACACACACACACACACACACACACACGCACACAAAATCAATCAATGACCAATCAATCAATCAATCAAGTACAAGAATGGACTTGGTGGTGGAGGCCTGTAATCCTAACTAGTTGGAAGGCTTAGGTAGGAGGATCGCAAGTTCAAGCTCTGCTTGGGCTACACTGTGATCTCAAAATAAACAAAAATGAACCAGGGCTGGGATTATAGTTTAGTGGCAGGGTGCTTGCATGAACCCATTGACTGAATCCTCAACACTACCAAAAAAGAATAACTCAAATTCACAGTGTCTAGCATGACCACCAGTTTCTTTAAAAAATGATTTACTTTATTTTATGTGTATGAGCATTTGACCTGTATGCATGTAATGTGTACCTCATGCATGCTGTATCTATAGACACCAGAAGGGAGCATCAGATAACCCTGGAGCTAGAGTTAGACAGAGTTGTGAGGTGCCATGTGGGTGCTAGGAACCGAATCCAGATCTTCTGTAAGATCAGCAAGTGTTCTTAATCATCACTCCAACCCCACAGTCACAGTTTTATAGATGCTGTAGTTTGGATTGAGAATGTCCTCTAAAGATTCATATGTTTGTCTTATCTATCAGCTCAGTTGACGGAGGTAATGAAAAATTTTAAGAGACATGGTAGATTGGGAGGTTTTAGGACACTGGAGACATGCCCTGGAAGGGGATTGTGGGACCCTGGTCTTTTCTATTTCCTCTGTCAGGTGAAAAGAGTAGGCTCTACCATGCATTGCTCCCTTACCACAGGGTCAAAAAAAAAAAAAAAACATGGCCAGATGATGGGCTGGAACACCCGAGACTATGGACCAAAATGAATCTTTGCTCTTCATGAGATATCGTTTCACAAAGTTGCTTCAGTAATCGAAAATACACACAGTAGGTGCCCAAGAAATTCTGTTGCTGGACTTAAGTTAGCTAACTTGCCCAGCTGCCCTCAGGGAAGTGCTCTGGCTGTCCTGATGTCCTCAGATCCTCTCTTTCATATACAATATGATATCATAAGACAACAAAGCCTTGTTTTCTCCATTTTATTGCAAGTTATTTTACGGGACACTGGAGATGGCTGTAGATCTTTGGTGCACAAGTTGTTCCCATAACCAAACATAAAATAGCTCATGAGGACAATTTAAGAAGTAAAAGTCTCATAAGGTACAATGCTTTTCTTTTCTTTTTCTTAGTTTCATTCTGCTTTGACCTTTCAACATGTGTAGATTGTTTTGCTACTCTAAAATTAACCAATGAAATAAAAGAACAAAGACCAAAACTGTAACAATGAAGTGAAGTTTCAATCACGTTTACTTTTTTGGCATGATCAGCTTGATTATTTTTGATGTTCACTAAAGTGTTTTGCATTTCAGAGGGAACTTTTCTTAAGCTCGTTCATGTGTCCCAGATGTGACCTAGTTTCGTTCTGGGAAATGAATGCGGAGCATGCCTCCAGTAAGTCAAGCAGACATGGCTATTCAGGAGCTATTTATGTGACATACTTACAGAAACCGAATATGTAAACCCAGCTGGCCAGAGAAAACCTTTATTGAACATGTACTATATGCTGAGTGATATTTCAGGCTCTGAATATGCAAAAACAAAGTCCAACTCCTAATCTCAAGGAATCTATGAACTAGTTTGAAAGAAAGACAAAAAAGTTTCACAAAGTAAAAAAAAAAGTAAAAAATTAAAGCAAAGCAAAAATATCCTCAATAAAAATAAAGCTAGGGAAAGAAGGAGAAACATACCATTAAATGTAGTCATTATTTCTGTCCAAGGAGACTTCAGGAAAGGTTTCCCAGAGGAGGGGCAGTAAAAAGCAGTTGTAAAGTTTAAATTACATTATGATGTTGGCTGTAGGTCTGTTGTACCTAAGGGAATCAAAGATAGCCTATAATAGAAGTACTAGCACACCTATGTTTATTGTGGTACTATTCCCAACAGCCAAGGGATGGAGTCATCCAATATACCCAACAGATGAATGAAGAAAATGTGGCATAGATACCCAGTGGAGTATTAGTTATCCATCAAGATGGAAACTGGAAGGAACTAGAGATGTCAAGTAAAGTAAGGCAGACTCATAATTGCAAGCATTGCTTGTTTGATCTCATCTATGGAATAAAAAGAAGCCATGAAAATGAATAATAAGAGGAACACTGGGAGGAGGTGGCAGTCACTGGGCATGACCAAAGTAACACACACACACACACACACACACACACACACACGCACATGCACACACACACACACCACATACACACACAGATTAAAATGTCATAATGAGCTGGGCTTGGTGGCGCACGCTTTAATTCTAGCACTGGAGAGGCAGAGGCAGGCGGATCTTTGTGAGTTTCAAAGCCAGCTGGGTCTACAGAGTGGTTCCAGGACAGTGGCGGCTACAGGGAGACCCTGTCTTGAAACACGACCAAAAAAAAAAAAAAAAAAAAGTCATAAGATGCAAACATGTACCTAATAAAAGTTTAAATTAGGAGGTGGAGACTACTGCTCAGCAGTTAAAAGTGCACATTGCTCTTCCATAGGACCCCAGTTCAGTCCCGGCCACTCAAGTCAGATTGCTCATAACTTTAGCACCCCGGCGGCCATGTAGCCCCCTGCTTGACCAATGCCACAAAACTGAGATGAGACCAGGAGACACTTGGCATTTATCTGGTCACTGTGGAACTTTCATCGGCACTTCAGTGTTTGAAGTGCACACAGAGTTTATATATGATAAATACCCAAGCAGTGAAAAAACACATAGGAATTTTCCATATAATGGCGAGGAAGAAAGCCTGTATAGTGTGCCCAAGGCCTTGAAGACCCTGTGTGTAACAGACCCAGTAACAGACCTCCTGAAAAGGGGTCTTCAAGGATTCTACAGTCAGAGTTTTGGTGTTTAATAGTGTGGCTTTAGTCTTTGTGCTGGCACCCCAGAAGTTCCTGCTATGATCTGTTTATATAATAGCTTAACCTCAACCCCATGGTTGAACATGGCTGAGCTTTTACCTGTTAGAGATTAGATCCTATCACCAAATAGGATGTAATTTGAGAGCAGGAGCAAATTTAGTCCAATGTTGTTGGGCCATAGAGTACACTTGCTCATCAAAAATTTTATCAGCCAATTGTTTTTTAGGGGTGGCATAAGTCCCACCATTTTGTTTAAATAGATATAATTTGAGGTGTGGTTTTTTTGTTTGTTTTACAATAACTGGCCTTGAGGATTGTATGGGATCCCAGCATTGTATGCCAATCAGCTAATAAATGGGCAGAGTGATTGCTGACATAAGAGGGGGCATTATCCATTTTAGTGTTACAAGGGATTCCTAGAATGGAAAAAGTGGGCAACATATGAATAATGAATATTTTCTTTTTCTAGCTTGAGCAGTGCCCCAAGTAAGCCCAGAAAAAACGCATTAACAAGTGAGCAACACCACCTATGAAAGATCTCCAACAGCGGGAACACGAGTGATACTTGTTTGTTAAATCTTATTAGGTGAAGACTTTGTGGATTTGCTCTTCCTGAAAAGGAAGGGGAATGAAATGTGATGCAGCAAGGGCCCGAGGTGACAAGTTTTGTGCCTGTGACCATGTCAAAGAGAATCTAATTCTCAAGAAGGGTGCTGGGGCCCATGTTAGAGCAGGCCGCTTTGGGGCCTCTTCGATAGTCATAAAGGATACTAGCTGGTCAGCCTGGTCATTTTCTCGTGATAGTGCCCTGGCAAGCCTGAATGAGAATGAATGTGGGGTACCATACAGTGAGTGTTTCCCTTGTCTCACTAAAGTTTGTGCCTGTAAGAAAAGTTCAGAGATAGGAATACTTTTATTTAAGAAAGTGGTCTCCAGTAATGGTAAAGTCATAGAACCATATTGTGAGCCTGTCACAAGAATAAGAGTTCCAATCACATCAGTTACCAGGAGACAAACAGTAAACAATTTATTCTGTCCTGTAGACTTATTTATAGGATGTGTACAGGGTTTTGATCTTTGGCCCTGTATAGGCTGCTCTTCCCAGGGGCACGACTAGTACTGTTATGAACTATGTAGGCACTTTAGCAAATGGAGTATTATGGAAAACTTTTGGAA
Source organism: Rhizomys pruinosus (assembly GCA_009823505.1). Taxonomy (NCBI): domain Eukaryota; kingdom Metazoa; phylum Chordata; class Mammalia; order Rodentia; family Spalacidae; genus Rhizomys; species Rhizomys pruinosus. Next base: position 26,241 of record VZQC01011454.1, read on the forward strand.
TTATCCAATTCCAAATGAATGTAAGAAGGAAAATAATCTGTTTTAGGGATAATGACAAGAAAAAACACCAGAAAATCAGAAAAAGCAATTTTCCAAGAAGTGTTTTCTTGGGAAATTAATGCTATATCCTTTACAGAGAAGGGCTATAGTATGAGGGTCAGTTCCCATCATTACTCAGAAGCACTGTCTTCCCTGAGAAATAACTCCAGCCATCTTTTCCATGTACATTTCCAGTATTTGGGTAAAAAAATCCACTTTATTCATCTTTCATTTTGTACTAATAGTCCTGTAGGAGAATGGGGTGTAGAAAGAAGAGGCAAGGTCACAGGCAATGTAGGGTCAAGCCATGTTGGTTGAATATTGTGTATGCACTGTTCTATCTGGGATAAGTTTTTCTGAGCATTTAGGGCCCATTGTAGGACTACTAACTATGCCCCGGAGGAGAACTTTCCACTGATATCTAGCTGTTGGGGCTTTTATGTTGAAGCTGCGGATGGTAAAAGCAAGTTTTCCCCAGTCCTGTGGCACAAGCGGGATGGTAAAAAAGCAGTCTTTTAAATCAAGTATAATAAGATGCCGGTCTTTAGGTACTGCAGATAGAGAAGGTGAGCGGGTCCCATAGGTTGAATAACTGTGTTAATTTGATGGAGATCCTGTAGCATTCTCCATTTGCCTGGATTTTTCAAAAAGCACAAGCCTGGGGTGTTCCATGAACTAACTGAAGGCTCTATGTGGCCCGTGCTGCTGAACAAGTACATGACGTGATTCCAACTTTTCTTTTGCCAGCGGACACTGAGCCACCATTACAGGAGTGGAAGTAGTCTGTGGTAAAGGTACAGGCTCAGGACGCTTGTAACTGGCCCCTAGGAAAACTTTTTTTACTTCAGGAATGGTTAACCATACTTCTCATTGCGACATGAGGGCTTTACCCTGTTAATTAACAGCCATTTAAGGACCAAAGGCTGGGTAATTCCAGTCGGGCCTTTTCGGCCAATACATGTCAGGTGTTTAGAACTTTGAAAGACCTTAGTCACAGTATCTACTCCTGAGATGTTTTGAGGGGCTTTAAGCCAACATGTATAAAGCATATAAAACAGGATGCATATATATAATAATGATTATAAAAAGGTAAGAATAACAGTATTAAAATGTTTGTTTTGGGGTGCTGGAAAGATGACTCAGGCTGTCTTTGCAGAGTCCTGGGTTTCTCAGCACCCACATTGTAGCTTAACAAATCTGTAACTAGTTCCAGAATCTAGCACCCTTTCATGCAATGACACACAAAACTCATACACCTAAAATAGTTTTTAAAAAAAAAAAAAAAAAAAAAAAAAAAAAATTATATTTTTTTTTTTTTTGGTCTTTTTTGAGACAGGGTCTCCCTGAGCCCCGCTGTCTGGAAAACTCACTCTGTAGACCAAGCTGGCCTTGAACTCACACAAATCCGCTTGCCTCTGCCTCCCAAGGGCTAGGATTCAAGGCGTGTGCCACCACGCCCGGCTGACAGTAACTATTATTAAGTGTGAAATTGAAATTTTTAAGAGTATATATGCTGGCATGGTGGCACATGCCTTTATCCTAGCACTCAGGAGGCAAGAGGCGAGATGTTTGTGAGTTCAGGGCCAGCCTGGTCCTACAGAGGGAGTTGTAGGCAGCTGGGGTGCAGGGACCCTGTCTCAAAAAGCCAAGAAAAAAAAAAAAAGAGTATATTATTCAACTTTCACTTGAAGATTTAAAAAAAACTCAACTTTTTGTATACAGAAGAGGTTCTCAGTATACAAAAAGCCAGAAACTATTAATCCAGGCAGCTAAACTTGAAACATGATTACTCAATAAAGAGGTTATAAAATGTACTTTCTTTGACTTTGCCTTTCCAAAAACAAATGTCTGTGAGACCATTGAACTGTTCCGCATTAAAAAAATCTAATATAGCAATTGTAGTCTCTTATTTTCTATTGAATTTCATCCTTCCGGGTACTAAATCTCTCTTTGGGAGTCCTTAGCATCCTGTATTTTTTGGTAGCATTACCAAACAAATGAATATCCTGATTCCTAAAAAAAAAAAAAAACCACAGGGTCTCACTAAGTTTCCCTATAATGTGAAGGGAAAAAAATGAAGGCAAGGCACCATTTAAGTTCAAGAGTGTGGTGAAGCCTGCTGGAGTTTAGAGCAACTTTTTATGCATTTGTACAAAAACATCCTCATCTGTATATGATATAGTTTATGTGTGTGAACAGAATTATAAGAGGTGGAATCGGGAGTGTTAGGTGAATACTTAATATATATATATATTATTATATATATTTATATATATATAAACCTTCCATCTACAAAGTTTACTAAGAATCACCAGTGTTACCTGAGGTTGGTATAAAAAATGTTTAATATGGGTGGTGGGAGAGATAGTCTAGCAGTTAATGAACCACCGACTGTCTTGCAGAGGTCTGGGTTCGATCCCAGCCCCACATGGTGGCTGAGAACCGTCTGTAACTCCAATTCCAAGGAACTCCAGTTCCAGGGGAATCCAACCCGCCCTCTTCACACCTCCGCGCATTGCCTGACACAGGTGCACAAACCTACAATGCAGACAGTACATTACACATACAAAAATAAAATAAATTAAAAAATTTAAATTTAACATCTGCACAATTTTCTGAAGACTTATTTGAAATGAAAACTTTTTTGCCAGAAAAACAAACAAAAAAAGAAACTCCACTTTTACAATATTGTAGACAGTCTCCTTAATTAATAACTTTTTTCAAATTAATATTTTACTCTTTTAAACTTTTTTAAAGATGGATTTTGTTTCTTTATTAAATTTATTTTTATTTTTTTATTGTTGGATGGGTACTGTCTGCATGAGGTTTGTGCACCGTGTCATGCAAGCCGTGGAGGTCAGAAGGCGGGGTCGGATTTCCCTGGAACTTGAGCTAAAGAAGGTTCTCAGCCGCCATGTGGGTGCTGGGGATCGAACCTGGGTCCTCTGCAGAGCAGTCGGCACTCTAACTGCTAGGCCATCTCTCAGCCCTACTTTTTAAACTTTTTATAAACAGGAAAAAGTGTTGGTAACCGTGTTTTTTTTTTTAACTTTTGCAGATTTACCTAAGATAATTAATCATTAAGAGTTCTGAACAAGATTATGAGGCAGCCACTTATCATAACCTGCTGTATTGAAACTGAAGCAAAATGAAAGGCTTTTCTATGATCTGGGTGTGTGACTACTATGTCAGTTTAGAAAAGCACATTAGCCTGTGGTCCAAGTTAACAAACAAACACCAAACGCACTTGCCTATTAACTCCCATACTGAGGAATCTTATCTATGGGCAAAGTCCAGCACAGCAATCTGGGCCACTAACATTTATTGGCTGCAGGAAGTGCTCAGGCAAGGAGGAGAGTGCTCAATGCCATTTGGCAGATCTTGGCTGCTGGAGTTCTGTGTCCTTGGTGCCACTGTCCTCTGAAGGTAGAGATTTGTAGACAGCACCAGGTTAGAGAGTCCATGGACAAAGGACAGAGGAGAGTCCAGTCCTCCTGTCCTTGAGACAGATACAACAAGACAGGACTAGTCCGTGGACATTATTAGACGCAAAGGAAGATAATCACTCACACAACAGGTAGGCAGCGGCATCAAATAAAACCAAAAACCAAATCTCACTTCTTTCTGAGAGACAGCGCTAGAAAACTGAATTTAGCGAGGGAAAGGGTTTCCTCGCTATTATTTGTCTCTTCTTATAAAATCATTGTGGCCTGCCTTTAAAGGACACAGGCTGTGTAAGGTTGAAACAAAGTTTTAAGATTACATAGAGGGCTGGCGTGCTGGCACATGCCTTTAATCTAAACACTGGGGAGGCAGAGGCAGTGGATCCTCTGTGGGTTCAAGGCCAGCCTGGTCTAACAGTGAGCTCCAGGCCAGCTGGGACGAAAGGGGAACTCTGTCTGAAAAAAGACCAAAAAAAGAAAAGAAAAGAAAGATAAATAGAGGACCACAACATTTTAAGGGATAATTGTTCCCCACCTGTGAGAGTGTTTAAATATTCACAGCTTATCTTTCCATTGGTGCCTATGTAGCATGCCTTAAAGCAGCAGGGAGTGAAAATATTTATCTATTCAGAAACCACATAGCAATTCTTTTTATTCTAAGTCCTGATGCTTTAAGCATGATGAGCAATAAGCACATGTAATCTTTTCCCTGACTTTGGGTGTGTCCCATAGTTACCCTTACATTGGGCCTGTCCCATAGTGGCCCTGTTATCCTGGAGTGGGCCCCTCTTGTGCTTACCAGAGCTCCATTCTTCATCAGCTTTCTTCAGTAGATTCCCTATGCTTCTGTCAGGTCCCTGTCAGCTTCCTGTTCCAGCTACATCTTTAGCCTCCGCCTCCTACTGCATTGTTACCCCTACAACCCTGCTTGACTGATGCTGAAAAACCCAGATTAGATCAGGAGACACTTGGCATTTGTCTGCTCAAGAGTGCTTTCACCTTCCTCTTGAGAGCTTTTATTGGAACTTCAGTGTTTGAAGTTCACACAAGTTTACATATGATAAGTGCCCAAGCAGTGCAAAACACACAGGTATTTTCCCACCATAATGGTGAGAAAGCCTGTATAGTGTGCCCAAGGCCTTGGAGACTGGCCCAGTAACAGACCTCCTGTGATGTATGAATAATCATAAAAGGAGGCTCACACTGCTCTTGCATCCCAAGGACAGCTGTTGTGCTTCTTCCCAGAATTCTGAGCAGGCTGCCTCATTCCTCAAGCCTTGACATCAACAAAGTCCAAAGAAGTCTGTTAACTTTTAGTGAGCCAAGGACAGGAGCCTGTTAACTATTATAACTAGTGAACAGAGCACTATTGTGCTTAAAAGACAACGTGGGGGTAACTACAACTGCCTATAACTACAACTGTCCAGTTCCAGGGATCCGACACCTTCTGACCTCTGTGGGTACCTGCACTCCACGTGGACATACCCACACACACAGACACATACACATAATTAAAAAAATAAAAGCTCTTTTACCGAAATAAAATCCTCTTTAAAGGCAGGCAGATCTTTGTGAGTTCAAGGCCAGCCCTGGTCTACAGAGCAAGTTCCAGGGACGCTGCAGCTACAGGGAGAGCCGTCTCAAAAAGACCCAAAAGAAAAAAAAAGTTAAAATTAAATGGAAATTCTGTTCAATTCAGTTATGACATACTTATAGACAAAGGTTTACCTAGGTCGATGAAGAAACAGAAAAATCTGTAACAAGTACTGGACATTAAATAAGATTAATTAAATGCCTTCTCTCTGCTTCTGTCTATTTCAACATTAAGGTTAAATTCATGATATAATTGTCACCCTTTTCTTGTTTTATAGTGTGTTTGCTATTTTTACAGTGGGGTTTGATGCATTCAGGATGCTTTGTAACCCTTGCCACTAATTCCATGATATAGTTGTTATCCAAAGAAGAGACTATACACATTAAGCTTTCACTGGCTCTCCTTGCCCCCAAACCACTAAATTGCTTCCTATCTCTAAGCCTGTTTTGGAGATTTCACATAAATGCGACCATATAATATTTAGCATAATGTTTTCAAGGTCTACCCATGCTGAGATATGAATCAGTACTACATTCATTTTTTATGGAGAAATGAAAATCCTTGTTGTAATTTACACACATTTGTTCATCCATGCGGAAATTAGATGCTTCCAGTTTTCATTGTTGTGAATAGGTATGTTATGAGCAGTCATATACAAGTGTGTTTCTTGAACACTCTAGTTGTATGCACGACAGTGACGGATGAACTATAATGAAACAAACGAAAACGGACACACACCACACACAAACCTTATAGTGGAAAAGAATAGGTTGTTAGGTTTATATATTAATTTTTTTAATTTGCTGAGGNAAAAAAAGACAAAAATAAATAAATAAAGACAGAATATTCGAGGGGAAAACTGGGTATAGTGGCACATGGCTATAATTCCATCATGCAGAAGGTAGAAAGAGGCAGGGAGATCAGGAGTTCAATCTAATACCAGCTACATGAGACCCTGTTTCAAAACACAAAAAGGAAAGAGCAGGGATGTGGGAATATGAGCAGAGAACAACTGTATACATGTAAATGTAAGTGCATACACAAAAAAAAAGTCATAATGAAACACAGTACCTAATAAAAAGTTTAAATTAGGAGGTGGAGATCTGCTCAGCAGTTAAAAGTGCACATTGCTCTTCCATAGGACCCCAGTTCAGTCCCGGCCACTCAAGTCAGATTGCTCATAACTTTAGCACCCCGGCGGCCATGTAGCCCCCTGCTTGACCAATGCCACAAAACTGAGATGAGACCAGGAGACACTTGGCATTTATCTGGTCACTGTGGAACTTTCATCGGCACTTCAGTGTTTGAAGTGCACACAGAGTTTATATATGATAAATACCCAAGCAGTGAAAAACACATAGGAATTTTCCCATCATAATGGCGAGAAAGCATGCATAGTGTGCCCAAGGCCTTGAAGACCCTGTGTGTAACAGACCCAGTAACAGACCTCCTGAAAAGGGGTCTTCAAGGATTCTACAGTCAGAGTTTTGGTGTTTAATAGTGTGGCTTTAGTCTTTGTGCTGGCACCCCAGAAGTTCCTGCTATGATCTGTTTATATAATAGCTTAACCTCAACCCCATGGTTGAACATGGCTGAGCTTTTACCTGTTAGAGATTAGATCCTATCACCAAATAGGATGTAATTTGAGAGCAGGAGCAAATTTAGTCCAATGTTGTTGGGCCATAGAGTACACTTGCTCATCAAAAATTTTATCAGCCAATTGTTTTTTAGGGGTGGCATAAGTCCCACCATTTTGTTTAAATAGATATAATTTGAGAGTGTGGTTTTTTTTTGTTTGTTTTACAATAGACTGGCCTTGAGGATTGTATGGGATCCCAGCATTGTATGCCAATCAGCTAATAAATGGGCAAAGTGATTGCTGACATAAGAGGGGGCATTATCCATTTTAGTGTTACAAGGGATTCCTAGAATGGAAAAAGTGGGCAACATATGAATAATGAATATTTTCTTTTTCTAGCTTGAGCAGTGCCCCAAGTAAGCCCAGAAAAAGCATTAACAGTGACACCAACCTATGAAAGATCTCCAACAGCGGGAACACGAGTGATACTTGTTTGTTAAATCTTATTAGGTGAAGACTTTGTGGATTTGCTCTTCCTGAAAAGGAAGGGGAATGAAATGTGATGCAGCAAGGGCCCGAGGTGACAAGTTTTGTGCCTGTGACCATGTCAAAGAGAATCTAATTCTCAAGAAGGGTGCTGGGGCCCATGTTAGAGCAGGCCGCTTTGGGGCCTCTTCGATAGTCATAAAGGATACTAGCTGGTCAGCCTGGTCATTTTCTCGTGATAGTAGCCCTGGCAAGCCTGAATGAGAATGAATGTGGGTACCATACAGTGAGTGTTTCCCTTGTCTCACTAAAGTTTGTGCCTGTAAGAAAAGTTCAGAGATAGGAATACTTTTATTTAAGAAAGTGGTCTCCAGTAATGGTAAAGTCATAGAACCATATTGTGAGCCTGTCACAAGATTAAGAGTTTCAATCACATCAGTTACCAGGAGACAAACAGTAAACAATTTATTCTGTCCTGTAGACTTATTTATAGGATGTGTACAGGGTTTTGATCTTTGGCCCTGTATAGGCTGCTCTTCCCAGGGGCACGACTAGTACTGTTATTGAACTATGTAGGCACTTTAGCAAATGGAGTATTATGGAAAACTTTTGGAATTATCCAATTCCAAAATAGAATGTAAGAAGGAAAATAATCTGTTTTAGGGATAATGACAAGTTAAAACACCCAGAAAATCAGAAAAAGCAATTTTCCAAGAAGTGTTTTCTTGGGAAATTAATGCTATATCCTTTACAGAGAAGGGCTATAGTATGAGGGTCAGTTCCCATCATTACTCAGAAGCACTGTCTTCCCTGAGAAATAACTCCAGCCATCTTTTCCATGTACATTTCCAGTATTTGGGTAAAAAAATCCACTTTATTCATCTTTCATTTTGTACTAATAGTCCTGTAGGAGAATGGGGTGTAGAAAGAAGAGGCAAGGTCACAGGCAATGTAGGGTCAAGCCATGTTGGTTGAATATTGTGTATGCACTGTTCTATCTGGGATAAGTTTTTCTGAGCATTTAGGGCCCATTGTAGGACTACTAACTATGCCCCGGAGGAGAACTTTCCACTGATATCTAGCTGTTGGGGCTTTTATGTTGAAGCTGCGGATGGTAAAAGCAAGTTTTCCCCAGTCCTGTGGCACAAGCGGGATGGTAAAAAAGCAGTCTTTTAAATCAAGTATAATAAGATGCCGGTCTTTAGGTACTGCAGATAGAGAAGGTGAGCGGGTCCCATAGGTTGAATAACTGTGTTAATTTGATGGAGATCTTGTAGCATTCTCCATTTGCCTGATTTTTCAAAAGCACAAGCATTGGGGTGTTCCATGAACTAACTGAAGGCTCTATGTGGCCCGTGCTGCTGAACAAGTACATGACGTGATTCCAACTTTTCTTTTGCCAGCGGACACTGAGCCACCATTACAGGAGTGGAAGTAGTCTGTGGTAAAGGTACAGGCTCAGGACGCTCGTAACTGGCCCCTAGGAAAACTTTTTTTACTTCAGGAATGGTTAACCATACTTCTCATTGCGACATGAGGGCTTTACCCTGTTAATTAACAGCCATTTAAGGACCAAAGGCTGGGTAATTCCAGTCGGGCCTTTTCGGCCAATACATGTCAGGTGTTTAGAACTTTGAAAGACCTTAGTCACAGTATCTACTCCTGAGATGTTTTGAGGGGCTTTAAGCCAACATGTATAAAGCAATATAAACAGCATGCATATATATATAATAATGATTATAAAAAGGTAAGAATAACAGTATTAAAATGTTTGTTTTGGGGGGCTGGAAAGATGACTCAGGCTGCTCTTGCAGAGGTCCTGGGTTTGATTCCCAGCACCCACATGGTAGCTAATAACCATCCTAACTAGTTCTAGGGGATCTGACACCCTATGGGCATTGCATGACACAGGTGATATACTCATACACCTAAAATAGTTTTTTTAAAAAAGAATTTTTGTTTTTGACAGTAACTATTTTTTTTTTTTTTTTGGTCTTTTTGAGACAGGGTCTCCCTGTAGGCCCAGCTGTCCTGGAACTCACTCTGTAGACCAAGCTGGCCTTGAACTCACAAAGATCCGCTTGCCTCTGCCTCCCAAGTGCTAGGATTCAAGGCGTGTGCCACCATGCCCAGCTGACAGTAACTATTATTTAAGTGTGAAAATTTATTAAGAGTATATATGCCTGGCATGGTGGCACATGCCTTTAATCCTAGCACTCAGGAGGCAGAGGCAGATGGATCTTTGTGAGTTCAGGGCCAGCCTGGTCCACAGAGGGAGTTGTAGGCCAGCTGGGGCTACAAGGAGACCCTGTCTCAAAAAGACCAAGAAAAAAAAAAAAAGAGTATATTATTCCAGCTTTCACTTGAAGATTTAAAAAAAAACTCAACTTTTTGTATACAGAAGAGGTTCTCAGTATACAAAAAGCCAGAAACTATTAATCCAGGCAGCTAAACTTGAAACATGATTACTCAATAAAGAGGTTATAAAATGTACTTTCTTTGACTTTGCCTTTCCAAAAACAAATGTCTGTGAGACCATTGAACTGTTCCGCATTAAAAAAATCTAATAATAGCAATGTAGTCTCTTATTTTCTATTGAATTTCATCCTTCCGGGTACTAAATCTCTCTTTGGGAGTCCTTAGCATCCTGTATTTTTTGGTAGCATTACCAAACAAATGAATATCCTGATTCCTTAAAAAAAAAAAAAAAACCACAGGGGTCTCACTAAGTTTCCCATATAACTGTGAAGGGAAAAATTGAAGGCACCATTTAAGTTCAAGAGTGTGGTGAAGCCTGCTGGAGTTTAGAGCAACTTTTTATGCATTTGTACAAAAACATCCTCATCTGTATATGATATAGTTTATGTGTGTGAACAGAATTATACAGAGGTGTAATCTGGGAGTTTAGGTGAATACTAATATATATATATTATATATTATATATATTTTATATATATATAAAACCTTCCATCTACAAAGTCTTAAGAATCACCAGTGTTACCTGAGGTTGGTATAAAAATGTTTAAATATGGGGGCTGGAGAGATAGTCTAGCAGTTAAGACCACCGACTGCTCTTGCAGAGGATCTGGGTTCGATCCCCAGCACCCACATGGTGGCTGAGAACCGTCTGTAACTCCAATTCCAAGAGAACTCCAGTTCCAGGGGAATCCAACACCCTCTTCACACCTCCGCGGCATTGCATGACACAGGTGCACAAACCTACATGCAGACAGTACATTCATACACATACAAAAATAAAATAAATTAAAAAAATTTAAATATTTAAATATGCACAATTTTCTGAAGAATTATTGAAATGAAAACTTTTTTGACAGAAAAAAACAAAAAAAGAAACTCAACTTTTACAATATTGTAGACAGTCTCTTATTAATAACTTTTTTCAAATTTAATATTTTTACTTTTTAAACTTTTTTTAAAGATGGATTTTGTTTCTTTATTAAAATTTTTATTTTTTATTTTTTTATGTGTATGGAGGTACTGTCTGCATGTAGGTTTGTGCACCCGTGTCATGCAATGCCGTGGAGGTCAGAAGAGGGCGTCGGATTCCCCTGGAACTGGAGCTAAAGAAGGTTCTCAGCCGCCATGTGGGTACTGGGGATCGAACCTGGGTCCTCTGCAAGAGCAGTCGGCACTCTTAACTGCTAGGCCATCTCTCCAGCCCTACTTTTTAAACTTTTTATAAACAGGAAAAAAGTGGTAACAGTGTTTTTTTTTAACTTTTGCAGATTTACCTAAGATAATTAATCATTAAGAGTTCTGAACAAGATTATGAGGCAGCCACTTATTATAACCTGCTGTATTGAAACTGAAGCAAAATGAAAGGCTTTTCTATGATCTGGGTGTGTGACTACTATGTCAGTTTAGAAAAGCACATTAGCCTGTGGTCCAAGTTAACAAACAAACACCAAACGCACTTGCCTATTAACTCCCATACTGAGGAATCTTATCTAAGGGCAAAGTCCAGCACAGCAATCTGGGCCACTAACATTTATTGGCTGCAGGAAGTGCTCAGGCAAGGAGGAGAGTGCTCAATGCCATTTGGCAGATCTTGGCTGCTGGAGTTCTGTGTCCTTGGTGCCACTGTCCTCTGAAGGTAGAGATTTGTAGACAGCACCAGGTTAGAGAGTCCATGGACAAAGGACAGAGGAGAGTCCAGCTCTCCTGTCCTTGAGACAGATAACAAGACAGGACTAGCCCTTTAGTACATTATTTTAGACTCAAAGGAAGTATTTAATCACTCACACAACAATTTAGCCAGCTGGGCATCTAAATAAAACCAAAAACCAAATCTCAATCTTTTATGAGAGACAGGCCTAGAAAACTGAATTTAGAGGGAAGTGTTTCCTCTCTATTATTGTTCTCTTCTTATAAAATCATTTGATGGCCTGCCTTTAAAGGAACAGGCATGTGTAAAGGTTGAACAAAGTTATAAGATTACATAGAAGGGCTGGGCGTGCTGGCACATGCCTTTAATCCTAACACTTGGGGAGGCAGAGGCAGGTGGATCTCTGTGGGTTCAAGGCCAGCCTGGTCTACAGAGTGAGCTCCAGGCCAGCTGGGACGAAAGGGAGACTCTGTCTGAAAAAGACCAAAAAAAGAAAAGAAAGATAACATAGAGACCAAACATTTCAAGGGATAATTGTTCCCCACCTGTGAGTGTGTTTAAATATTCACAGCTTATCTTTCCATTGGTGCCTATGTAGCATGCCTTAAAGCAGCAGGGAGTGAAAATATTTATCTATTCAGAAACCACATAGCAATTCTTTTTATTCTAAGTCCTGATGCTTTAAGCATGATGAGCAACAAGCACATGTAATCTTTTCCCTGACTTTGGGTGTGTCCCATAGTTACCCTTACATTGGGCCTGTCCCATAGTGGCCCTGTTATCCTGGAGTGGGCCCCTCTTGTGCTTACCAGAGCTCCATTCTTCATCAGCTTTCTTCAGTAGATTCCCTATGCTTCTGTCAGGTCCCTATGCTTCTGTCAGCTTCCTGTTCCAGCTACATCTTTAGCCTCCGCCTCCTACTGCATTGTTACCCCCACAACCCTGCTTGACTGATGCTGAAAAACCCAGATTAGATCAGGAGACACTTGGCATTTGTCTGCTCAAGAGTGCTTTCACCTTCCTCTTGAGAGCTTTTATTGGAACTTCAGTGTTTGAAGTTCACATTGAGTTTACATATGATAAGCGCCCAAGCAGTGCAAAACACACAGGTATTTTCCCACCATAATGGTGAGAAAGCCTGTATAGTGTGCCCAAGGCCTTGGAGACTGGCCCAGTAACAGACCTCCTGTGATGTATGAATAATCATAAAAGGAGGCTCACACCTGCTCTGGCATCCCAAGGACAGCTGTCTGGTCTTCTTCCCAGAATTCTGAGCAGGCTGCTCATTCCTCAAGCCTTGACATCAACAAAGTCCAAAGAAGTCTGTTAACTTTTAGTGAGCCAAGGACAGGAGCCTGTTAACTATTATAACTAGTGAACAGAGCACTATTGTGCTTAAAAGACAACGTGGGGGTAACTACAACTGCCTATAACTACAACTGTCAGTTCCAGGGGATCCGACACCCTCTTCTGACCTCTGTGGGTACCTGCACTCACGTGGACATACCCACACACAGACACATACACATAATTAAAAAAATAAAAGCTCTTTTACCGAAATAAAATCCTCTTTAAAGGCAGGCAGATCTTTGTGAGTTCAAGGCCAGCCTGGTCTACAGAGCAAGTTCCAGGACAGCTGCAGCTACAGGGAGAGCCTGTCTCAAAAAGACCAAAAGAAAAAAAAAGTTAAAATTAAATGGAAATTCTGTTCAATTCAGTTATGACATACTTATAGACAAAGGTTTACCTAGGTCGATGAAGAAACAGAAAAATCTGTAACAAGTACTGGACATTAAATAAGATTAATTAAATGCCTTCTCTCTGCTTCTGTCTATTTCAACATTAAGGTTAAATTCATGATATAATTGTCACCCTTTTCTTGTTTTATAGTGTGTTTGCTATTTTTACAGTGGGGTTTGATGCATTCAGGATGCTTTGTAACCCTTGCCACTAATTCCATGATATAGTTGTTATCCAAAGAAGAGACTATACACATTAAGCTTTCACTGGCTCTCCTTGCCCCCAAACCACTAAATTGCTTCCTATCTCTAAGCCTGTTTTGGAGATTTCACATAAATGCGACCATATAATATTTAGCATAATGTTTTCAAGGTCTACCCATGCTGAGATATGAATCAGTACTACATTCATTTTTATGGATAAATAATAATCCATTGTTTGTATTACCACATTGACGGAAATTAGATTGCTTCCATGTTTTCACTGTTGTGAATAGTATGTTATGAGCAGTCATATACAAGTTGTTTCTTGAACATCTGTTTTCACATGCACACACACACACACACTTATGAGTGGATAAGAATAGGATTGTTAGGTTATATATTAATTTTCTTTAACTTTCTGAGGAATCACTAAGCTATTTTTCCACCCTGGCTACACTGTTTGAACATCCCACAATGAATGTGTGACTGTTTAAATTTTCTACAGCCCTTGCCAATACAACACTTGTTATTTTCCTTTTAAAAAAGTTTTCTGAGACAGCCTTTTGTGTGGACTAATCCTGATTTATGTGGTTCTGAGGACTAAACCCAGGGACTTATGTATGCTAGGTAATTATTTTACCAACCGAGACCAATCCCTAGCCTTCTGTTTTTCATTTTTTTATTACCATGTGGCTGTGATGGCTTTATCATTTGACAGCCATCCTAACAGATGAAGTGAGCTTCCATCATAGCTGTCACCTACTATCACTCTAGTGATTTTTGATGTCAAACATCTTTATATGTGCTTGTTGGCCATTAATGCCTCTTCCTAGGAGATATATCTATTCAGAACCATTTTTAAATTCTGTTATTTGCCAGGGCTGGAGAGATGGCTCAACAGTTAAAAGCACTTGCTGACTTGAGTGCACAGAGCTTAGATTGGGGATTTCCCAGGACCACCTTAAGCACAGGTAGGAGCTGGGCTTCAGCCAGGCAGATTATTATCTGGCCCAATTCTCTCATTGGTTTGAGTCAATCATCTTGTGTGGCTGTGGGGGCAGAGTCATCCTGCTAGCTAGTATAAAAGGTGGGCCCATTGACACTGTGAGACTTGAGTGCACAGAGCTTAGATCAGGGATTTCCCAGGACCACTGAAGCACAGAGTACACTCCCTCGAGCCCAAACTGGAATTGCAGAAGGAGTTTCCAAGTGGATTCTTTTGGAGAACCTTCAGAACAGAAAGGGAAGAGAGAGAGAGAGTTAGACTTCCAATAGAAAGCCTAAAACTTAGACCAGTCAACACTGCATAAGCAAGGAGAAAAACAAATCAATCAATCAATCAAACAAACAAACAAATGAAGGCATCTGAAGGAAGCAAGCAAAGCAGGCCTTCAACACAGTGAAGAGGCATTTGGGATTCGCATTGGAATACAGGCAAAGAGAATCCCACATGCCAGGGACATGATGAAGGGACAACATGGGCAGGATAATTCCACACCAAGCTCTACCAACCCTGTGGTAGATTCCTACAGTGGGATTCCCCCTGGGGACGGGCCAGGACACAGATCTTAAAGGAACAATTGCAAACATATTCAATGAACTCAAAGAACATAAAGAACAAGTCAGAGAACTAAGGAGAGAGAATGAAAAACTCAAGAAGGACCTAGAGGGAGAGAATGACAAACTCTGGAAGGAAGTGAAAACACTGAAAAGATCCCATGTTGAAAAAGAAAGGGAACCAACCAGCAAATCAAAGAGCTACAGGAAGAGATTGAGAAGCTCCAAAAGGAAGTGGAAATACTAAAGAAATCACAAGATGGCTGGGTGTGGTGGTGCACGCCTTTAATCCTAGCACTTGGGAGGCAGAGGCAGGTGGATCTTTGTGAGTTCAGGCCAGCCTGGTCTACAGAGTGAGTTCCAGGACAGCTGGGGCTACAGGGAGACCCTGTCT
>VZQC01011454.1:45217-86463 GCA_009823505.1 Rhizomys pruinosus
AGCTGGAACCAACCCAAATGCCCCTCAACTGATGAGTGGATAGAGAAAATGTGGTACATCTACACAATGGAGTTCTATGCAGCAGTAAAGAAAGATGTCATCATGAGCTTTGCAGGAAAATGGCTGGAGCTAGAGGACATCATGCTGAGTGAAGTAACACAGTCCCAGAAAAATAAACCATGAATGGTATCCCTCATCTGTGGATGCTAGTGTCAATTACCTAGTTGTAAGTATTTCTCGTACATGGCCCCTTGAGCTTTTGTCCAAAGCAGCTGGGAGTGATGCATATTGGAAACAACAACAACAACAACAGCAGACAGGACTGCATCAAAGAACTAACTGAAACAGTGAACTTCTGCTCAAAACAGTCAACTTCCTCATGGAGAATATTGAGAAAGACTGAAAAAGAGATGAAAAGCATGTTTGGCAGAATGCATGAGCTCTGGTGGGGTGGGGGAATGGGGGGAACACGGGTCTAGATTTGAGAAAAAATAAAAATAAATAAATAAATTTTTTAAAAAGTTTATCAAGTAAAAAAGAAAGAAAGAAAGAAAGAAAGAAAGAAAGACAATGAAACACAGTACCAGACAGGTGAAACCTCCCTTCAAGTTCTTGGTCAGAGTAGTCCAAAGGACTCCCCAACTTACATAGGCTGTTGTCACATCCCTGCTACCTCCCAGAAATTGAAAGTAAGTCCCTACTGCTGAAGAGAGGACACCCTTTGAACACAGGACTTGTACACAGAAGGGCATGAATGGTTAAGTTTTAGAGGGTAAGAGACTGCAGATCACATATTCCTGGATAGGATCCTATATTAAACATCACCCTCCTACCCAATGGTAACTCAGAGACCATTGCAGAAGAGGTGGCAGAAAGATTGTAAGAGCCAGGGTTCATTTATGAATATAAAGAAACAAGCTTTCAAGCCACAAAAAATTTGTTCTTATGAATTTGAGGCAATGCTAACCACATGAACCACACCCAGGCCTACTCAAACAGAAAAAAAAAGCACAGAACAAGGGAAATGGGCAGCAGACCCCAACCTTAGCCAAGGAACTATTGGAAGATGATTCCTTTGGGCTCAGGGAGGGTAGATCTTCCTTAAGGGAGTGATTCTAGATAGGCTGACTAGACTCTAGTGGATGAACTTGCACTAAGGGACACCTGTATAGAAATGTTTGATCAAATAGGAATTAACATATATGACAGAATACCCTAAATCTGGTGGGGGAGGTATAGTGGGTAAGAAGGGGGAAAGAGTTTAAATTTGATTAAAGCATATTATATGAAATGCACAAAAACTCAATAAAATATTTTAAATGAAAAAGTAACACAATAAAGTTCAGAGTGATCTTTCTGCACTTGCTGATATTTAAGTGTCTTTAATTCAAAAAGATCAATAGCCCCAAAGAGCAGATTTTGGAGTGACAATTTTTTATACTTTTATTGATGTTTTGTGTATCTCATACATAACCTTTCAGTCCAATTTAGACACATTCCCCTCTCCCCCCACCTCGCCCCAGTTCATGCATTCTGTCATATATGTCTTGCATCTTTCTCTCAGTCTTTCCAAAGCTTTTCTCTGCAGAGGCTTGTTGTTTGGGCAGAATTTAACTGTATCAGTCAGTTCTTTGACCCAGTCCTTATGTTGTTGTTGTTCCCTCCCCTTTGTATTGCTCCAAAATATTCATATATAATACATCACATATGTATCAAAATTATGACCTCTAAGAATAAACCTTATGTTAATTCCAAAATATGTTTTGGCATTCACATTTTTCCTTTAAATTTATATTACTCTAAAATATGAATACATATCTTCCACCTATATAAGGTAATTACAATGTCTGAAAATAAGTGGTAGGTCAAATCTAGAGTCCGTTAAGAGATTCCCATTATAACAGCACAAGTCACATTCATATAAAAGAAATATAACAATAACGTTGCTCAGCTTGCCTTTCAATTAGGGATTTGGTGTTTGCATCCACAAATGAGGGAAACCATTCGCCTTTTTTTTCTGGGACTTTGTTACTTCACTTAGCATGATGGCTTCAAGTTCCATCCACTTACCTGCAAAGAGTGACAATTTCTTAACTTCAGAATCACATTAAAAACAGTGTCCTAGCACTTGCTCATAAACCTAGAGTCTACCTTTGAACAATCTGCATTGTTGACCTGCAACCATATTGGATGATGTGGTTAAAAATAACTCTTGGGTAGATCTTTGTGAGCTCAAGGCCAGCCTGGTCTACAGAGTGAGCTCCAGTCCAGCTAGGACTAATGGGAGACTCTGTCTCAAAAAGACCAAAATAATAATAATAATAATAATAATAATAATAATAATCCTTAGACCTTCTTATGTAAAGATAATGATGGGCTATCCATACAAAGCTGCATTTTTATCTCTTTCAGCCTTGTTTATTGGATGCACGTTTTGAATATATTTTAGGAAAATAGAATCACTTAATTTCTTATATGAGAGAGAGAGAGAGACAGAGACAGAGACAGAGAATCTAGTAACCAAATCCAGAAATACTGAAATTTAATCTCATTTCTATTCTTTCTCAACATTGAACACCAAAAGAACTTTCCAGTCAGCAGGGCATTTTTTTTGCCTTTGATGTGACATGTTCAGCAAAGTCGCTGGTATGGATTTCCTGAGCACTTAGTCTCTGCGGCATTTAGAGCCTGTCACACTTCTATGCAGGTTGAGTTTGATCAAAGATGTGGCAGGGCTCAGAGAGTCTTCAGGCTCCACTTTCATATTCATCCTTTTCGAAGTTCAGGGTCTCAACTAAAAAGCCCCTCTCTCAGGCCAGGCAACACCAAGCCCGTTTCCATTTTCTTTTAACACCTAGGGTTTTATGTAATATTTTACATCATGGCAGATGGATCCCTCTGGGAGAAATGCTCTACGTCTCCAGAACACTCTGCCAAGATAATTTTCCCGATTTATTAAAAAAGTCCACAACTAAAAAGCAGGTTTTCAGCATTTAAAAAATATTGAAAATCATCAATATTCAAAATGCTAGAACTGTCACTGTAGGGGTAGTACTTTGCCCTTGAAAAACTCATCAGTTTGAACAAGAAAGCTGATCCCAGTTTTGCAGTGTCAGAACTCCCACATTAGGAATCGATATACTATATTAGCTCCAGGCTAGAGAAAGAAAATAGAAGAGCAAGTTGTCCCATCTGCTTTCAGGGACAAAGCTTTGGAACTTAAAATGAAGTTCCTATTTAAAGCAGGGCTTGCTCTTTAACTCTTGGAGCCCAACTGGAACGTCAACGTGCAGACTTGAAACCGGCAGGAGCTGAAGTGGTCCCGCCCATCCTGGAAAGAGCAAGTGCTTTGCAGTTACATTCTCTAGGTCCTGTAATTACAAAACCAAAACCCCAATCAGATGATGTGATTTCACTCAACAACAGCCCCTTTTCGAAGCCTGTAATCATTGTTTATACTTTCCCATGTCAGTCTGCGGGAGTCCCCCCTCTGCTTTGCTTCTCCCATTGGCAGCAGCTGCTGTGAATGTTTGCTTGAAACAAACATTCTTTCCTGGGCACAGGCGTCTGTCCCCATGCTCTGAGCGACCAGTGCAAGTCCCTGCATTATGCATGGCCCAGTGGTGTTTTCAGATTAGCAGTGGCAGTGCGTTGGGCCAGACCAGGAGGCTAGAGGAGGACTGAGGATGATGCTGCATACTTTCACCCCAATTCCACACCAAGGTACCCCCAATCCCCTTGATGAATCTTCACTGACAGTGTCTGTCTGGGTTCCCTCTCTGGGACAATTTGGAGCTCATATTACAGTATGACTTCTGGGGCCTTTGAAGTCCCAGCTGCAGGAGTTAAAGTACCATAGTGATTAGAGCTCAGAACTCTCCAGGAAGGGGAGGCCTATGCAGTTGAATATGAAATGCAATTAAAAAGGAGCACCTGGGATCAAATTGAAGCAAAGAATGTGACTTTGGTTTCAAGCAGAATGGGGCTCATTTAATCACACAGGAATGTTCACCATTTTGAAATGCTTGATTCCCAAAGACCCAAATCTTTGAAAAAAAAAAGAAAGAAAATGAAAGAAACAAACAACAATGAAAACTCCAAGTTGAAACCCAGCAAAGATATACAATAATTACTATTGACACCTACCGGGTGGCACACAGGCAATTAAAATTGCATATTGCTCATCTGTGGACATTGTTTAGTCCACTAGTCCTTTTTTTAGGGGATATCCTGGCTTCTTCATCCTTCCCTAGACTCCCCTAGTGTCTCGCTTTTGTTTTCCATCACTTCTCACAATAATTCTGCCTTTCCATGCCTGGGGCTAATTTCCCAGAGGTAGGGCCTGTTCTAGTCCTGCATGGTAGGGGTGTGTGTGTGTGTGTGTGTGTGTGTGTGTGTGTGTGTGTATGTGTGTATGTGTGTGTGTGTGTCTGTCTGCCTCTGTGTCTGCTAATTTTAGGACCTTATCTCTATCAGTACTCATCTAACCCCTTTCCCATTCTCTTGGGCCAATGGGAGTCAGGCTGTGGCACTTTCTGAACCAGTTGAAAGGCTTATTTTAGGTGGTTAGGCCTGGCTCCACACCTTCCAATTCACTAGGCCATGGGCATTGCCAAGAATTTATACTTTTGGGGAGGAGTGCTGTGGGAGGGAGGCAATGGAGAAGCAGTTATAATGGCAATTAAGCCTGACTGAAAAATTATGTATGAAACACATAAAATTCAATTAAAAATAAAATATCTGAAAAAAAATAAAGAAAAAAAGTAAAAGAAAAAAGAATTTATATTTTTGACCAATTTCTAGTGCCTTGTGCTGTGAGTTAGAGGCCCATGCTTTAAACAGCACTGCTGAGACCAACCAACTGGATTGTTATACTAATCAGACCTATAGTGATTTGTCATGTTGAAGAAAAATGTTCCAAGTTTTATCTCCTTCTGAATGAACCACATCCCAGCTATATCAACCTGGAGACCACAGGTTCTCAAAATCACACAGCCACCTTTCTAAAGTTGATAGTGGACACCACCCAAGGTGGATATATATCATCAGAATCTTGAGGCATGGCTCTAGGGCACCAGAATTCTATAACATCTCCACAAATGAACCCCCTGTTCTTTAACTCCTATAGACCTCAGTATTACCTCCTGGTAAGAGCACTCAGACAATAAACATAAATGCTAAATATATTTTAAGATGGCACAATACTTTTCAAATATAAGCTGTCATCTTCCAAGACAGAAAACATAACTTTTTGGGGGGTTGTTTGTTTTTTTAATTTATTTTTTTATTTTATTTTATTTTTTATTTCTGTATGCATATGTATGTACTGTCTGCATGCAGGTGTGTTCACCCGTGTCGTGCAACACCGCGGAGGTCAGAAGAGGGTGTCGGATTCCCCTGGAACTGGAGTTCTCCTGAAATTGGAGTTTCAGATGGTTCTCGGCCACCATGTGGGTCCTGGGGATCAAACCCGGGTCCTCTGTAAGAGCAGTTGGCACTCTTAACCACTAGGCCATCTCTCCAGCCCCCTGTTTTTTTTTTTTAAACAGGATCTGATACTGTATCCCTGGATGACCTGGATATAACTCAATATGTACCCCAAGCTGCCTTCAAACACATAAGCACCTTCCTGCCACCACCTCTCCAATGTTGGGATTACAGGTATGAACCACTGGAAATCACACCTTGTGACTATCTATACCAATAGTAATATTTCAACTGTTATGATGACACACACCTATAATCCCAGAACTTGAAAAGCCATCACTGACAGTTCAATGGCCGTCTGGGCTACATAATGAGTTCCAGGCTATCTCAGGCCATAGAATGAGAACCTGTCTCAAAATAAAACAAAATACTGGTATTTCTGGTATAGGTTACCTTCTGGAGAAACTTAGGGAACAGCAAAGTTTTGGGCGGTATTTTTGAGACACGGTCTCCCTGTAGTGCCAGCTGGCCTGGAACTCAATCTGTAGAACAGGCTGGCCTTGAACTTAGATCTGCCTGCCTCTGCCTCCCTCCGGAGTGTTGGCATTAATGGTATACACCATGCCCAGCAGGAACAGCAAAGTTTTAAGAAATCTGTCTTATCTCTTGATTTCTCTTTTTTTTTTTCTCAACATTTTTTTTATTGATGCTTTGTGCATTTCATACATCATTTTCCAATTCAGTTCAGGCATATCTCCCCTTCCCTTCACCCCCACCCCCACCCCAACCGAGATCATGCATTCTGCCATGACTGTCCTGCATATCTCTCTCAGTTTTTTTTCCCATTTTTTAGCTATAAGTGATAATCCATGAGTACAAGCATCCTTCATGTATAACCAATTTGCAGGCTGTTGTGCCCAAACACCCACAGCCCCACCTTCCAGCGGGGGGTGAGGGGTTGTATGTTCAATCAGGTTAATCAAATGAGGGTCCAGACTACATTGCTGTAGTTTCACCCTTCACCCCAATCGCAGCCCTTACATTCTACCATGCCCCCTCTTCCGCAGATTATTCCCTGGGCTTAGAAAAGGGGCACAAGTGGATGAGAAGCAGAACAGTCCACTCTCTCTGGAGCTGTTGTCTTGGATTCTGGTCAATTCTGGCTGTTTCCTTTCATGGGCTGACTGTCCAGGAATAACCTTTCGATCCTACTAATGAAGCACAAGCAATTAGATATATAGGTATTTAAGCAGCATTAATAGTTATGGTAGGTTACTTTGTTATAGACATATATGTTTAGATGAGATGTTGATCCACGAACTACATTTTTTCCTGTTAAATATGACGGGGTCTTACTGTGGCTTATGATATCTCCTAACCTGTAGAGAATGTAAGCTTGTGGCATCAGCCATGGGTCATTCCTCCAAGGAGAGAGCCAATAGCCAATTAGATTTGGGATATACAGGCATATGGCTGCCTCTGCTGCACATTATTTCCAGGCAGGTGAGGTGTAGCTGGTGCTGACGGTGGAGTCTTGCTTGACTCAAGGAGACCCGTATTTGCTTTATTGGTTTAGTGGCCCTTGGTAACACTCTCTGGTATTCCAGGGGCCATCTGTACACTTGCATGTGTGGTCTCAATGCATCTTTTCCATTTCTCTTTTTAAAGCATTTATTTCCAATTTTTTCAGTGCAGTATAGAAAGTGAAATTATCCTTGTTGGTTTGGTGATTCTAATTTATTCTTTTTTTATTGAAGTTTTGTGTATTTCATACATCATTTTTCATTTCTGTTCAGGCATATTTCCCTTTCCTTTCCCCCCACCCCACCCCATCCCATCCCAGATCGTGCATTCTGCCATAACTGTCCTGCATCTTTCTCTCAGTCTTTTTTTATGCTTAGGAATTCACATTTTACTCTGTTAATTTCATATTACTCTAAAATATGGATGCATACTCTCCACCCATATACAGTAATTACAGAGACTGAAAATAATTGGTGGGTGGATTCTAGAGCCTGTTGAGCGATTCACATTATAACAACATAGTTGCTTTCAGATAAACAAAACTATAACCATAATGTCGTTCAGCTTGCCTTTCGTCTGGGGGATTTGGTGTTAGCATCAAAAAATGAGGGAAACCATTCTCCGTTTGTCTTTCTGGGACTGTGTTACTTCGTTCAGCATAATGGCTTCGAGCTCCATCCATTTACCTACAAAGTTCATAATGCCATCTTTCTTTACTGCTGAATAGTACTCCATTGTGTAGATGTACCACATTTTTGTCATCCACTCGTCTGTTGAGGGGCATCTGTGCTGGATCCAGCTCTTCACTATTGTGAAGAGAGCAGCAATAAACATGGATGTGCATGTATCTTTGTGGTAGGATGAGTCTTTTGGGTATATACCCAGGAGTGGTATGGCTGGGTCAGGTGGTAAGCTCATTCTGAGTTTTTTAAGGTTCTCCACACTGCTTTCCATAGTGGTTGTACAAGTTTACATTCCCACTAGCAGTCTGCTTTCCCCAGAACCCCTCCAGCATCAGTTGTCCTTTGTTGATCTTAGCTAGCAGTAATGGAGTGCGATGATATCTGAGAGTGATTTTAATTTGCATTTCCTTAATTATTAATGATGTTGAACACTTTTTTTAATTTTATTTATTTCTGTATGTGTATGAATGTACTGTCTGCATGCAGGTTTGTGCATCCATGTCATGCAATGCTGTGGAGGTCAGAAGAGGTTTTTGGATTCCCCTGGAACTGGAGTTCTCCTGGAATTGGAGTTTTGGACGGTTCTCGGCTGCCATATGGGTGCTGGGGATCGAACCTGGGTCCTCTGCAAGAGCGATCAGCGCTCCCAACCACTAGGCCATCTCTCCAGCCCATGATGTTGAACACTTTTAAAGATGTTTCTCAACCATCTTTAATTCCTCACTGGAGATGACTCTGTTCAGCTCTTTACTCCATCTTTTAAGTAGGTCATTTGTCTTCTTACTTCTTTGTTTTTTGAGTAGTTTATATATTCTTGACGTTAATGCTCTGTCAGATGTGTCACTGGTAAAGATTTCTTCCCACTTTGTGGGTTTTCTCTTCACCTCGATTGCTTCTTTCACTGTACAGAAGCCTTTGAGTTTTATGAGGTCCCATTTGTCAACTGTTGACCTTACTTTCTGTGCAGCTGCTGTCTGATTTAGAAAGTCTTTTCCTACACCTATGTCCTGTAGGTTGTTGCCAACTTTTTCTTTTATCACCTTCCGGGTTTCAGGCTTTACGTTGAGATCTTTGATCCACTTGGAGTTGACTTTTTGTACAGGGTGAGAGGTACGGGTTTAATTTTGTTCTTCTACAGATGATGATCCAATTTTGCCAGCACCATTTGCTGAAGATGCTATCCTTCCTCCATTGAGCGTTTTTTGCCCCTTTATCAAATATGAGGTGGCTGAAATTGTGTGAGCTCAAATTTCAATTTTGTTCCATTGGTCAACTGGTCTGTTTTTGTGGCAGTACCAGGCTGTCTTTATGACTATGGCCCTGTAATATAGTTTAAGTCTGGTAGGGCAATCCCCCCTGTATTGCATTTTTCATTCAAGGTTGCTTTAGCTATTCGGGGTCTTTTGTTTTTCCATATGAATTTAACGATTTTTTTCCAAGTCTGTGAAGAAGCTCGTAGGGATTTTGATTGGGATTGCATTGAATCTGTATATCAGTTCGGGTAAAATGGACATTTTTACTATATTAATTTTTCCAATCTATGAGCATGGGAGGTCTTTCGATCTTTTGATGTCATTTTCAATCTCCTTCAGGGGTTTAAAATTTTTGTTGTACATGTCTTTGGTATCTTTGGTTAGGTTTATTCCCAGGCATCTTATTATTTTTGAGGCTATTGTGAGTAGGAAGGTCTTCTTATATTCCTTTTCCACTTGTTTATTGTTGGTGTAAAGAAATGCTACTGATTTTTCTAGGTTAATTTTGTAGCCTGACACTTTAGTAAAACTCTTGTTTATAGAAGTTTTCTGGTGGAGCTTTTAGCATCCCTTAGATAAACTATCATATCATCTGCAAAAAGGGATATCTTAACTTCTTCTTTTCCAATTAATACTCCCTTAATTTCTTTCTCTTGTCTTATTGCCCTAGCAGTGTTTTGAGCAGTATGTTGAAGAGGAGTGGTGATAGGGGGCAGCTTTGCCAGGTTCTCACCTTTAAGGGAAATAGTTCCAATTTTTCTCCATTTAGGATGATGTTTGCAGTGGGTTTGCTATATATGGCTTTGATCATGTTGAGGAATGTTCCTTTCAGTCCTATTCTCTCTAGGACTTTAAACATGAAGGGATGCGAGATCTTGTCAAAGGCTTTTTCTGCATCAATTGAGATGATAGTGTGGTTATTTTCTTTCAGTCCATTTATGTGTTTTGTGATATTTATTGATTTACGTATGTTGAACCATCCCTGCATCTCTGGTATGAATCGAACTTGGTCATGATGGATGATCTTTTTGATGTGGGTCTGTATGCGATTTGAAATATTTTGTTGAGAATTTTTGCATCTATATTCATTGGTGAGATGGGTCTATAGCTTTCTTTTTTTGCTTGCATCTTTACCTGGCTTTGGTATTAGAGTGATGCTGGCTTCATAGAAGGAGTTTAGAACTCCCTCTGTTTGTATCTTTCTAAACAGTTTGAGTAGCAATGGTTGTAAGACCTCTTTAAATGTTTTATAGAATTCTACTGTGAAACGATCTGGACTGGGGCTTTTTTAAGTTGGGAGGTTTTTGATTACATCTTGAATTTCCTCAAATATTATGGGTCTATTTAAACTGTCAATCTCTTCTTGGTTAAGCTTTGCTGGTTCCCAGGGTTTCAGATATTGAATATTCAGAAATGGATGTTCATCCATTTCTCTTAGGTTTTCAAATTTAGTGGAGTATAGATTTTTAAAGTATTCCCACATGATTGTCTGGATCTTTTGTCTGTTGTGATGTTTCCCCTTGCATCACTAATACTATTGATTTGGAGTTGCCCTATCTTTTTTTTTTGTTGTTGTTAACTGGGCTAGAGGTGTGGCTATTTTATTTATTTTTTCAAAGAACCAGCTTTTGGATTCATTGATTTTATGTATGGTTTTCTTTGTTTCTATTTCATTGATTTCTGCTCTGATTTTTGTTATCACTTCTGTCTGTTGGGTTTAAGGTTCATTTGTTGTTGTCTCTCAAGTGTTTTTAACTGCAGTGTCAGGTCGTTTATTTGTTCCCTTTCTGGTTTTTTTTTTGTTTGTTTTTTTTTTTCTGATGTGGGCACTTAGGGCTATAAATTTCCCTCTCAAGACTGCCTTTAGAGTATTCCACAGGTTTTGTTGTGTTGTGTTGTCTTTTTCATTCTGTTCCATGAATATTTTTATTTCACTCTTTGTTTTTTTCCCTGACCCATTTATTATTCAGGATAGTGTTGTTTAGTCTCCATGTGTTCTCGTAGCTAGTTGGACTTATTCTGGGGTTCATAATGAGCTTTATTGCACTGCGGTCTGATAGAATGCATGGAATAATTTCTATCCTATTGTATTTATTGAGGTTCCTTTTGTGCCCCAGTATGTGGTCAATTTTGGAGAATGTTCCATGAGGTGCTGAATAGAAAATATCTCAGGTGTTTGGGTGGAATACTCTGTAGATGTCTGTGAGGTCCATTTGGTGTATTGCATTGTTCAATTCTGATGTCTCTGTCTATTTTTTCCTGTTGATCTATCCAAGGGGCTCAGTGGGGTGTGGACGTGTCCCACTATCAGTGTGTTAGGATTAATCTGTGTCTTGAGGTCCTGCAGAGTTGTGTTTATAAAAGTTAGGTGCACCAGAGTTTGTTGCATAGACATTTAGGATTGTGAAGTCTTCATGGTTCCCTGTTCCTTTGACAAAGATGTAATGACCTTCTTTGTCTCTTCTGATTAATTTTACTTTGAGATTTATTTTGTCTGATATTAGAATAGCCACTCCAGCTTGTTTCTTGGTACCATTTGCTTGGAATACTTTTTTCCATCCTTTCACTCTAAGGTGGTGTCTGTCCTTGAAGGTGAGATGTGTTTCTTGTAGACAGCATATAGATGGGTTTACTTTCCTAATCCATTCTCCCAGTCTATGCCTTTTGATTGGGGAGTTTAGACCATTAGTATTTAAGGTTATTATTGAGAGATATATGTTGCTTTTTACTTTATTTTTGGTTTGCATTCTTGGTCTAGGTTTGTTTTTACTCTGTTATGATTTTGTTGCTTTCTCTCTTTAATTGCTTAGGGATAGTTGCTTCTTTCCTCTGTTCTTTGGATTGCTTAGAGGATTTTCTGAAGTGTTGGTTTCTTAGGCATGTATTCTTTCATCTTGATCATGTCGTGAAAGAGTCTTCTTTCTCCTTCAACTATGATTAACATTTTCGCTGGGTATAGTAGTCTGGGTTGGCATCTAAAGTCATTTAGAACAGGGAATACTTTGATCCACATTCTTCTAGCTTTCATAGTCTGCGCTAAGAAGTCAGCTGTGATTCTGATGGGTTTCCCCTTATATATAACTTGTTTTTCTTTTGTGGCTTTCAGTATTTTGTCTTTGTTTTAAGCATCTAGTGTTTTAACAATTATATGACATGGAGAATTTCTTTTCTGGTCTTATCTGTTTGGGGTTCTATGTGCTTCTTGTATTTGTGTGGGTTTATCTTTTTTCAGTTTGGGGAAATTTTATTCTATTGTCCTGTTGAAAATCTGATCAACAGTGTTGTCTTGGGATTCTTCTCCTTCCTCTATCCGTATGATGCCGAGGTTTGGATTTTTTCATAATGTGCCACATTACTTGGTTGTTCCACTCTTGTGGTTTTTTTTAATTTTTTCATAATCTTTACTTGAATATTCTAGTTGGACCATGTAATCCTGCAAGTCTGATATTCTTTTTTTCTGCTTCTTCCATTCTGCTTCTGCTTTTTCCCATCCTTTCCTGTTGATTGGATAAATGTTCAATTTCCTTTTTCACTTCATCTTGTGATTTCTTTAGTGTTTCCACTTCCTTCTGGAGCCTGTCATTCTCATCTTGTAGGTCCTTGGTTCATTGGTCATTTTCTTTTTCCCTTTCAGCCTGGGATCTTTTCAGCATTTCCACTTCCTTCTGCAGTTTGTCATTTTCTCCCTTTACTTCTTTCCAACGTTTGTCATTATCTCCCTCTAGGTCCTTCTTGAGTTTTTCAATCTCTCCCCTCAGTTCTTTTCAACAATTGTCATTATCACCCTCTTGGTAGTTCTTGAGTTATTCATTCTCTTCCCTTAGTTCTTTTTCTTTGAATATGTCCACAATTGTTTTTCTAAAGTCCGCGTCTTGGTTTCCTTCCAAGGAGATCTCGTTGTCAGAGTCTTCTGTAGGGTTGGTAGAGTTTGGTGTGGATTTATTATGATCTTTTCCCATGTTGGTTTTTTTGTGTGTCTCTGGCATGCGGATCTGTTTGTTTATTTGTTTCTTTGGGTTCTGGTGCCTCAACAGTGGTTGCACAGCTAGATCCTCTGCACCACCACTTCCCTAGGCTGGTCTTTTGCCGGTTGATGTTCTGTAGGACATGGGTGAAGTCCACTCGCCCAGCGGGGCACATGCTGATCTTGTGCTGTGTGGAGCGTGGCTAGCTCTGCCCCTGTCCCATGCTGGGACCAGAAGGTTGGAAGGTCCTGGGCCATAACAGGCCTCTACAGGGCACAGGGGCGCCCAAAGTCCCCAGGAAGGCAGCCCTCACATGGTCCTTTGCAGGTTGGTGTTCTGCAGGACATGGGTGATGTCTGCACAGTGGGGCTTATGCTGGTCTTGTGCTGTGTGGAGCGTGCCTAGCTCTGCCCCCATCACATGCTGGGGCTGGGGCAGAAGGTTTTAAGGTCTTGGCTGATACCAGGCCTCTACGGGGCATAAGGGTGCCCAAAGTCCCCAGGAAGGCAGCCCTCACCTGGTCCTTTGCAGGTTGGCGTTCTGCAGGACAAAGGACAAGTCTACTTGCCCAGCGGAGTGCACACTGGTCTTATGCTCAATTCTAATTTATTCTAAGTCAAAAGCCAGCAAACTTTTTTCCATAAAGGACCTGATGGTAAATACTTTTGGTTCACAGGACACAAGTCTCTGTCTTGCAATTATTTAACTCTGCTACTGTGGTATAGAAGCAGACACAGCCAAAACTATACAAGTAAGTAGCCATAGACAATAAATTGATGGGTTTAGCTGTATACCAATCAGTTTGACATACCCAAAAAGGTGCAGGCTGAATCTAACCATGTGCAATAGTTTGACACCTACTCTTGTATGTTTCCAGTAAGGACAGAAAAATACTCAAAGTTGGCTTAAGCAGCAGCTGAGACCCTTTCTAAAGAGATACAATAAGCAAACAGTCAAAACCGTGGGTGGGGAAAGGGATGAGGAAGGATGACAATGTGTTTAAACAGATAGACAAAAGAGAAACCCATCCCTTCAAAATCACCACTTTATGGGAGATGGCTACAATCTTCATGGCTCACTGTTGGTTCTTAGCAAAAAGTAACCCCTTTACTGCATTATTGCCTTCTGCTTAAATCTGAGGGAACTCTTTTCCTCCTCAGCCATGCAACCCACAAAGGCTGGAAATTTCCATGGCCCTTTGCTGAACACTACATATTTTAACCTAGCTGCATCAAAACCAACCAAAGTGACATGAAAGAGGGGCCAATGTCCCATGCTTTATAAATCACAACACTCCCTTCCCTCACATTAGAGGTAAAGAGGGGCTTGTAGCTCCTTCTCTCATATCACTTAGAGACCTTTTTGGGTTGTCAGCATGGTGAAAGGATGACTGGTACCTGATGGGCAGAGGTTCTTTTTTTCTTTTTTTTTTAGTTCTTAAACTGAAGTTTTATTTCAAGACATGTCTGTATGCAGCTGCAAAGAACAACACAAAGATCTGTGAACTTTTGTCCAGTTTTCCCCAGTGAACCAATCTTGCAAAGTATATTTTATGTGCAATATCACAACTAAAACCTTTTACAATCATACAATCCAACATTCATCAGATTTACCTATTTCTGGGTGGAAGCCTTTAGAATTATCATACCATCCAGTTTACAGTTTGTAAGGAAACATACCCCTGTGTATCATTCCAGAAAGACATAATTCATATTTGTTTTAAGAAGCGAGGATTTGCTGGGCATGGTGGTGCACGCCTTTAATCCCAGCACTTGGGAGACAGAGGTAGGTGGATCTCTGTGAGATCAAGGCCAGCCTGCTCTACAGAGTGAGTTCCAGGCCAGCTGGGGCTACAGGGATACCCTGTCTCAAAAAGACCAAAATAAAAAATAAGCGAGGATTTGACATTGTTACTTTAGCATAACTTATTAATAAAGAGATTATTCTAAATAGAGGAGTCAGCAACAGTTTCATGAACAGGATGATAGGACACATTGACAGGGACATGAGTGGGGTGTTAATCAGGGAAATGACAGGGGAGGATCATTCAGATTGAGTGGCAGCAGAACAGAAACCCATGGTAAGATGAGCTTGGTGATGTGTCACAGAAAGGAGAGGAAGCTAAGATGAGGAGGTGAGATATTCTCTTTTTAAAAGCTATTTATTTATTTTCTATGTGTATGAATGTACTGTCTACATGTAGGTTTGTGCACCCATGCCGTGCAATGCCTCGGAGGTCAGAAGAGGGTGTCGGATTCCCCTGGAACTGGAGTTTTCCTGGAATTGGAGTTACAGATGATTCTCAGCTGCTATGTGGGTGCTGGGGATTGAACCTGGGTCCTCTGCAAGAGCGGTTGGTGCTCTTAACCGCTAGGCCATCTCTCCAGCCCCGAGATATTCTTTTTATTCTTTTTGTCTTGTTCCTGTTTGGAGACAGGGTCTTTCTATGGCCATCCCAGGGCTCTGGGGAATCTCCTACTTCAATCTTGCAAGTATTGGGGACTGTAGCCATATGTGTATATACCTTGATGACCTGATGCAGCAAATGATGAGGAAGAGAATGAAAAAGAGTGAACTGGCATCCTGCAGGCCACAGTGGAAAGAATCCATGTTATTTTCAATGCAGTTAGGATAATTTTTAGAGCATGTTCAATAACATGGATAGTTCTATCTATCAAGCACTTGTTTCTTTTTTCACAAAAAATATTTTTTATTGTTATTAAACTTTTTCCATAAGTCTTATATCATTTCTCAATCGAATCTAGAGTTATTTCCCTTTCCATGCCCCCTGGACAGAGGTTCTTACCACAAAGACTCCCCCAACCCTGGTTGAAAAATCCCTGAGAAAACATCAGCCAGCAGGCCAGTAAGGGGAAAGTCCATCCTGCAGCAAAGAATAGATATGAATGTAGCCCAATATAAAATTGTGGAGTTACCTAAAATATTATGAGACTTTGAGGATAATTTTTAAATAACTCAATTGTGTAGAACTTGGGCTGTGTGGATGACATCATATAGCAATGTCAAAAGGTCAAACATACTTTATAGGCACTAAGAAACAGGACTTTGAGCCCTCCTGCCAAGCTTCTCTCTTCATCTTATTTCTCGGTCCCAGCTTCTTCCATGGTTTGGTCAATGTGGCTATCACTCTTTTTCTTTGGGGAGGAAATACTGAAGCATGTTAGACTTGGAAATAAGCTCAGGATAGGATCGTATTTGGATGGCTATTGTCAAATGCTACTCTTCTCAAACTTTATTTCACATACAAATGCCTTGGGTTGATAAGCTTCAGGTTAACCCCTGGCAGAGCTGAGCACATGCATTATGGTCTTTCATTTGCCCTGGTACTATAGGACTAGGGGAGCCCTAGACAATCTGTTGACAGGATAGAAAGGAGGGTCCATACCCTATACATCATGGAGTTACAGTCCACTAAAGTGAACTTGCTTCTTCTGGTGCACACAGCTAGACATTCTAGAAAGCAACTAAAAAGAAAGAGACTTCCTGAACTCTCAACCTCTTGCCACCAGCAGTAAAGTACAAGACTCAGTTGTCCTCTGACACATTGATTCATCCTACAGAACTGTGCTTAACCAGCAGGACCTGTTAGCAACCTATCTCCATGGTACACTGTCTTGCTCTTTTCTTCCACCTCTTTAATAACCTGTGGAAACATCTGCCCAAGGCAACAACTCAGCTTGGCAACTCTCTGGAGAAAGTTCTTTTATTGATCCTGTAAACCACCTAGCAGCCATTCCTGGAAATGTCTTTCTGGGAACCCGCTGAATTTGAGAAATGGCAGAAAAGGAAACCTGTTCATCTAAAGAAAGCGAGCTCTGATTTCTGCTTGCATTTGCATCAGCTGGAAACAGGTGGAACCCTTGAGAATGTGAGTGTGTGAAATGAGCATGGAGTCCCATAGAAGGAAGGAATCTTCTATCGGGAAGAGTCCTCTGGACCCATTAGGCAGCCTGTGAGCTGAGAATTTATGGAAGTGTTTTTAATTTCTCTGACAGAATCTGTTTGGATTGAGGACAGCTGTTTAATCTTTGAAATAATGTGTTCCATAACAAATGCTGGAAACACATATAAATTGCTCCCTTCATTCTGTGAGCCAAACCCTGACTAAAGGGGTTTAAAATCCCCACAAGGTGCTCTTTGCTTATTGCTGATTCAGAAAAAAAATTCTTAATGAAATGTAATGTTGAAGAACTGCCAAAAATAGAAGCTCCCTATCTGCCTTCACGTAGCTTTTTTCTAGACAATTAACTGCCAATGAACTGAGGAAGAGCTGTAAGCACAGGCCCAGCACTGTTCACATAGCTCCCGGCAGAGGTAGAAGTTTTTGGTCCTGGGATGGGGGGGGGCAACAACAACAACGACAAAAAAAAAAAACAAATCCAAGGAAGCCCATGCTTGATCCTGACTATATTTACAAGACCATTCTGGCTAAGGCTAAGTCCCCAGAGGTAAGGCTTGGGCCTGTCACCTTTGGGACAAATCCTATTTGTTCTCACTCTTTGGCACATCATGATAAAGTGAAATATCGAAGGCCCACAAAAGGCTATTCTTGCCTTCTTTCAACTAATATATTTCTGTATTAACACAAACATGCAGGCACTTTTTCTCTCTGTCCAGGGAGCATTGGGTTCTGTATTGTCTGAAAATAAACAACATACATGCATTCTTGGGTTACATGAAATCTTGTCCCAAATTTCAAACTTAATGAATGAATCTTTCTGTACTCTTTCATAGCCATGTTTTCCTCCCAAAGCTAATATAAAGCTACAGAGAAATTAAATATTCTCTCAAGTGATTTCTGTATCTTCCCATTAATTTGGAATCAAGAAATTGTTTGAAAACTATTAAGAGGTCTGATTTCTGGGTGTCTGTTTGTTTGAAGGGAGGTGTCTAATTCACTTTGCTTTTTTAGAACAATGATTACAGAGGTTGGTAAGAGAAGCAATTGGCTAACTCAGTCTGTGTTTACTTTGAGAAATGCCTTATAATTAAAATAATATATGTGTCCTTTACCAACACAAAAGAAATTTCTAATTCAAGATATTGAGAAGGCCTTATAATAGAAGAAAATAATCACTACCATTTGCATGGCCATGTTATATGCCAAGCACTTTACAATGGTTATCATAGCCATGCTAATGGGTGAAGAGCAGTAGCTCCCTCTACAGTGATACCAACATTCAGTCTCTAAAAGTTTCCATACAGTTGACAATGTCACACAGCCAGGTCCTAATGCAACTGAAATCCAAGTGGGCATCTTACATTGATGTGACTTCCTGAATACCCAATACTGAAATTCTGTTAGGATGTAATAAGATTTAGGATGCTTCCAGGTAGGGGTTTAAATGTCACTGATTGCCATCCCCAACCCTCCAAAGTCCCCTAAACTCTAGACTTGAATGGCTAACAGACATTTTCTCCTTCATTATTTACAGCATGAAGCTTCTTGCCTGGTCTAGCCCATCTCAGCACTCTATCCAATCCACTGGGACATCATGGCTCTTCCTTGGCAATATATCCTATTAATTCAAGAATTTGCCTGGGGCAAACCTCTATCCTTACACATATACCCAGACTCTTCTCTTCCAGACTCACTGTCTTAAAGCCAGAATGGTTTGTGGACAACACAATTCAAATTATTTCACTCCTTTAAATCCTGAGTTGGCCCTTCAAGATCCCAAAGCATATACTAATGTACATTCTCCCTGAAAATGGAGACAAACTTCAGACAATTCTGATGCTTTCCCAGTACCCACCATATTCCTGTACTGTTCACCGTTGGTGCCCCCAGTAGGTTGGACCCACTTCCTAGGATATTTGCCTTTGATGTCTCCTCTGTTCAAGGATGCCCTTCCCCAAGATGGTTCCATTCCCTAATCAGAGGGGAATCCTAGCACAGCAGATATTACAATGGTACCTCTTCTGCCTCTTCTGGGTTTTTCTTTCTTCCTTCTCTTTTCCAAAATTCTGTAAAGCTAAAAGCTTTTGTCTTTTAAAGGAAAACAAAAAAGAAAACATCAGGGGAGGACAAAATGCAAGCCCTTCTGCTTCCCAAATAGGGAAAAAAAGAAAAAAAAAAACTTTTGTTAGAATGAAGAATGGTAAGCCAAGCTGTACTCTCCAGCTGTACTCTCAAGACAGACACACAGATGGCCCAAGAACAGTGATCCAGCCCTATCCTTAGAAATTTAGAGACCCAGTCTGAATTTTTATTTGATCCTTGCCCACTCTGCCAAGAACAAGGGATTTTAAAGCCAACTGAATTGACATCACAATCTGCATGACAATCTTAATAAAACAGGTCTGTCCTATGGCTGAATGCATCAGCAACCTTTAATGGAAGATTTCCACAGGACCAATGGGGAAGAAACATGCAGTGAAATCACCATCTCTTCCTTCTGCAACATGCTTGTTAAGGACTCAGTGCTTGTTTTCTTTGGAAAGATAGATTTCAAACATTTATTTTTTTAATAAGATGCCAATGTTTACAGTGTTACACTTTTTTTAAAAAATCCAACACTTTGCTATTGTTGCCAATTCAAATGTGAATATATCTCATTAACATTACACACAGACTCATTCCCAGCACACCTAGGATGGCAAATAAATGTTATTACCGTGCAGATGAAAATGGGATCTGGTTAATGCTTCCCAAGTCAGATACCCAGGCTCTCTTTGCTCATGTAAATCATTTCAAAGTTAGACACTGACTGATAAACCACTGCTTGTCTAAAATGAAGGTTGAATATTGCAATTACATGGAGATTCCATTGTTCTCCTTTGTGAGTTTCTCATCTTCTCCAGCACAGCCTCAAATAATGAAAATGTAGCGGAATACGCACATGTTGATAATTTAAAGTAATCCATTCTCACCTAAATGAAACAAACTGTTCTCAAATTTCCAGTTTCTGTGACTTATTAAGCTCAAAACATATCTGTTTGCAGGTCTTCTCCTTGGTGAGGCCTTTGGCAAGTGCCGAACAGAGAGAACTTTGAGACTGCCTGATGCTAGACAACAGCAAGAGCTGAATACTGGAAACTTTCTTTCTAGCACACGTCCTTATCCCTAAAAGCCACAGAAACATCTGCATTCCCACGGGATGCACTGAAAAACACCAAAATCCACATGTCACTTTGGGGCTAGCTTTCTTTCGTACAACCAATTTTCTTAGTAACAGAGAGGGAATGCAAGAAGCAGGTGTTATGCTTCATCACAGAACATCTCTACTGTTTTTCTGTTTTGTTTGAACTTACCATTAAGAATGGATTTAACAAGACTCCAGAAAGTTTTACAAATCCCTGAAATTTTGCTTTTGGAAAAGGGGGAAAAAAGTATGCTACAAGATGTTTATTTCACCTCCACGTCGAAGTTCTTCTCAGACCAAAATAAAGAAATAAATAAATAAATAAATAAATAAATAAATAAATAAATAAACAGAGGTTCTACATTGGGATATAGCAAATAACCTCAGAGTCTCTACCTGGGTACTTTCTTAAGAGTGACAGAGAGTGGTGAAGTATATTCCCCCCTTGGGGGTTATTCACTGGGTAAGTGAACCATGGAGCTGAAGTGGGCTCTCTGAGCAGACCGCCATGCCAGTCCTCAGAGCACAGATCCCAACCTTAACCTTAACCTGCCTATCTGATCAGGGCTTTGATCCTCAGCTCCACATTGGGGGATGAACTTGCAGATGAAAAGAAGGCTGGCTTATCTAGTCCAGTCACATTTTCAACTATTTCCACAAATTCACAGGAATTTCAGTGGTAAGCACTGGGAAGAAAGACACTATTCTAATCCCGCCCCCCCTTGGTAACTGGCTCACAGTAAACATTCCCTTGTCCTCTTCTGTGGACTCTTAATGATCAGAGGACAATTTGGGGGTTTCACAGACCTTTGCCTACCTTCAGTTAGTTTAGGAGCCATCTGCTTTACTAAAAGGGCCTTATAGATTTTAGAAGGCCAGGCTATGAGTAATACTCTCTTTCCATTACAGGGCAAATCTGAGGGGACCCACCTGGAATAAAGAGACTCTTTCAAACAGAATTTACAGTCCAGGAGAAATCAGTTTCAGTCACAAATGTTTCATGCAAAAACCTAATAACTCTAACATGAGGATCTATTAACATTTACATGCAATGAAGGAAACAGTAAACTTTATTCTAAAATCAAAGTTTAAACTCTCTCCTATTATCTGGTTATTTCCACACTGAAGTGGCTATCTGGTATAAACTCAGAGTGGAACAATTCATTAGAGAAACAAACAGAACTACAGCTTTCCAAGGTTGTCCGCATGATCTGACTTAAAATTTCTTATAATAGTGAGATGATTCACAGAAACCCATTTGTAGCTAGGGTTTTACTCAAAATGGAAATTTGTATTATGGTTGAGAAATGATGGAGTTGGCTCGGGAGATATTCCATGTCAAATCAGAGAGAATGGGTAGGAAACAAAATGGTTACAAGAATGTTCAGAAGTGTTGTCAGGGAAGAGAGAGATAAAAAAAGACACAAAAGTACAATAAGAGGGACATGATGATGGAATTTAATGAAACAGATGTATTAGCTTCCCCAAAGCAATCCCCATTCTTCATTAAGATGATCAAAATTTCATTGAGAACGTAATGTATCTAACTAAACCTTTTCCTTCACTGACTCACATACAACTGAGGGGAAGGGGTATGGGACAGAATTCCAGCCTGTAGTTCTCTGCTAAGTATCTCCCAGAAAGCTTTGCTTTGCTGATAAACACATTTCACCTCATTATTTGCCTTTTCCTCCCTTTTCCTACATAGAGAACAGACATGATACCTGGCAGTTTAGCAACATTCTTACGATTCTGAGGCGGTAAGCCAAAGGATAGAGGATAAAGAAGGTAAAAAAGAAATACCAAAAGAGTTTGGATCTATAGTGATAGTAAGGAGACAGCCCTGACTGGCATTTCCTAAGTTTCATCCTTAGCCTCACTGTCAGTCAGGTTTTCTGTTATATACAGTCAAGTGCACATGTAGCAGATACATCAATATCCAATGACAATGAAATTGAAAAGGATGAAGATGATGCAATAAAAAGGTAAGGACAAAGACTAAATGAAATGGCAAGTGGCATAAACTGTACACAGATCATACAATGGACCAAAAACACTTGATGCTTTCCTGCAGAAAAGACAGAAGTACTGAATAAAAGAATAAAAGTGTCATTAAGTTTGAATACAAAGATGCCCAAATGCTTAAAT
Source organism: Rhizomys pruinosus (assembly GCA_009823505.1). NCBI lineage: Eukaryota > Metazoa > Chordata > Mammalia > Rodentia > Spalacidae > Rhizomys > Rhizomys pruinosus. Next base: position 67,324 of record VZQC01011454.1, read on the forward strand.
TGCCTGTATAAAATGTAACTCTGTCCTGTGCTAAGATTGCTACTATGAAAGTACATGCTTAGGCATTAAAACTGGACACTTTATATCCTACAGAGAAGAGAATGGAACAGATTTAGAATCAATTTAGTATTTCACTTATAATCCATTTGGAGGAGTTCCCACTGAGAACTCATATGCCTCACCCTCATCACGGTTAGATCTGAAAAGACCTGAGAAGAAAATAAAGTAGAAACACTGGGCAGCTGGTTTTGAGTCTTGCACATGCTACTTGGAAATTGAAATACACTACAGCAAACTGGAAGCACATAGGTCATAATCCATAAAAAGTGCAAGACTGATCAATATTTTCTAATGCACAAGCAACAGTACAAATAAATAAAGCTGATGCAATGGGGATGTACATTCTTGATGAACCCTGTGCCCCTTGAAAATAAGAACATGTCCCATTGTATGAGAGGAAACTCCACATAGCACTACATGTTCAATAGTTCATTGTATAGTCCCAAGGTACTGGTTTTCCATAGAGAAATGGTTTCTTCATGCTCATCATGGTGGGCACCTCTGATGTTGATTCAGAAACTTATAAAGAAGCAAAACAGTCTTAAGAAGAAGAGCAAGAAACGAGCTGGTTATTAGTAGACCCTCTGGGGTGTGCTTGCAGCTTTCACTGTATAGAATACTAATTTCCTTTTATCTTCCAACAAAGTAAGTGCAATGTCTTCAGTACGATTCTATGACATAGCAGCAACATTTCAGGAACCAATAAATAAGGATACTGGCATGCTGATACCCCCTTTGTCTTCTGGACTCAATGCTTCACATGTATTCCAAAGTTTACAAACATCAGCCTTGAGCGAAGGGGGTCAAAGCTTCTTGTGCTCCACGTCCTTTTATAAATCACATTATTCATACATCCCACATGTGTCCCAAACAGTTAGTAGACTCAGTAAGAAACATAGTTTGTAACTCATTAATGCCTAAACCTAGAAAATGCCTATTTATTTATGATTTTGCCCTTTTTTTTAATAAAGTTTAATCCTTCCTCACTTCTCAAACAAGGCTTTAGTTTCTGCTGCCCCCAGTACATGGTCTTTCATTGGGATCATAATATAGTATTCATTTATTTTAAAATTCTATAGTCAGTAGTCTTCGAAAACTAGTTGCCACCTTATTGCTAATTAAACATGATGGATTCGGGGTCCTGGTTTGCCATCTGGGCCATGTGTCTCAGCACATCCTTTTTTGTGATGATCCCAAGAAGTCTCCTGGAATGGGAAAAAAAAAATAGAAGAAAGAATTCAGCCAGACAAAAGAGACATATCCTTCTCCTTTGGCCCACTCTGCCTTTTCCACCTAGTATTCATTTATTTTAAAATTCTATAGCCACCTTATTGCTAATTAAACATGATGGATTCGGGGTCCTGGTTTGCCATCTGGGCCATGTGTCTCAGCACATCCTTTTTTGTGATGATCCCAAGAAGTCTCCTGGAATGGGAAAAAAAAATAGAAGAAAGAATTCAGCCAGACAAAAGAGACATATCCTTCTCCTTTGGCCCACTCTGCCTTTTCCACCTGGGCTCAGGGATAGGCATAGTTTCCTTCCTGCCTTCCCTTTTGGTTGGGCAAGCCCAACAGAGTGAGTTCTATCCATTGTTCCATATAGAAAGGTCACAGATGTCACTCCCATGTCTCCTGTATATTTCTTCTCTGTCCCTCTCTCCTCAACTGGAAACTCAGGACAGGAGAACCAGGGAAGGAGTCTGAGGCACAAAAGACTGACTTTAGAAGCCATTACATGACTGTGATGAAGAGCTTGCACCTCTGACCTATGTAGGTTGTAATGATTGAGAAAAATAAACCCTGTTTGTTTATTTGTTTGCCTGATTATTTTGAAAAAGGGTCTCCCTATATTGCCCAAGCCTAGAACTTATAGCTTAGGCTAGCCTCAAACTCTTAATCCTCCTGCTTCAGCCTCCCAAAGATTAGAAGTATGCATCGTGATGCCCAGCTTCAAAAATAAGCATTTATTGGATTAGGTGATTAAAACCACAAACTTGTTTATTTCATAAGTTGTAAACTTACAGTGACTAACACACTGGCTGCAACTTGAAGATTAGAATCAGTCTACAAAGGACTCTGAAAGCTATCATCAAAATTTGACTATGCCATAGAAAGCTCATGTATATGGGTTTTCTTAGTATGAGAAATTAAGCCAGGCAAGTTGGTGTATGCCCATAATCCCAGGACCCAGGAAGCTAAAACAGGAAAATTGCCCTGTGTTTTAGGTAAGTCTGAACTACAAGTGAGTTATAGAGTGAGACCTTCTCTCAAAAATGATTTTTTTTATTTTATCTTACCATATGGGTAAACCATAACATTCATTTTTGATCATATATACAATTTATCTCCTCTTCCAAAATTCCATTACATTGTTTTTAACATATACAAATGGTGCCACTTAATGGTTTCTCTCTCTCTCTCTCTCTCTCTCTCTCTCTCTCTCTCTCTCTCTCTTTCTCTTTCTCTTTGTGTGTGTGTGTGTGTGTGTGTGTAATATGTTATTTGCTTACATATGTATACAACTGTGCATGTCGGTACCATTGTGCAGAGGCCAGAGGTTGACTTCATTGCTCATTGCTCTTCACCTCACTTTTTTAGAAAGGATCTCAACACTGAACCTAGAGCTTATCAACTAAGATAGGATGGCCAGTCAATATGCTTCAGGGTTCCACCTGTTCCTGCTCTGTTCATCCCCAGTGCTGGCTAAAACATGTCCACCATCACAGCCAGTTTGTAATGATAGAGCTGCGGGTCAGAACTCAAGTCTTGATGCTTGCACAGAAGGCACTTTACCAGTTGAGCCAGCTGCCCAGCCCCTAGGGTTTTCTGTAGGTCCACCAGAACTGTGTATTGCATAACCCCAGGGAGCAGTGTGCACAAACACTGGAATGGAAATGTTGCTCCCTGAATGATACCCAGTCTATTTGCATAAATATTCACACTGACCTTTGCCTCATTCTTTTATTAAATACTTCAATAACAACCCGTGAGACTAAATCATGCTCCCCTTTTGTGAATTAAGTGGTTCCATGAAGAGGATGTGAACAATTTCCTTGGGAAAATGTTCCATTAGCGATTAGATATGAAAGTAACTGTTCATTCTATCTCCGTCACACTGAAGAAAAGGGGGACAGGGAAGGAAACCACAGCAGCCTCACCTCAAAATACTGTGTCATTCTGAAAATGACAGATCCCTACCAAGTGGCTGTGTAAAATGATGGCATACCAACAATCAGAAAACACAGATTCAATATACTACCATTTAACTCAAGCCGAAATAGCATAACTCATGCTTTACCAGCCAGTAGTTAATATGAAGAAGGCTGGATGTGTCCAAAAGGTATCCATGTCAGCCCCACCTGGTGAACATATAAGGCTGTCCTGACCATACTGAACCTTAAACAATCTAGAAAATAAGTTTTATTTTTTTCCTGGTGTTAATTTCTACCACTTTAGGACAGCCAATAAATGCTACGCCCTACCCTCTGTGTCATGGGCACCACTTTTTCAGGGGGAAAGCAGTCAAAGGGCCCTCTGAAAGTATGTCAGACAGCAGCTGGAGTAGGAGAGCCTGAATGCAGATAGAGTCAGGTACTGTGGGTATAACGCTAGCCACTTATGGCTCCTTGCCTTTGGTCATAATCATACCTTACCTCTAATATACCTTTCTTTGGTAAAAATAGAGTCTACGTGGCTCTGGTTGGCTCCAACCCAAGGCAATCTTCCTGCCTCAGGCTCCTGGTTTTGGGATTGCCAGGCATATACTATCACACCTGGTGAAATATACTTCTACATCTTACAAAGCAGTAAATTTGAAGCTGTCCCGTAAAACTAAATGCTGCTCTACCAAACCTGCCGATCTAACTTGGAGTCTTAGCAACACTCAGCATGGGCGGCTGTAACAAAAAATACCACAGACATGGCAGTAGAATCAAAGTGTAATATCAAGGTGCCAGCAAGGCCAATTTCTTCAAGGCTTATCTCCTTGGCTGACAGATGGGCACAGCCATGCTCTTGCAGTGTCTTCATATGGCTTCCCTTCTGTGTGTAGATACTCCTTGGAGTTCTTTCTCTACTTTTAAGGACACCAGTATGGAGGGTTAGGGATCTATCCTAATGGCCTCATTTAACCTTAATTACTTCCTTAAGTGCCCAATGTCCCCCCACAGAGATGTCACATTGGAGCTTAGGCTTCACTATAGGAATTGAGGAGAAACAATACATTCCTAAGCAGTACTTCAACAACTTGTGCTGGATAGCTGTGGTGAAGCAATTCCTCTAAATGCTTCCCTTTCTACATTATGTGAAATTCTAAAACGTGCACAATGTGTACAACTGAGTTAAATGAACCTTGCGTGTTCCCCATATGGTGGTAGAATCCTCAAACAAGACATACCTAAAACATTGCCACTCTTCTTGAAGTGAGATGTGGACTTCTGCTTGGAACCTATCTGCAAGTGTGAAAATGGCCAAAGGAAATGGGGGAGCTTAAAGCTCCTCACAAAGGAATGTGGCTTGGTTAAACTAGTAGCTCCTGAAAATCCTCTTTTCTATCTTTATTCCTCTCAGTTTCTTGGAGATCAACAGCCATAACTGCATTTATCCTACAAGAGGTAACTATTTTCCTAGGAACACTAATATCCAGTATTTGCCCAACCATCCTATTTCAGTGGAAGCATCAGTGAGTCCGTCTCACTGAAGTTGCTTGGTCCTTGGCAGTCACAGAACACTCTAGAGGCCAAAAGCATGTCACAGGTTTGGGAGCCAAGGTAAGGAAGATATTTCCTCCTGGCCTCAGATAAGTCATGTTCTCATTCTGGTGATACTAATTAATTTCAATGGTAGAGAGCTAGCAAAAAGAGGCAGTTTTGATGCTGAGAGAGGTCACTATTTAATGTCAAGTGGGAATGTCCAGTGAGCCAAATGAGTCCTAATCTCAGTCTATATGACACTCTCCACACTTCTGTGCCCCCAAACAAGCATTACTTGTTTTTTTCTCCACCTTGACATTAATGACAACTTGGACAGAACCATTCTTTAGGGGGAATGTCTGCACTGTCCAGGACTTAGGCTTCTATCTGCTACATGCTAGCAGCACTGATGCTGCCCTAGCCATTGTGAAAACCAAAATTTCTTCAGATACTACCAAATGTCACCACTTTCTGAAAGACACTACCCAAACAAAAGTGCTATCTCCATGCCGATTAGTTTGTAGCCATAGATGTAGATACCCTATAATATACCCCACCACCATCATCTCACTTCTATAACCCACTAAACTCATCACAGTAACAAAGGGTCACTATAGGAACCAGCTATTAAACACTTTCAATAACAATCCTAGCTGGAGCGAGAGAAGCTTTCAAGTAAGAGTGATGCTATGTCACAAATATAAAATACACTATCAGTATGGAATGTAAGAATCTAAAGACCTAGCTCTACATTCTCAACACCTCATTGAACAGATGTCCAATATTCCAGGACCCTGTATCACTGGATACAATACTACATATCTTCCAAATGCACCCACTACCAGACCCACTTTTCTTTCTTACTGATAGAGGCTACTATGTGGAGGGTACTGAATTCCTCTGGGGTCTCAGTCAACTGGCAGTGTCCTCCACCAAAGACCCTTGATGGCACCCTTTTACCATAGTTCTTGGGTCATGGTAACTGCCTGTGTCTCACGAAATTAGAAAATTAAACGGGCCCTAGATAAGATTGACTCTGCAACCAATTCTCTTTAACCTTGAGCAGAACTATTTTGCCTTTTGGTTTGAAAAACAGAAGAATGTAAATGCCCATCACTTAACTGACTGATGAACAAAACATGGATATTTCATATCATTGAGTACTACTTAGGCACAAAAGTGAATGAAGTACCAACACATGCTACAAAATGGATGAACCCCCTTGAAATAATGTAGTTAAATATAACAATATACAGCAGAGAAAGCTGGCCATGCAAAGTGATTGTTGTAAAACTGTCTAGAAAGGGGGAGGGTTGAAAAGGTGAAAGGCAGGGGAAATGGGGTTAATGTACTCACTGTGCAGTGTATATGGTGTGACAGTGTCTTATTATAATACAATGCCAAGTAAAAATATATACAATGAAAATATAAAAGAAATAAAGACAAATGAAAACTGTAAAAAAAAAAAGGATGAACCCAAGTGTCCATCAATAGAAGAAAGTAATGAAAAAACAAACTGTGTTCTATCCATACAATGAAAAATTATTCTGTCATGAACATAAAAAGGTACTGATATATGCCTGAACATTAATGACTCTTGAAAATAATATACTTACAAGTAGGAATCAGTCACAGAATAATACACAGTATATGACTTTGATGTGTCATGTCTGCAGAGATAGAGAATAGACTGGTGGTTGCCTGGGACTAGTACAGGAGGTGACAGCTAAGGGATATAGGCGTTCTTTTTAAACTGATGGAAATTTTCTGACACTGATGGTAGTGATTGATGCAAAATTCTTTTTAACTATAACTACTAAACTATGCATTTTAAATGGGTAAATTGCTAATTACTAAGTATGAAAATTATCTCAATAAACCTGTAAAAGGGGCTAGCAAAATGGCTGAGCAAGTAAAAAAGCTTGCCATGCAAGGCTGGATAACCTGGTTTTGATCTCTAGAACCAACATGAAAAAAAAAAAAGTTGGGATGCCATTGCATTCATCTCTAATCCTAACACTGTTACAGAAACATAGAAACAGAAAGAGGAGACTCACTGGAAGCTTACTGGCCAGCTAGCCTGAAGTATGCAGTAGGACAGAAGGAACAGGAAAGACTGCATCATACAAGGTGAGAGAGAATCGACTCTCAAAAGTTGTCCTGGGCTGGAGAGCTGGCTCAGTGGTTAAGATCACTGACTGCTCCAGCAGAGGACCTGAGTTCGATTCCCAGCACCCACATGGTGGCTGAGAACCATCTTTAACTCCAGTTCCAGAGGAATCCAACACCTTCTTCTGACCTCCACCACATTGCACAACACAGGTGCACTGACCTAAATGCAGATAGTACACTCATACACACAAAAAATAATAAATGGGCTGGAGAGATGGCCTAGTGGTTAAGAGCTCTGACTGCTCTTGCAGAGGACCCAGGTTTGATCCCCAGCACCCACATAGCAGCTGAAAACCGTCTTTAACTCCAGTTCCAGGGGATTCCTTGGCATTGCATGACACGGGTGCATGGACCTGCATGCAGACAGTACATTCATGCACATAAAAAATAAATAATTAATTTAAAATAATAATAATAATAAATAATAATAAAAATATTTTTTAAAAAGTTGTCCCAACTTCTAAACACGAGCTGTGGCAATACACATTCATACACACACACACACACACACACCACACAACACATATATATTATCATATAAATATAATATATATATATATACTATTAACAATAATAAAGATAATAGTAAAAATAAAATAATAATAAAAGCTGTGAAAGAAGAAAAATCATTGAATATAAAGGCAGGGACTTATGGGATATATTAAATCCCTTTCACAATTCAGATGTTGTAAAGTGGTGCTAAGAACAAAGGACAGATGAGAAAATTCTATTACTGACCCCTCTCAGAAGATATAATTGCAAAATGAAGGTTAAGGGCCCAGCAGAGAGAAGTGGAAAAACACGAGTACTTGCAAGTGTTAGGATATGATGTTATTTCAAAATTAAAAAAAGAACAGTTATACAAAAGGTTAAACTTTATAATATGCCACTGAGCAAACCATGATCAGGAGTTAAATCTGGGAAGATAACCCCACAGAGGCAGAGAATCCACAGGTGCTCTTTATAACAGGGGGTGGGGGGAGTGTGCCCCAGCTAATGATCCTCAACACATGGACAACTTAACCGGCTCCCTCACCCTCTGCCCAGGATGATTTTTATTGGAAATGCCAGCTCATGATGATTAACTCTGGAATACCTGCTTTGTCTGATGCCACTTAGGTTGGATTCTATCCATAATTCTTAGTAGACTGACAAGTTCCTTGACTTTTTTGTCTGTATGGTGCTTGAGACTGAACCTAGGACCTCTTACATGCAAAACAAGTACTTTACCATGGAAATATGCCCCCAACCCTCCAGATTTACCTTTTCCTTTTGAAATTTTGGTTTTTAGCCTTTAATAGCAGTATCATCTCTCCAGCCCCTTCCCTTTATAATATATATTTTTATTGAATTTTTGTGAGTTTCATACAATACTGTAAGACATGGTCTCACTAAATTACCCAGGCTGGCCCTTTGAATTCACTTTGACATCTGAGCAGCCCTGAACTTGTCATTCTCCTGTCTCAGCCTCCTGAGAACATGAAATTTCAGGATGGAGCCACTAGGATCAGAATGCTTAAAAACAAAAACAAAAACAAAACCCACATTTTTCCTGTGTACTGAACATGGAACTCAGGCCCTTGTATATACAGGAAAGTGTTCTGCCACTGAGCTATATGCCCAGCCTGCTTTAAAAAAGCCCTTTGCAGAGTGCAGAGACTCGGGTGGGGGGGGGGGGAGCATGGAAAGGGAAGTAACTCTAGATTCGATTGAGAAATGATGTATCACTTATGGAAAAAGTTTAATAACAATAAAAAATGGGGAAAAAGCCCTTTGACCCTTCTTCATTTATCAGTCAAAATACATGCTGAGGAAAATACTGATTAAGCCAGTATTTCCTTGTAGAATCATGGCAACTACCATCTACAAAGTGACTGATGAGACTACCAAAACACACTCGTTTTCTCTCTCTCTCTCTCTCTCTCTCTCTCTCTCTCTCTCTCTCACACACACACACACACACACACACACACACACACACACACACTCACCCTTCATCTATCTATAGTATCTGGGTCTTGTTTTCTTATCTTTACCCTAGAGACAGAATCAAAAGATCTGACACAGCCAAGTATAGTAACATGGACTTTCAGTCTCAGCTCTCAGGAGGCTGGGGCAGGAAGACCACTTGTACCTAGGAGTTCACAGTCAGCTTGGGCAATGTATTGACATCAATCCCCCTACCACGACTATGAAAAAATCAAGCATTAACTGTTCTGATAACCCATTTATAAAGTTCTATGAATATAAAAGTTACAATTTAGGTTGCTGCCGGGCGTGGTGGCACATGCCTTTAATCCTAGCACTTGGGAGGCAGAGGCAGGCGGATCTCTGTGAGTTCAAGGCCAGCCTGGTCTACAGAGCGAGCTCCAGGACAGCTGGGACTAAAGGGAGACCCTGTCTCAAAAATGCCAAAAAATACCCAATTTAGGTTAGTTGCAACATCACTGAAGAAATATAAATTCAAGATCTACCTTAGGTTTCAGCATAAATTGTGCCCTGACCAGCAACGACAGTAATTATCACAAAAGAAGAAAGCTGAACATCAACCAAGAAGGAGGCTACATCAAACTCAGCAGGCTTCATTAGCAGCACTAAATGTCTCATTTGATTTAAATCAAGTGTTTGAACTTCCAGCTTCTTTGGGTGGCACTTCAAGCAAACCAGTGAATTACAAATGGCTGGATCTGTGACCAAGAACCTAATGCAGATTTGAGCAGCTGGGCTCTTTTGAGAAAGCTAGGCTGCCCAGACCCCCCATGGACTACCTAACAGGGAAGAAGGAAGTCTGACACAATCTCCCCTGCTTGTTTTCCCTTTCTAGAAGCCTTATAGGGAAAAATCTCACCCAAATTTGATCTTTGTCCCTGGAGGCATCTCAGATTCCTGCACCCACCTGAGGGACAAAGACTCTGGGGTACCTATTCTGTTTTATGAAAACTGGGGGTCCTAGGCCCTGGGATATCTTGCAGATGATCAGGTCAAGGGACAGACTGAGGCTCTCAGCCACTAAAGCAAAGAAGGCACATGGTAAGGAAACACATCAAAACCACGAACTGGCTTGCACTGGGCCTGCTCTGGCTGAAAGCCCAAGGAGAAGAAGATGAAAGGCCCCACAAACAAGGATCCCTTGCCAGCACTAGCATATCAACATCTGTATTTGTTTAAAATATGTAGAGCCAGAGAGAGAGGGAGAGTTTGTTTTCTCTCAGAACATTCAGAGCCAATTTCAGCACCCAGATCTTCACAGGAAAACCTCATGGGGCTCCATGAGGTGTGAGTGGTACAAAGGACAGAATTTCCTAACTGAACTGGAAATTCCAGTGATAACTGACATCGGATTGTTATTTTAAAGAAAAGGAGAAACTGCTATACACTTGAGATGGCAATGGGCAGTCACTGTGGTATTTATTTCACACACTAGAAACCCAAGTGCAGGTATTCATTTCTGGGTTCTCAAAGTGGGATTACCAGGCTACCAGCATTACCCAGGAGCTTGTAGTAAATGCACATTGCTCAGGTCTCACCCCAGCCCTAGGGACCAGAAGTTCCAGAATGGGAAACATAAAAATGGGTTTCATCTGGAGGCTCATTCTACAGGGAGGGCATTCTTTTTAATTTCAAGATTTAGTCTGTTTCTAAATTTTATTTATTGTTTTTGTTTTAGTGTCAGAGTATATAGCCTGCATGTGTGTAAGTGCACCTGTATAGTGCAGTGCCCACAGAGGTCAGAAGATGTTGAATTCCCTTAGAACTGGAGTTACAGACAGTTGTTAGACACCATGTGGGTTCTAGGAATCAAACCCAGGGCCTCTGCAAGAGCAGCCAGTCCTCTTAACTTCTGAGTCATCATTCTAGCCCCAAGTTATATTTTACTTTTGTTTATGTGCACACACACACACACACACACACACACACACACACACGGTTATCTGCAGAGGGTAAAAGACGACATTGGATCCCCTAGAGCTGGAATTACAGGCAGTTGAAAGCTACACTCATCTGCAGTATGGCTCTTGACAACTGAGCCTTTGATCCAGCCCACAGGGAAGGCATACTTGTGCATACTCAGCTTGAGAAACAAGAGAGCTCCTGTAAAATTCACAGGCAGCAATGACCTGTAGTCTCAGTGGGAACTAAGGCAAGCCCTATCCTGCCCATTGGGAGTTCTGCAGGTAAACATGCACAATGAACTCTTGCAGAGCCAGTATCCCTGTTACCAGCACAGCAAGAAGGAGGGCTAAATGAGTCAGATTCTGTATGCAACATCCACCCCAGAGTCATTCAACTATGACACTAATGTGACATTTTAAGGCAGATTTATGCTTTTTGTTCCCGAAGCTATGCTGTACATCATAGAATATTCAGCAGCATCTTTGGCCTCTACACTGCACAAATGTAGCATCTCTCCTTCTAGCTATGGCATCCAAAATTGTCCCTCCAGCCAAGAGGACAAAAAACACCCCTGCTGAAGACTACTGGGTTAAAACAAGAATGTGCTGACTTTAGAAGTGTAAAGTACTTTTCACTTCTAGAGGCATCACATTACAGAGTTCAGACTCTGGGTTCTACAATGGCCTAAGCTTATGCTGGGTATCAAAGGTGAAACATTTTCTTTTCGCCAATCTCTAGCCTAGCAGGAGCACACTGTGTAGATGACCTAGGTTTCATCACCTTTCTCCACCAAATCTTCTAAGTCCATAGAACTTGGGGGGAACACCGCTAAGCTTAAACATGGCCCTCAGGGATCTGTACCTCCAGTCTTTTGATATCGTGTTACTGGTTTCCTAGTCTGTGACGACACAAAGCAAAAATTGTATAGATGATGCTGTCAGCTAATCAAATCCCTCAGTATTCCAATCTGACCAAAGTTAAATTATTTGCAACAGACTATATTAAGGAACAATTTGAAAATAACATGGATATCACTTTTGCTTTGGGGTGATATCATCCATGAGAACATAGGGGAGCAAAGTACAGACACACAGGCACCACTAGTCACCCACTACTGACACAATGCTTTAACTCAGGCATGAGTTAGGAGCCACATGTGTGCAGCGAGCTGCATCATGTTTGCATCCCCTCCTTTGACCTTCTCACAGTAACTCAGGAGCTACAACTCTTTAGATGTCTACTTCACAGACAACTTCCAATCTTTTCAAGGTAAATGGACATAGTTTTTGTCACATTCATATATTTCTTAACATTTAATGTGTGTAATCATACTGGGTTCCCACCTCTTTTTTATTTTTTTATATGTATGAGCATATTGCCTGCAAGTGTGTAAGGGCACCCCTGTCATGCAGTGCCCTTGGAGGTCAAAGGAGGGTGTTGGATCCCCTGGGAGTAAACAGGGGTGGATGCTTGTTAGCCACCATGTGGGTGATGGGAATCGAACCCAGGGCCTCTTTAAGAGCAACCAGTGCTTTTAACAACTGTGTCATCTCTCTAGCCCCTACACCTCTTTTTTTAAATAATCATGGATGATGTTTTTGAGAATTGCGTAAGTTCATTTTCCCCTGAGTCCTGTGATTTTATTGCTTCATTTTTTATACCACTATGGTTTTCAGGTGTATATATGTCATAAGATAACAGCATTAGCTCTACCTTTTCCCTAGGCCAAGTAACACACAGTAGAAGAGAAAGAAACTAGCCCTTCTTCTTTAGCTCCTCCCCCTTTTAAAATATATTTATTTTTTATTTTATGTGTATTGGTTGCATGTATGTGTCGTAAGTGCACCCATGTCATTCGATGCCCATGGAGGTCAGAAGAGGGTGTCAAATGCCCTGGAACTGGAGTTCCAGATAGTTGCTAGCCTGCATGAGAGTGCTGAGAATCATATCCGGGTCCTCTGTAAGAGCGGCCAGTGCTTTTAACCACTGAGCCATCTCTCCAGCCCCCTAATTTCTTCCCTTTGAGTCAACCTTCAGGCCAAACCCAGGCTGCAGTCTAGCCTGGAAGCTTCTCCCACCTTTCCATTAGTCCCTACCTCTGCTCAAAGTTCCTAAGCTCCAGCTACGTTTCCTTCTCAGTATACTCACTACAACTTAGTGGTATCTTATGTCAAGGCCCAATCTGCCCCAGTGGCCATTAGGTCCATAACGTGAGACACAGTAAGTCTAGCCACATTTTACATTCTCTCTTCCCTTGTCTAGCTACTCACCCACTTCGAGTCACCAGGCATTGCCGAAGCCCTAGTTTCCGGAAGATGTCTACCACTGTCTCCATGGGGGTGTGGTCGGTGACTGTGAAAGGACTCAGGTTCAGGATGCGTCGCAGCTTCAGTGGGTGTGGGCTATTGGCTGGCAGCTCAGGAGGCTCCTCCGTGAAGTACATGATAGAATTGCTCACGATGCCCTCCTGTCTCTGTCTGGCATTCTCTAGAATGGGGTTGAGAGGAAATAATAAGCAACACACAAAATCCCTTAGTCAACCAACCCCTCTAATCTGTCCTCACAGAGCATCTCAGAATCTCACAAAAGGGTTCTGGGGGCAAACGGCACAGTCATAATGAGAACTCCAGCCAAACATCTGTGAACCTGGCATCCCTTTTCCATGCTGTGAGAAGACCCCCCTGCTGTGACCAGAACATTCACTGCCAACATTTTGCAAGATTGAACCAACCAACATGGCTCTTTGGGGGGATATCCACTGCTTCCCGTGGACTCCAGAGCACCCCCGAACAACTGAAGGTCCTCTATCCTTGTTTTGCACTCCACCTCATTATGGCCTCAAGTTTGTAGTGACAAGAAACCTCATTTTGCTGCCCAGTAACCTTCACATATTGTTTTTTATAAATGAGCTTACAACTGGCCAAAATGGCATTATGAATCCTAGAGGAATCAGAAACCAATAACAACTTGCCCAGGCTCACAGCCCAAAAATGTAGCTCAATCCCAAATGTGACCCTAGGGAACAAAGAAACAACCCTAGAAAAGCTGCATCCCTCTACCTCTTGGATCTCTCCACTTAAAAATGTGCCATTTCATAGATTTCTCAAAGAAAGATAGTAAAATTGTTATGGTTAGCAATTAGTGTATTTCTGTCTGTAGTCAGGGCCATATGAAGCTGAAGAAAAGTAGGGTAACAGGAACTCATTAGAAATACAACTTAATGCAGTGCTAGAAACCCAGGCTATTTTAAGTCACACATGAAATAAATCCATCGGTCTCAAGATATTTCTCCAAGGCGATTTTCCTTCTGTTGGAATTTTAATCTTTCTTTTGGTTCATGGGAAAAGGTTAGGAAAAAAATGTATAGCAGGGCCTGCCTTAAAATGAATCTCAGTTTCTCTAACACAGTTCTTACCTTCTCAAAGACTACTATTCACCTATACTATTCATTCAAATCTCAAATTCTAACTGCCTCATCTAAAGCCATTTAGTGCAATAGAGTACTCTGATGGAAAACTGGCAGCATTTGGGGTTAGGCTGAGTCTGAAAAGGGGACTCTGTTGAAAAGAGGAAAGGAAGGCCTTCTGGGAAAATGCCTACACATTATATGGGTCAGTTTAAATCTAGTTATATCAAATGGGATGTGATTCAACCACATATACCTGACAACACTGTTGTTTTCAAAAGCAGGTCCTGCATGATCCACACTATGAGCAATACATTGGGCTCGTCTCTCCCACCCCACAGAGTTCTGTCCCTAGGTTCTTGGGCACAAAGGTCATATTCAGTACATACTTACTTGCTTATTTCCACAAACCAGTTTTTCTGTTGGAAGTCCTGCATAACAGGATTTCCGTGCACTTCAACAATTAGACTGAACATAAGGGTTGGATCAAGCCACAGCCCCTAATCAAGAACTGATCACGTGGACTCACAAAGCCTCTTAAAAAACCATCCAGCACAGATGCTAAAATAAACAGCAAGTTCGCATTTCCTCAGAATCTACCGATATGGTTAGAAGCCATTATTCTAACAACCATACACCCAATAATCTCTTGCTCACTGTGCACCCCCGTGTTGTGTCCATACCTAGCACACAGCAGATACAAAGTCTTTTTTTTTAAGATTTATGTTCTGCTGTGTGTGTGTGGGTGTGTGTGTCTTTGCCATGCATGTGGCTGCCTATAGAGGACAGAATAGGGCTTTGCATCCTATAAATCTTGAGTTATAAGTGGTTGTGAGCTACCATGTTGGTGCCAGGAACTGAAATCTGGTCCTCTGGAAGAGCAGAAAGTGCTCTTAACCACTGGGTCATCACTTCAGCCCCACCATAAGATGTTTTTACTATATGCATAGATAAGATCTATTAAATGTAGGTGTATTTAGTTCTACTTGCTACATAGAATAGAGTCTATTTCAAGGTAGAGGCATTAGGGAAGAAATCCCAAGGGATATCCACTTCCAGGCAAGGAATGTAGGCATTAGCTAGGGTGAGACCGGGATCTAAGCTGTGTTTCTTGCTGTTCCAAGAAACAGTTGCTGGTCTCTTCAAAAGAGGTCTCCTAGGCCACTTTGGAACTGGACTAAAAAGACTTACATTAAAGGATTCAGACTCTGGAGAAGGAAGTATGTCTAGGCCAAAAGCTGGTGAATTGAAAAACCAGTAAGAAACTTCTTTGTAACTCTCTACTCTCTAAACCTCTCAGATTACACCAGAAATCTACACTGGTTACTACGGTATCTGCAACAAAAGCATAACACATCAATTTCCAGAGGACAAAGGTTGTACACCACCATCCCTAGACTCCAGCTCCTAAAAGAGCACTGGCATTTGGGGGATACTCAAGAAATGTTTCCAGCATGAAAAGTTAAGGTAATTCATTGTCCAGGGTGAGCTCGTGCTATAAGAATAGACTTACAGACTCTAGGAACTCTCAGAAGACTGTCCTGGAAAAGAAACCAAAAGTAACAATACAGCCCCAAACATTTTCTTAATTTTATTTATTATTTTATGTGTATGAGTATATTGCCTACATGTATGCAAGTGCACCCATGCTGCGCAATGCCTGCGGAGGTCCGAAGCAGACATTGGATCCCCTAGAACTAGAATTAGGATGGTAATCAGCCACCATGTGGGTGCTGGTACTGAACCCAAGTCCTCTGCAAGAACAGCCAGTACTCTTAACTACAGAGTCGTCTCTCCAGCCCCGTCCCAAAAAGTTTCTCTTTTTTTTTTTGGTATTTTTTGAGACAGGGTCTCCCTTTAGTCCCAGCTGGCCTGGAGCTTGTTCTATAGACCAGGCTGGCTTTGAACCCACAGAGAGCCACCTGCCTCTACCTTCCAAGTGCTGGGATTAAAGGCGTGCGCCACCATGCCCAGCTCCAAAAATTTCCTTAAAAGACCCAAAAGACCTGAAGAAAATGCACCAAACACTAATCATGAGTTTAGTATTGGTGCCTCTTTAGGGGTGGAGAGAATGTGGGTGATTTTTTCAATTTGTTTCTGATTTTTTTCAGTAACTTATGAGTGTATATTACTTTTTATAAATGTAATAAAAACTTCATTTTTAAATGTTTGAAATTTTGAGCACTTAAAATGTTTTTAAAAATGTTTTAATATAGAGGGCTTCATCATAATATATTAAACTAGTCTCAGACACAGCTCCTTTAAAAATTATGTATATTTTATGAGCACCTGCTAAGGGTGTTCAACCTCACATCCACTTTCTAGCAGCAATAATGTCAAATGCAAAGATAGTAATTAATACAGTGTTAGTGAGATGAATTTCACATATTATGATAGGTCAAAATTTTAAAAGACTGGAAATAATCAAACATTCAATTAAGCCAGTGAGTAGTTTTTAACTGGGAGCAACTTTTTTCCTACTCTTAGGGGCACTTAGAAATGTCTGGAGACATTTTTGGTTGTCACAAAATGGGAAATGAAAATATGCTGCTGGATTCTAATAGAGAGATCAAGGATGCTGTTCAACATCCTACAATGCACAGGATAGTCTCTACCAGACAGTGATCCAGCTCCAAACATCAATGGTTAAGGGTGAGAACCTTTACTTTAGAGTAATTGTTTTTAGGGAGGCAATACATAATCATGCAGCTCATTTAGAATGTTTCTATAAGACAGATGCAACTAATAAAAAAGTTTAAATGGAAAATTGGAAACAACCACTCTAGTGGTATGCAGCAACATGATATGATTTAAATAAAGACTTTCTAGAAGAAACAGATTATTTTACAAGTTACTATCTACTAAGACATGGAGAATTATTACATATAGATCTCCATATATTTTAACATTATTAGCAGAAAGTAGTTGACATCACTATTCCTCATTAATCAATTCCAACAATTAACAGTGCTTCCAGACAGAAACCTCTACTCCTACAGAGCTCGTCTGGCAGATATGATACATACCTTCTGGTTCAGCCCTGGATATAGATCCCTTTATGCAATTCAGCATCTTCCACATGCTGAAGAATCATTATTAAGTCATCCACCAGACAAAAAATAATTGAGAGTTCCCTATAACTCTAAGTTTCCAACCCTTTAATCATCTTTTGTGGCTTCCCACTGAGTCCTCTTGGAACCTGTACTTGCTTAATTGCAGAAGCCAATTCTTGAAGAGCCTGAGCCCTGCTAAGTACAGAAGGAGCTTCATATTTGCAAAGAGTAATGAGAGATAGAATGTCTGTTCACCAGGAATTTGAACAAAGGTCACCTATGGCTCTATGGGATAATAATAATCTGTGATGGCTGAGAGGTAGCACTAGCTGTCACCCTCTAAAAAAGGCGATGACTGTGCTCTGCCATTCCAGAGTTAAGTTACAAATAACAAGCCATAATGATACATATATGTGTGAAAATTCCCCAAAGAAATCCATCACTTGATTTGATAACCTAACATTTTTGAAAAAGAAAAGAAAATAACATTTGTTTGTTCTGTGCGAGCAGATGCTACCTCTAAATATAAAATGTAAGAAAAATCTTTATTATCCTCATTTATCATTATTTCTTCATCGTCAGTATCTTACAGAACCTCTGTTTCTAATTCCCTTAAAAGTGAACTTGGCATGGGAGAGTTTTTAGCCAAATGTTTAATGTTCTATCTCTAATACTCATACAAGGGCATACAATTCCTGAAATACAGGTCCTGAATTTCACCACCAGAACACAGTAATTCTTCTGTTTCCAAGGCTCAGAAAAACCACTTGTCTGATTCCTCAGAGCAAAACACCTCTCACCTTTCTACAGGCCATGTAAATAGCAGCTTCTATGCTATTATGGGCCTGGCTGAAAGCATAGAAGTTTGATTTACGCTGCGTGGTGCCTCTTCAGACATTCCAAACATAGCTTCTGAGAGTGTGCACGCTTGCAGAGCTTAAATTCCTT
Source organism: Rhizomys pruinosus (assembly GCA_009823505.1). NCBI lineage: Eukaryota > Metazoa > Chordata > Mammalia > Rodentia > Spalacidae > Rhizomys > Rhizomys pruinosus. The sequence continues at coordinate 85,548 of VZQC01011454.1, forward strand.
CTCCGACTGGTTGATGCCAATTACTGCTTCCCACTTGATTACAGTAATGGATTTCAGCAAAATTAGTAAACTGTCTTTTAGCAGGTGTACCTGGAGCAGCACAATAGCTAATGGATTCTATGGCATTTATTACTACGGTTTCTGAATACAACCTTTGCTTAAAAGACTTTAAGGATTGAAAATTTTTAAAGGCTGATGATTATATTATTTTAAAATAAACCCAATCCTGCTTAAACAACGTTTTAACAATCTCAAGATTTGTAAGGCAATATTTATCCCCTAAAGGCAACTCTCTTTTCCATGACTGGCCCTATACAAAGAGAAACATCACTAAGCACTCACACAAGAATTTGCCATGGTATCTAAGATGTAAGATTAATATTTGTTTGGTGGAAGGTAAACATAAAAGTTAGAGGGTACTACATATTCATACCAATTTTTGAGAAGCTTTTGAGGAAGGTACATTAAATACATTCAAGAAATGTTTAGCATTGGGAAATGGCTTTAGAAACAGAAAGGAAGTGCCTGAGAAATGGGAACAAAGGGCCAGAGGATGAAACAGTTTTCCGGGGAAGATGTGTCTACAGTGGGGCAATCAGCTATCATGCAAGTGGAATAAGATCCTACCATCACAATGCAGGAATACTGTGGCAGATGTGGTGGAGAGAAACGCTGTCCCAAAGGCACAAGATTTGTGTCAGGAGCTCATCTCCCATGCAGTGTATGGGTATTTTGCAGATCATGGAACAAGGCTGCTGACGGGCAGAGCATGCATCTGCTATGCATGGGAACATAGGCTATATGGACTGTTCCTCTTGTTGCATCCTGAGGTCCATAGGACTTCGTTCCTTTGAGACTCATTCCTATTTCTCCTTCTCTCTCTCTCTCTCTCTCTCTCTCTCTCTCTATATATATA
>VZQC01011454.1:92345-111496 GCA_009823505.1 Rhizomys pruinosus
CAACTGATGAGTGGATAGAGAAAATGTGGTACATCTACACAATGGAGCTCTATGCAGCAGTAAAGAAAGACAACATCATGAGCTTTGCAGGAAAATGGCTGGAGCTAGAGGACATCATGCTGAGTGAAGTAACACAGTCCCAGAAAAACAAACCACGAATGGTATCCTTCATCTGTGGATGCTAGTGCCAATTACCTAGTTGTAATTATTTTTTGTGCATGGCCCCTTGAGCTTCTGTCCAAAGCAGTTGGGAGTGATGCATATTGGAAACAACAACAACAACAGAAAGGACTGCATCAAAGAACTGACTGAAACAGTGAACTTCTGCTGTGGTGGTTTGCATGAGTGTCCCCCATAGGCTGTAAGTATTCAGACATTTGTCTCCAGTTGGTGGCGCTGTTTTTGGAGGTCTTAGAAGGTGTGGCCATACTAGAGGAAGTGTGTCACTAGGGGCAGGCTTAGTGAGTTTTAACAAGCCTCATGGTCTACAGTAGCCCTCTCTCTGCTTCCTGTGTTCTTTGCGAGATGTGACCCTCAGTTTGCTGCTCCAGATCCAGCCGCCACGCCTCCCACCACAATGGACTAATTCCCTGGAACCGCCAATCGTAAGCTCAAATAAACTCTTCCTTTTATAAGTTCCTTGGTCATGGTGCTTTATCACAGCAACAGAAAAGTGACTAATACATCTGCCAAAAACAATCAACTTCCACATGGAGAATATTGACAAAGACTGAGAAAGAGATGAAAAGCATGTTTGGCCGAATGCATGAGCTCTGGTGGGGTGGGGGAATGGGGGGGCATGGGTCTAGATTTGATAAAAAATTAGTTAATTAATTTTAAGGAATTGCTCCGAGGTTCCTCCTTGGCAAGCCCAAACAACCATCAATCCTGCCCTTGTGTTCCACACTGGGGTCTTTCCCTCCCATGGTCCCCCAAATGAAGTCCATTAAGCATGTGTCTTGTCTTGATCCCCCTGCACTGGCCTCCATGATACAGCCCAGGTAGTCCAACAATGGCAGTGTATACTCTGACAAGGCTGAAATCTCCTTAGCTGCTCAGTCCACAAGCTGGGTATGTCAGTAGTCCCCATCTGGCATTGAAGGTTTGGAGGATTCTTGGAGAGACATGAGTCTTCAGTCCATATTGGAGGGTTAAAAAATTGAGTCTCATGTCTTTGAAGAGTGGCAAAAAAAAATCCTCCAATTCAGGTGATATGGGTATGTATATATTTATGTATTGAAGTAATATAAGTTAAAGAGAACAACAAAAAAACTGAAAAAAAAACTCTGGAAAGACTCAGAAAAAGATGCAAGACATGTACGGTAGGTACAGGGACTCAGGTGGGGTGGGGGGCATGGAAAGGGAAGTGACTCTAAATTCGATTGAAAAATGATGTTTGATTTATGGGAAAAGTTTAATAACAATAAAAAATTAATAAATAAAATAAATTATAGTTGGGGAAAAAATAAAATAAAAACTCTCAACATTAGCACCATGCTTCCAAGCAGAAATGGGGCCCACATGGTTGCCTGCACCCATGGCAGTCACTTTCCAAGCAGGAATGTCTATTCCAAGACATGAATTTAAAATCTGGTTCCTCAGCGACTTGGAGGCCAGCAGTACTGGCATGAATGGGTTGCTCAGGAGGAATACAGTCAGTCTCCGGCCCTATCTGGCCTGCTCAATCCAAATTTGCATCAGAATCAGATCCCAGGTGACAACTCTGCTTCAATTAAAACTTGGAAGCACCTGGTTTTATTTTTTTTTAATCTGCAAACCATTTTTTGAGAATTTCATGCCGAAATAAATTATATTTACATTGCTTCCACCCTTCTCTCTCCCCATTTCATATGTCCTCCTAGTCACAGATCCCTCTCAAATTCATGTCCTTTTCTTCTATAATTATTACACACGTATATACACATACACACACACACACACACACACACACACGGACAGACAAACACAATCTACTGAGCCAATTACTGTTGCCAATATGTACATGAGTTTAAGGCTGACAATTTAGGCTTAGGTGACCTATCAAGGCACTCGACAAAGAACCTCCTGACTTAATGAATAGTCTGGGACTCCTGTGCTGATTTTAAGGCTATACAACTACCATTCTTTTCAGGAAAAGGTAAACCTCCCTGTCCTTACTTACTTATGGCCAGGATTAGCTCTCGCCTCTGGGCAAAGCCGATGAGGCGCTCGGAATCTCTGGAGACCACTACTGGGAAGCCATTGTAATCTGTCTCCTTGATGAGTGTCTCCACATCCTCCACAGTCATGCTGTCCTGGGTTAACACTGACAATGGTGGCTCTCCCCGTCGAGGCCGCATCACATCAGTGGCCAGGGTACGATGGGTAAACTCATCTTTCACATCAAGAAATGGATAGCCATTCAGATGGATGTGGGCTTCATAAATGCCTTCTTTCCCAAAGGCATCAGCCACCCACTTGCTGGTGACGGCTGCTGCCATCAGGGGTACGATGTATTCCAGACCTCCAGTCAATTCAAACATGATTACCACCAGAGACACCGTCATCCTAGTCACTCCACCTGCAAAGGAAGAGAACAGTAAGACTCTAACATCTACCCATGGACCCCAGGAATATGTGATCCGTGCAAAGAGGCTTAATTAGAATCTCTAATGAGAGCCTTCCGTTCTCATCATATTTGTTCCAAAGAGTCAGTCTTGCATACTGCCTGGGCTCAGACTCTGTTGAACTCAGCCTGGCATCAGGGACCTGTGTCTTGTCTGGCTGGAGGTTCTGTTCCAATGAGGGAGCCCAGGTGATCTACTCACCCAGGCCACGTGCCTGGTTCTTTGAAGAGTGAATCCTATCAAGGCTATTCAGGCTTCTGACACAGCAAGCAATTCCTGAGCCATAAAAATGCAGAGGTTCTTAAGAACATTACATTGGAGAAAGAACCAGCTTAGTATCCCTTGGTACTCAAAGACAATCTCAACCAACTCCTATTCCATTAAACTTAAACTAGGATTTCTTGACTTTAATACATAAGATATTTGGGGTTGGGTCATTTTTGTTATGAAGAGCATAATATGCTGGTGAGTTAAGCAGGATCCACACCCTCTACTCACTACATACGATTGGTATTGCTAGCTGTGACAAAGAAAATCTCTCCAAATATCAATCCTAAGTATCCCAAGGACTAAGAATCGCTCCTGGTTGAAAAGCCATATTCTAGATGGTATAGTTGTAAGATAATAAAAATTCCATTAGGCTGGGCTCCAAATGACTGGACAGAAGAATAGTTAACTCCAAAGTACAGCTTAGCCTATCCAGAGTGAAGCCAATAATCAAGTCCCATCTCCTTTCTTGTCTGACCTCTAAGGTAGACTGGCACCTTGCCCCCAACCACACACCGTCCCCACCTTTGGCTATACCTAGACAGGCTGCAGCTCCCACCATCGCGTAAAGCCCTGGTGTAACGCAGTCTGCTCCAGGCCTGCACCAGTTCCTGAAGATGATCCAGTCGTGGTGATGGTATGCCAGCTGCTCCACTCCGATTCCCACCATCCTACCTGCCATAGCTCCCACGGCCATGCTGGGAATGAAGAGGCCTGAAGGAATCTTAAGGGAGCACAAAGAGAAAAGTAGCCTGAGGAAAGGAGGCTGAGTTGCCACCACCCATTTCCGGGGACACCTTGAGCCTACATCCTCAAAAGGAAACACAGCTCTCCAAAACAGGTCAGCTGGGAAAAGGTGGGACAAGTGATTTGACCTGCTTAACCAGTGGACTCCACTGCAACTTGGAAAGAATGCAATTTGACACTTTCATTTCCTCTCCCTCAAAAGCCAGCCCCTTTGCCTGCTGTGCATTAAAGGATGAGAAGCCTCACTGCAGATAACATTCCAAGTGAGCATCTGTCACCTGAGCTGCTCACCAGTTTCTCACTCCTCTTGCTGTGTCATTCACACTGGCTTTGAAAATTAAATGTCAAGCCACAGCATGAGAATGGAAAAAAAGGGCCTACAACTGCTCCCGGGTAAAATAAACTGAATGTATCACTGTGGATGCCCTGAATCTTCTATAAAATGTTTTCAAAGACTACCCTCTTCAAAGGATGATGGTTGGACACCTATCAGGGCGAAAGGAGAGAAAGATCCCCCTACCTAACTAAGCACATTTTTCAAGAAACACTCAGAATATTGTACAGCCATGTTAGAAGCAGCAAACAAACAGACTGTGTGGCCTAAAGGATGTTAGTAGTAGTGAGTTTTCTACTTTTCTGAATGACACGTTTTGGTTTATCTAGTGAGCATATATGTGTTAAGAATGCCCCAGACTCCCTGTGTTCATTGAAGTACCACAAGCTTCTGGATCTCACAGAAGGTGCTCTTCTTATCAACCCAAGTGGCCATCAATCTGAGGATCGAAGCAAATCCTTAACCTCACTGAAGCAAAGGTGGCAGGCTCCTGTGCAAGTTCTAGTCCCAAATGTTTTATGGGAAGCTGCCCCTTTCTGATCTCCCTTTACTCCAGAACTATTGACTCCTCTGTATCCTCAAGACTTCTCTCAGGACTGGAGAGATGGATCGTCGGTTAAGAGCACCAACTGCTCTTGCAGAGGACCCGGGTTCGATTACCAGCACCCACGTGGCAGATAAGATCCGTCTTTAACTCCAGTTCCAGGGGAATCCTACACCCTCTTCTGACCACCAAGGCATTGTACAATACAGGTGCACCAACTTACATGCAGACAGTACACTCATACACATAAAAAAAATAGACTTCTCTCAGTAAGCACCGAAAAGTATCACTAATATCTTCCTTTGGACACAAAAACAAGCTCCCTTGCTAGAATCATAGTGAGTCATCTGTTTAATGAAGTCCACCTATGTTGTACCTTAAGAAGCTACCATTTCTGAGACTCCATAAAAAGAAAATATTCATATACACCACACAAAAATAGTAATGATCCTATGCAGGACCAACCCAAATGTGCATCAAAGGATGAATAGATTAAACAAATTTGGAGTATGCAAAAAAATGAAACATGATGCTGAGTGAAAGATGCCAGATACAAAGGCCACATATTTCATTCCATTTATATGAAATGTCCAAAAAAGGTAAATCCAGAGACAGAAAACACAGGAGTGGTTGCAAGGGCTGGAGAAAAGAAGAAAGGGAGATAACTACTAATAAAGTCTCTTTCAAGCAGAAATGAAAACATTCAGAATCTTGATAGAAAATAATGACTGCCGTATATTGTGGATATACTTAATGACAATGAACTTAGGCAGGCATCACACTAAACATCTATAATCCCAGCACTCAGGTGGCAGATGCAGTTAAATGACAAGTTCAAGATCAGCCTGGGATGAATGGAAAGACATCCCCTCAACAAGAAAAGAGAGCAATAAAGTAAGCTATTTAGGAAGGGCTTTGAAATATACCTGAGCTGGATTAGCACAGTGCTTCAAAACAGAATGAAAGAAGCTGTCTTCTCTGGGAAAAATGGAAGCATGTGCTAATAATAATAATAATTTTCACAGCTTTTGAGGACATCAAGAGAAGATGTTTACAAAGATCCTATGCCTTATTCCCAACTGCATCCAGACTAGGAAGTGGTAAATCTCATGGTGCTGACACAACATGCAAGTTGATTACTACATGGTCTCTGAATGCTGGTTTTGCATGTCTCTCTCCAGAGACATGTGCCCTTCAAGGGCAGCATTCTGCATTGGGCTCTGTGTCCCTCAGACCTAACACAGTGCCTGGATACCAACAAAGCTCAGTGTATGATTACTGGTCAAAATGGAGCCCAAACTGGGTGTGATGTGTCTATTATCCACTGTCCCTGAGCCAGCAGGTAATCCAATGCTTACTACTACGTCTGAGAAGTCCGTAAAATGACTGTATGCCTAGCCTTGTCTACCACAAACTAGAGGCTGGACCAAGCACCTACAGCTTCCTCATTTGGAAAACAGAAGTAAAATCTCTACATCATAGGCTTGCTATTTAGAGAACTGTTTCCTATTGATTAAAAAAAGGGCAAGCCTATGAGAATATTCAAGAAAGGTCAGTATTTCTCTTCTGTGAACCACAATTCTATTTTGGAGAACAGGGGCTGTCCTCATGGGGCTGGAGAAGAAACAGAGGAGATGAAAGTTGAATGTTTTGGGGTACAGAGTTACTTTGGGGGTATCAATATATTTTAAATATTTTTGTCATGGTCCCCAGATTCTGTGAATATGTTAAAATCTATGAATTGCACATGTTAAATAGGTGAATTATATGAAGAATTAATTGCATCTGAGTAAATCTATTTAAAAACTTCAAAATTAAAAAAATCGCCCCCCCTTCTTTCCCCTTTCACTTACCTTCATGCCAAAGGTAAATATGGTAATGACTATTTTGAAGACTAATGCCAAGGCCAGCTGCCACATGGCTGTGTAAACCCCAACCCCAGCTGGCCGGTCCGGAATGTCATCCACAGGCCGGGTCATATTGGGGTCGTTGATGTAGTCACAGAGCTGAGAAGACTCAAGGGCCCCACAGTCATTGAACAGTTCAGAAATGAGCTCGCTGGTGCTCTGGCGTGTGTAGGGATTGGGGTAGGCAATGATGGCAGTAATGGTTGTCACCACAATGACCTCCAACACTGGGTACTTTCCCAGCCTGGTGGTTTTTCGCCTCCTGCACCAGGCAATGTTGCAGCGGGTGAAGAGTGTTCCCCACAAGCCCCCAAAGACCCCAAGTAGGATGAAGGGGAAGAGTTCAGCCATGTACCATGGCGTGTGATATTCCACATAAAAGAGAACCAGGCGACTATTTCCAAAGGGGTTGATGGAGCGCAGCGTGAAGGCCGCCACCAAGGCTGCGAAAAATGACCTCCACAAGGTCTTCAAAGGAAAGTAGTAACTGACCTGAAATGAACAAATAGAAAATCAGAGACTGGCTAGAGAAAGAGCTACTCAGACTCTTCCCTGTATGAGTTAGCAGCCATTTTCCTGGCACTTAGCATAAAAGACACAGTCTAAGACCGAAGGTAGATGCCATTCACTTTATCAGTTTAGGTTTTGTTGTGACCAAAAAGCACCAACAAAAACAGAGTTGAATGGTGAGCTGAGGATACAGTTTAGTGACAAAGTATTTGTCTGGCAGGCACAAGCCCTGTGTTCAGTTGCTAGTATTAAAAAGTTAGTAAATGATAAATGAACAAATAATAAAAGTAGAGTAGCTACTAATCAAAGTGAATTCAAGCTACTTTTTTAATTTTTGCAATTTTCATACAATGTAGTTTGATGATATTGATGATATTTAGATCCCCTCCACTATCCACACCCTACTGCCCCCACCAAATATAATAAACTCTCATTTGTGTGTGTGTGTGTATTGGCTAGTCATTTATTTTTATGAACTAATAGCAATAGTGACAGAATGCATGAGTCTTGTGCAAACACAAAGCAGACAATATCCTAGCACAGAAATGGGGATGTGGGTAGGGAATCCCAACAGAATCTAAGGAACTTTTGACATCTGATGTCTGTTGGAAGGGAGAAAGACAGTGTCTTATCAGTGTTTTATAAGGATGGAACTCTGGATAAGTCAATGGATGAACCTACATTGAAGCACTTTTGGGGACACAAGCTATGCTTTTAAGATAAATAAAAGAACCTTGCCAGTGGAACATGCCTTTAATCCCAGCACTCAGAAGGCAGAGGCAGGTAGATCTTTGTGAGTTGGAGGCCAGCCTGGTCTACAGAGGGAGTTCCAGGTCAGCCAGCACTACACAGTGAAACTCTGTTTCAAACAAAAGAAAATAAAAACATAAATAAAATGTTTTGAGTGTGGTTTAGTGGTAGAGCACATTCTTGGTATGTTCAAGGCCTTAAAATTTATTCCCAACATCACAAAAGAAGAAAAATTTAGATATGTATTCAAGATACCATTCATGTCATAGAGTTCCACCCCAAATTAAAAAACCGTTGGATTTTATTGCATGAAAAACAGAATGGATCAAAGATTGGAAAATTATTTTCCAAGAATCAACTTTGGCTGAGAAAATAAGCTGTTTTATTTGTGAATGGTTGGAAAAGACCAAAAAAAAAAAAAAACCCTTAGAATCTGATATATTCATAAAAATAATTGAACTTTCAGAGTCAATAAAGAAAGTTTTCAGCCATGAAACCACATGTATTCAAGGACATGGTTACAAGGGCAGAGTCAATTTGCTGTGGGAGAAAGTGTATGGCCCATGAAACCTGCATAGTTACTATCTTGTCCTTTTCAGACAATGCCAATCCCCAGAAATGATTCATATAGGTTCCAAAACCAAGCAAAAGCTAATGTGACTGTGGGGAAGAGAAAATATTGTAAATGTTTCTAAAAAATGTATATTGGCAATTTTTAAAACAATACCCAAGAACCTATTTAACAGCAGAAATAGTGACTCCTTCATTAAGTGCATAAACATGATTCAATACTTCTGTACTCTGTCACCCATCCACATATTTTTGGCCACTATAAACCATGAAAGCCTGTACCACCCATCTCACCTCCTCTAGACTGAAGAGCACACCTCCAATGGGAGCACCAAACGCCACAGAGACACCAGCAGCAGCTGCAGCTGAAAGCACCTTCAAGAAAGAAGTTAAAGGTAAGCTCTAGGGACTCTGATGTGAGTGGGATATGGGAAGGGCTCCAAGAAGATTCCTCCCAGATGGTGGACATGGAAGATCTGCTCACCTCACGCCTCTTGCCCTCATTCTTGCTGTACTTGGAGAAAAGGCTGCTGAAGAAGTTGCCACAGCAACACGCCACATGCACCAGTGGCCCTTCCTTCCCAAGGCTCAGGCCAGAGGACACAACCAGCACCAGGGTGACTGTCTTGATTAGCAGGGTCCACTTCCCTAAGTAGCCTCTGATGATAAAGCCACTCAGAATGGTCTTTATCTACAACAGAAGACAGAGAGTGATGGGGAATGAACTGCTCCAGTCCATGGCTAGGAATCAAGCTATCAAGACTCTGAGCTAGACTAGCTATGACATAGGGATGGGAGACTTTTACTTCCTGATTTGACTAGAATTTTGTATGACCAGAAGCTTGTATTATAATAGCCCTCTTACCCACTTGAAACCTACAACACACTAAACCATATAAACACCATGTGTACTCATTAGCATTATTGCCCTCATACATGAAGTAGAGTCACCTGGAATGAAAGAACCTCAATTGAAGAATTACATGGATCATACCGGCCTGTCGGAATGTCTGTGGGGCATTTTCTTTTTTTTTTTTTTTCATGTGTATGAATGTACTGTCTGCATGCAGGTCTGTACATCTGTGTCTTGCAATGCTGTGTAGGTCAGAAGAGGGCGTCAGATTCCCCTGGAGCTGGAGTTAAAGACGGTTCTCAGCTGCCATGTGGGTGCTGGGGATCCAACCCAGGTCCTCTGCAAGAGCAGTTGGTGTTCTTAACCGCTAGGTCATCTCTCCAGCCCAGGCATTTTCTTGTTAATTGATGTAGGAGGGCCAGCGGACTATAAGCTGTGCTACACCCCACCCCACTGCTGGGCAGGTAGGCCTGGGTTGAATAAGAAAGCTGGCTTAGTATCAGCCAAAGGAGCAACTCAGTGAGCAGCACAACTCCATGGTTTTGCTTCAGTTCCTGCTTAAGTTCCTGCCTTAACATTCCTCAATTATGGAATGTCATCAGGAAGTAGAAGCTGAAATGAAGCCTTTCCTCCCCAAGTTGCTTTTGATCGTGGTTTTTATTAGAGCAACAGAAAAACTAACTAGGACACCATGTTAATGTTGAATTTATAAATTAGGCTCAGTAAGAGAGTCACAGCAGTAACTAATAAAACAATTGTAATAATCAGAACATTTTTTCTTTATGTCATCCATCCACATTAATGACTTTTCATCTTAAATAGTCACAAAACGTTTGCAGTTTGAAGTGTACATCAAAACCATCACTAGTTGTTTTTATAATTAATATTCTTAGCATAAAACTGATGGCTTTCATTATATTTTCAGACACACACATATATCATAGTTCATATTTCCCACCCCACTACCTGTTCTTATCACTATCTCTCCTATATTCTCTCCCCTCTCAATAGCCCCCTTCCTGTTCCCCAAATAGCCACACATCCATTTTCATGTCATAGATATGTAATCAGTTAATTTTAGACATCACACATGACAGAAAACATTTCCCTCTCCCCCATGACCCTCTAAAAATTGCTTGTTTCTTCACAATTTTATGGAGAAAACATTCCTTCTTTCCATAAGCTTAACAACATCAACTCAAAATTGATTTTCTATTCTTTTCATAAGAGCTTTCACCTTTTCACTTAAATGAATCACGCTTCTATTTAGCATATACAAATTTCCAGTGTCACTACTCTTCCACTTTGAGGTCATTATTAGGGGGTCACTTGAATACAAGTATTAGAGTACCATGGCAGTTGATCTGATGACCAGTGTGACTACTATGTAAGAGGCTAGTAGCATAAATAATATGGATATGCCAGGTAAAGGGATGATTCACATCATCCTAGGCAGGATGGGGCAGGATGACAAGATTTTAATCTATCACTTAAACATTATGTAATTTGTGATCTAAATCTTTCAAATTTTCTGTACGCTTGAAACTACTCTTAATATGATAGAAAATCCAAATGTTCAAAATTCTAATAGCACACCAGTAAGAGATGTCAACATGTTTGAATCCATGTTGGCCTCCTCTCTTTCAGCAAATGCTACCATCTTGTATTGAAAAGGAGTTTGAATACAAGAACTATTTTGCTCCTCTTCAGACAGATTCCATATTGTAAATGCCAACTAATGGCTTTCTTCCTAGAGGTGCATTTAAGTCTTTGCCGAGAATTCAGCCTGATGCCAGTATCAGTCATAGACTTTGCAAAATTAAATGCATTTTCCCAAAAGGATCAGTAACTTTGCTACCTCCAGCCTCTCCCACAATGAGCTAAAAAGAATGAATGTTTATGACAAGCTAGGAACTTCCAAGCTACTGATCAGATTCATTAGACCCTGGGTCAATCAATCAAGTTCCTGATCAGTCTGTTTCCTCATTGTATAATATGTTATAGGACAGTATTTTTTTCTTATCATTGTCATTTACATAACCTCAGAAAGTCTTCTTGTGGGCACTGCTTTCCCTAGAAAAATAACTTCTGCAGCTAGGCATGGTGGCACATGCCTTTAATCCTAGCACTTGGGAGGCAGAGGCAGGCAGATCTCTTTGAGTTCAAGGCCAGCTTCGTCTACAGAGTGAGTTCCAGGCCAGCTTCGTCTACAGAGTGAGTTCCAGGCCAGCTGGGACTAAAGGGAGACCCTGTCTCAAAAATACCAAAAACAAAAGAAAAATAACTTCTGCAATAGCTATTACATTCAACTTCTGCTATTACAGTGCTTCTCAACCTCATCAGAATCACCTGGCAAACTAGAAAATAGCAAAGCACTCCTCTCCTCAGAGATCTAACATAACTGGTCAAAGATGCATACAAGGCATAGGGAATTTTATATCCAGGTGATTCTAAAATGTCTGCTCCGGAAAGAATCACACTAGTATTCCACAAGTATTTCTCAATATTTAAGAGACACCCCTGAAACACTGTTTGCTCTTTCACTAACTCCTTTGTACATCATGCCAACCTGGATAACTTGAAAAGCGTTGTGAAATGAGTTAATCCTCAAACATTAAAGCACTGTGGACAGGATTCTTTTCATCTCAAGAATTATTGATAGAGACATATTGCATTTTATTTTTGTTTTTTGTGGGTTTTTTTTTTTTTTGGTCTTTTTGAGACAGGGTCTCCCTGTAGTCCCAGCTGTCCTGGAACTCACTCTCGTAGACCAGGCTGGCCTTGAACTCACAAAGATCCGCCTGCCTCTGCCTCCCAAGTGCTAGGATTAAAGGCATGCGCCACCACGCCCGGCGACATATTGCATTTTAATAGGATTGGGCTAAGTCAGGGTCTAGCTATGTAGCTCAAGCTGGCCTTGAACTCCTGATTTTCCTGCCTCCAACTCCCAAGTGCTGAGATTAATCTGTGCTCTGCTCAGATATCCATTATTGTTTCTTTATTTTGTTTTTTGTTTTTTGGTTTTTTCACATAAATTTATTTTTATTTTTTAACAAATCTAGATCCATGTCCCCCCCATTCACCCACCCCACCAGAGCTCATGCATTCTGCCAAATATGCTTTTCATCTTTTTCTCAGTCTTTCTCAATATTCTCCATGAAGAAGTTGACTGTTTTGAGCAGAAGTTCACTGTTTCAGTCAGTTCTTTATTTTGGGAGGAAGAGTGGAAGAAGAGCAGAAGAGATTGAGATAAAGGTTGGAGGGGAGAGAGGGGAGAGAGGGAGAGGGAGTAGGAAAAAGAGGGAGACAGAGGGGGAGAGAGAGAAAGAGAGAGAGAGAGATCCCCCAAACCTCTGAGAGCTCCTCCTATAGAACACGTGAGGTTGCTTAGCTACAGTCAGACATGTCTCGGACTAGCCTTAACTACACAAACTAGCAGTGGTTAAACTAGTTTTTTTTTGGGGGGGGGAGGGTTTTTTTTTGTCTTTTCGAGACAGGGTCTCCCTGTAGCCCCAGCTGTCCTGGAACTCACTCTGTAGACCAGGCTGGCCTTGAACTCACAAAGATCCGCCTGCCTCTGCCTCCCGAGTGCTAGGATTAAAGGCGTGCGCCACCACACCGGGCTTAAACTAGTTTCTAACTAATGTTAGTTGCCCTAATTGGGCCTGTGCTCTGGTCATCTCAGACCCTTGTATATAAGGGATGTTTTATTATGCCTACCACAATCCTGCCCTTTTATGTTACCTCAAATAAAATATAATTTTTTTGTCAGTTAGTTCATGTGAATTTGACTCCAGGGTACAGTTGAAAAGCGTAATACCTCTTAGAAAATCATAAGCATCTAAATTACCTGAGCCTTTGCCAGCAATGACATGTGGTGAATTGAACAATGTAATAGGTATTTTGTAATTCTCTATAATGATTTTATAAAATTGTCATGATCAAATTGGGAACTAAAGAGGACAAATTCATTCCCAGTAGATATCAAAAATCTAATCACTTACTTTAATCTGAATTCATAGAAACTGAAGTAAGTAGAGCTGTAATGAGATGTATTTCAGGGAACTTGTGACTAGGTGGAACTATCCTTCAAATCAAAACTCTTTTAGATTGACAAATATTTGTATGAGTGTTCATATATTTTTTGTCTTTTTTGAGTAGGGTCTCCCTATAGCCCCAGCTAGCCTGGAACTCACTCTGTAGACCAGGCTGGCCTTGAGCTCACAGAGATCTGCCTGCTTCTGCCTCCCTCCCAAGTGCTAGGATTAAAGACATGTGCCACCATGCCTGGCTTAAAGATGGTTCTTAGCCACCATGTGGGTGCTGGGAATCGAACCCAGGTCCTCTGCAAGAGCAGTCAGTGCTCTTAACTGCTGAGCCATCTCTCCAGCCCCAGAGTGTTTACATTTTGTAAGGAAGAGAAACCAATGCAGAATGAGTTCTGAAAGGATGTGATTTCTTATGCAGGTAGTAGTGAGTTTACCAATGAAGTAAACAGAAGGAGAAAGAGGAACTCAGTTCTCTCCAAATTCTAAAGCCCAAGAAACCATGACTGCTTACGTGTGTGTGTGTGTGTGTGTGTGTGTGTGTGTGTGTGTGTGTGATATGTGTGTATGACTATGTGCAAGTGCATGCACCCATATGTGCTTATATAGAAGCCAGAGGAAGATACGGGGTGTCTTCCTCTCTCACATTCTGCCTTATTCCCTTGAGACAGGGTCTCTCACTGAACCTGATGCTTGGTGTTTTCACTAGGCTGGCTGGCCAGCAAGCTTCCAGTATCTGACTATATCTGCCCCATAAAGCTGGGGTTACAAGGACACACACCTATGCTCAGGTTTTACCTGAATGCTGAGTATTCAAATTCAAGTCTTAATGCTTCCACAGTTGGTGCTCCAACTCGCCAAGACATCTCCCCAGTCTGAATATTAATTTTCAAATAAACTTTACCAAACTTATGCAGAACATTTTATACACAGAAAATTATTCTCCAAATTAACATTTTTGTTTATTTTTTTAAAATATTTTATTTATTATTTTACGTTTTATGTGTATAAGTGCGTTGCTTCCATCTATATCAGTACACGTGTGTCCTACAAGGCCAAGGAGGTCAGAAGAGGGCATCAGATCCCCTGGAACTGCAGTTACAGACAGTTGTTAGCTGTCATGTGGGTGCTTGGAATCTAACCTGGGTCCTCTGCAAGAGCAGTCCATGCTCTTAACCACTGAGCCATCTCTCCAGCCCCCCAAATTAGCATTTTTTAAAAATATTACAGTGGGCTGGATGATGCGCACCTATAATCCCAGGACTCTAGTTTCTAAATAGCTCAGCTACTATCTTTGCTAATGTGAAAGAACATGGCTCCAATTCCCATTTTAAGTCACTTTCCACTGTGATCTGTGTTTTCATATATACGGAAATCTTTTTATATTGACTTTTCAAAAGAACTCTTTTTATATTGACTTTTCAAACTTTGTGCCACATATGGGAATTTCCCCCAAGGAGAAATACAAAGTGAATGCAGAAAACTGGACCCAGTTGAAGTGAGTTGTGTAGGAAAACACAAAATGCACATTTTCACATGCTTCCAGCTTCTACCATACCATCTCACATGCACCTAGGGTGTTGTGGCTATCTACCTGTGCTGTCACCACTTCCTGCTGATGTTGGACTATCCCCTCCATTAGTCCTCTCTAGTTGCAGCCCTCTGGCTTCCACTTTCCACATGTGAATAACAAGGTTTTTCAAGAAGTGAATATTTACTATAGTATGTACCTGTGCCTTTTCACGTGTGTAACTGTGCCACTGTCTTCAGCAGGGTCCTACCTGTTCAACTATTATCGCTGAAGAAATATTTGACTATTGCAACCCCCACCTGATCCATTTTTCTCATAAGCCTGTAGTTTTTAATGTACTGAACTATATAGCACTGTAACTTTTCATACTATGTCCGCTGCATTATAATAGAACTGGCTATACTGAGGAATTAGGCTGGTAAAGCAGTTTGGCTTGGCATTCCTGAATAAACTACTAAAATTCAGTATGACTTATTAAGACATATTTCTTTAACTTTTTAAATTTTAATTTATTTATTTATTATTTTCTTATGTGTATGAATGTGCTGTCTGCATGTAGGTTGGTGCACCCATGTCATGCAGTGCTGCGGAGGTCAGAAGAGGGTGTCAGATTCCCCTGGAACTGGAGTTAAAGACGGTTCTTTGCCATGTGGGTGCTGGGAATTGAACCGGGGTTCTCTGCAAGAGCAGTCAGTGCTCTTAACTGCTGAGCCATCTCTCTAGCCCCTAAGACATATTTTTAATACTTTTCCTGAAATAAGACCATATTTCATTTTCCTGTGCACTTTTCTGTTGCATCTTCAATTATTCTAGTCCCTTCTGTGAACGGCTTGGACCAGCATCAGTGTTAGAAGGCATAAGTAGGGGATGTATTCAGCTGGGAATGCAACTGTGTTAGTAGAGTGCTTTCCTCACATGCACAAGACCTTGGGGTTCAATCCCCAGCAAGGTATTAACCAAGTGTGGTAGGAGGATAAGCAGTTCAAGAACATTCTCAACTATGTAGCAATTTGGAGATCAGCTTGAAATACATACACACACACACACACACACACACACACACACAGAGAGAGAGAGAGAGAAAGAAACTGAGGGTGAGAATGAGGACCCTCTCTACTGGCATTCAAAGAACTGAAATGTGTTGATTAGAGTGAAAAGGCAAGACCGTTTAGGATTATTTCTGATTAAAATTTTGTCTGTGCTTTTTCAGGACTCCACTCAATTACCATCATGCTGCCCAGCAGATTCTCCCAGGCTTAAAGTTTGGTCTCACTGAACAATGAGGTCACTTCCTTCATACAATGGTTACAAAAAATTGTTGAAAATTATTTACAATAACTCTACAGTCACATAAGCACATTCCCAGTGCATACACTAAAAGTAGAATTGTTTTTAAGGCTGCTATCACCTTGTCACCAGAAGAGCAAAATGTGGCGAGAGCTTGTGATCACCAGTAAACTTTCTCAGCAGCAAGCCTCCATTATTGTCTTTTGTTCACATTACATCATACATTTATTTATGAGTTACTAAAATGGCACATTTATGTGAATGGTTCATGAACCCAGGTTCTTCAGCTTTTAAAAGTTCATCTTCGTTCACATAAAAGAGATTTAATTATATGAGAAGCAACTTATAGAAAATCCCGAACATAGTACTAAAGATGAAGTCACACTCCTGGGTTCAATTCAGAGTTTACTAGCTTAGAGACTTTGGGCAACTTACTTAGCCTGTCTATGAAGACTAACAGTACCTATCTCATTGGCTTACTGTGGGATATGTACCTGGTTTACAGGTACATCTGCTACAACTTACCTCAGGTATACCAGAGCCACAGGCATATGGTGCAAACACACGCACCAAGGAGACCGCCAGAAATGCAAACAGCAATGCCCACAAGATATACATTAAGTAATTCAGAATGTACGCACTGGCACCCTAAACAGCAGACACAAAACAAGGAAGAAGAGATGAGCCACAGCAGACCTGAACAACATACCCAGCCCCACCTACTCCGACAGGAAAGCAAAACTGTGATGGGCTCAGACAGGTTCACCCCCAGGCTTGTGCAAACGAAAGGACCAATGTGCATTGTATCCGTTGTTACTATTGCTATAGTCACTACGCCAAACACCATTAGATGTTTCTCTGGGAGCTATTTACACAAACCATCCAGTGGGTGAAATCTCAGCAGCAATGGAAAGAAAGAATTGTAATCACCACTTGCAGTGTAGTTAATGAAAGGTGCGGCCCAGGAAACTGCCTGCTGTGAGACTCTGGAAGATTTGTTTTATCTTGTCTGTGGTGGGTTGGTCTCTCTCTGCTGTCATTATAGCCACACCCAAACTCCAGCATGCAACGCCAATGAATAAGTGTCAGTACTGTATTTGAGAAGATTGCTTCTCTACGTGTGGTCCCTGGACCAACGGCATCAGCATCACCTAGGAGTTTGGCAGAAACCTAAACTGCCAGCCCACCTTAGAGCTATAAAATCAGACACTGCAGGCAGGGGCACAGCCCAGTGCACTTTAACAAGCACCAACATTTTCAAGAAGCTCATAGAGGGGAGTTGTTTGAGCATCATCTTTGGAAGAATGCACTGGACCATTTACTCCAAAGTATCTAATGGGAGATTTTCTTATTTGATAGAACCACACACTCTGGGATCTTTCTGGACCAGATCTGTTAGGAGGAAACCCTTTCACAAGGCTTCAGCTTCTTCCCACCATCTGAATTATTCAAGTGAAGGGACATGAAACAGAGATCACCTACCTGCCAGTCCATGGCCACAGCCACATGTGTGCTTATTAAATGCAAAAACACATTCTTGGAGACTGCACCACAAACACATACCTTCACACCCTATGTGCTGAGAAATCAAACTGAGGAATACCTTTCCCCCATATGTACTTTCTGGGGGCTAAAAAGTAATTTCTCAGGCTTTCGAATAATAATACTTTGAAACAAAGTATAAATCTTAAAACCAGTTGAAAACATAGGCACCCATAATTCCCCCTGAAACATACTGGAAGTAGAACAGAAGAAATAAAAGATGGCATTCAGCCAATCCCACCTGCCCACTCCCATCAACCCAACTACAGAATTTCTTTTGGGAAATATGGAGAGCACTGAGAATGTGTGAGATTTCAAGACCCCTGTCTACTTTGGAGTTTTAAAGGAATAAGTCTTCGATTCTACTGAGAGGTAGGTTTAGCAACATGGCAAGGTACATTCTAAATGTCTTCAGCTATAGTGAGCAAATCGAAAGAACAGGAGAGGACTGGAGAGATGGCTTAGCAGTGAAGAGCTCTGGATGCTCTTGCACAGGACTTAGGTTCAGACCTGCACTCACAGGGCAGCTAACAACTGTTTGTAACCCCAGTTCTGGAGGATCTAACACCCTCTACTGGCCTCTGCAGGCATTGCATGTATGTGGTACACTTACATACAAGCAGGAAAAAAACTCATACATAATAAAATAAAAATAAAATTTAAAAACAGCAAAGGAAAAAGGGGTCAAAATGGGGAAGAAAGGAAGGAAAGACAAATTACAAGTATCTTCCAAGCATAGTTGTAGTTTGAACAATCATCCCATTACCCCTAACATGAAGATTGGCCTGCTAGCTCCCCTTACCTGGCTTTCTGAGTTATTAGTCATTGTAGTAACCAAAGAAATCTGTTAGAAGTTAGTTAACCTTTTCTGGAGGCAAGATATCCATAAAAATCTGAATCATCTTCAAATGCCATGAAGGCAAACAAAGGCCTGAAGACATCCTTTGTAACTGAGTAAGATAAAGGCAATGGAAGATAGTAATGAAAACCACAGTGAGGGCCAGGCTTGGTTGAGCATGCCTTTAGTCCCAGCACTCAGGAGGCAGTGGCAGACAGATCTCTATGAATTCAAGGCTAGCCTGGTCTACATAGAGAGTTCTAGGACATCTGGAGCTACAGAGAGACCTTGTCTCAAAAAAGACAAGAAAGAAAGAAAGAAAGAAAGAAAGAAAGAAAGAAAGAAAGAAAGAAAGAAAGAAAGAAAGAAAGGAAGGAAGGATGGAGGGAGGTGAGAGAAAGAAAGGAAGAAAGAAAGAAAGAAAGAAAGAAAGAAAGAAAGAAAGAAAGAAAGAAAGAAAGAAAGACTATAGACAAAGGAAGAAAGGAAGAAAGGAAGGAAGGAAGGAAGGAAGGAAGGAAGGAAGGAAGAAAAGAAGAAAGGAAGAAAGGAAGAAAGGAAGAAAAAAGAAAAGAAAGAAAGAAAGAAAGAAAGAAAGGAAGGAAGGAAGGAAGGAAGGAAGGAAGGAAGGAGAGAGGGAGGGAGGGGAGAGAAAGAAAGGAAGCAAGAAAAAAAGAAAGAAAGAAAGACTATAGACAAAGAAAGAAAGGAAGAAAGAAAGAAAGACTACAGACAAAGAAAGAAAGGAAGAAAGAAAGACTACAGACAAAGAAAGAAAGAAAGAAAGGAGAAAGGAAGGAAGGAAGGAAGGAAGGAAGG
>VZQC01011454.1:112294-134800 GCA_009823505.1 Rhizomys pruinosus
AGAAAGAAAGAAAAGAAAGAAAGAAAGAAAGAAAGAAAGAAAGAAAGAAAGAAAGAAAGAAAGAAAGAAAGAAAGAAAGAAAGAAAGAAAAAGAAAGAAAGAAAGACCATAGACAAAGGAAGAAAGGAAGAAAGGAAGGAAGGAAGAAAGGAAGAAAGGAAGGAAGGAAGGAAGGAAGGAAGGAAGAAGGAAGAAAGAAAGAAAGAGAAAACCATAGAGGGAAAGGGAAAACCAAGTGTTGGCAAGAAGACAGACAAATCAGGACCATCGTACACTGCTCTGAGGAATGCAAAATGTTATAGTAACTTTGCAATACATCCTACAAGTTCCTTAAAAGGTTAAACCTAGTGTTCCCCTCTCACACAGAAGTTCCACTTATCCCAAGAGAAATGAAACATATGCCTCCACAAAACTTTAACACAGTGGAGATGGAAAATGGCTCAGTGGTTAAGAGCAGTGGCTGCTCTTGCAGAGGACATGGGTTCAATTCTCAGCATCCACATGGCAGCTAACAACCATCTATAACTCCAGTTCCAGGGCATCTAGTGCCCTCTTCTGACCTCTGTGGGCATTGCATGACAAGGGTGCACTTACACACATGCAGGAAATACAATCATACACATAAAATAAAAATAATAAGGGCTGGAGAGATGGCCTAGCGGTTAAGAGTGCCGACTGCTCTTGCAGAGGAACTGGGTTCGATCCCCAGCACCCATATGGCAGCTGAGAACCATCTGTAACTCCATTTCCAGGAGAACTCCATTTCCATGGGAATCTGACGCCCTCTTCTGACCTCCGTGGCATTGCACAACATGGGTGCACAAACCTACATGCAGACAGTACATTCATATAAATAAATAAATAAATAAATAAATAAATAAATAAATAAATATTAAAAAATAAATAAATAAAAATAATAAAATAGTTTTAATGCGTAAAAAAAACTTGAACATAAATACTCATGGTAACAATATTCAAACTGTCAAAACAAGCAACCCATGATTTTCAACCGATGTACAGATAAATAAAATGCAGTCTATCGATAAAATTAATTGCTATCCAGCTATGAAAGGGAAAAAACCTGATTCATTGTATAAGAAACTTGTAAAACATTCTGCTAAGTGATACAAAGTTCACATATTACATGGTTCTATTCATGCGAATTTATCAGAAGGGAAAATCTATAGAAACGAAAAGGAGAGGAATGACTGCTTGGTTTGCGTGTGTGTGTGTGTGTGTGTGTGTGTGTGTGTGTGTGTGTTTTGTTTGTTTTTCAGTTTATTTAGTTTGGGAGTGTTAGAGATGGCATTTTCTAAAATTTTATTGTGGTGACCATTATATATAATTCAGTGACTATATCAAAAGCCATTGAATTGTACTTTATATAGAAGGACCTTATGTATTGTAAATTAGCTCATTAAAGCTATTATTTCCAAAAGAATTTATTAACACCTTTTGTTTTCAATTAGAAAATATAAAAAAATTATTACAGGGAAACCCTGTCTCAAAAAGACCAAAAAAATATAAAAAAAGAAAATATAAAAATCAACCCCATTTTTAAATTTTTTTATTAATATTTTTTATGTGTATGAGTGTATTGTCTGCATGTAGGTTGGTGCACCGATGTCATGCAATGCCTCAGAGGTCAGAAGAGGACATCAGATTCCCCTGGAACTGGAGTTAAAGATGGTTCTTAGCTGCCATGTGGGTGCTGGCAATCAAACCCAGGTCCTCTTCAAGAGCAGTCGGTGCTCTTAACTGCTGAGCCGTCTCTCCAGCCCCAATCAACTCCATTTTTTAGCATGATTAAGAAACTATATTCCAGAACTTGGAAAGCTGAATCAGGAAGACTGTTGTGAGTTAGGAACCATGGTAGCTACATACAGAGTGAGAACCTGTCTGAAAGAAAATGAATGAATGAATGAATGAATGAATGAATGAATGAGACAGGGAAAGATGAAGGGAAGATAGTGAGAGAGAAGGAGGAAGGGACGGAAAAGGCAAACAGAAGTCCTCTAAAATGCACATATAATACCCATGAAAGTGGGCAAGGGCTTCCCAAGTCAAATGTGAACAGCAGAGTTGAGAGCAAGAGGCATCAGTGTCAAACAAGGAGGATTACCAGAAGGAAAAAGCACATGGTGTTCAGGAACTGTAGATGATTCCCAGCCAGGACCTTGCACAGATACCCACCTCTGACTGGTTCACCAAAAGTTCTGACCACTTCTGCCACAAAGGACACTTATCCCTGTCCTCAAAAGTTGTCTCATTGGATGTCCAGCAACACTGCTCATGGCTGTACCAGAAGGCAGACAGACAGACTCCCTCCTTCAGGTCTGTCATCCAGTCAACAGCGAGATCAATGACCCCAGCCAAGGTGCCTGGAAGAAGGAGCTAGAATCACTCAAAAGAATCACCCAGTGGAGAGAAGACAAAGGGCATAAAGCTGAGGAAACAATAATGCTGGAAGCGACAGCTGCTTTTACTCACCTAGAAGTCACCTAAGCATTTATGGTATTATGCAAGCAGTGAACAGCCCAACAAGAGACATAAAGGGGCTCCGCGGCTTAAATCAGGTAGGTGGTTCTATTGCATGGGGTCTGAGGGGCGCTTAGGTTCATTTGTCTCTTTCCAAGTTATTTTTTAATTAGCAATATGCATCATATAAAAACAATGTTGGGGAGATAGCTCAGAGGGTAAGAGTGCTTTCTGTGCAAGCACGAGAATGTGAGGTTGAACAACCAACACCCACATAAAACACAGGTATAGCAGCACATTCCTGTAACCCCAGTGTTCAGGCCAGAGATCCTAGGAGCTCACTGGCTAGCCAGCCTAGCCCAAAGAGCAAATTTGTGTTCACTGAGACACCCTGTCTCAAGGAAATAAGGTGAAAGGTGATAGAGGAGGACATGTAGCATCCTCCTCTGGCCTACACACACACACACACACACACACACACACACACACACACACGTGTGCTATGCTAACAAACAATACTTTTTTAATACATTCATTTCTAATGTGTATTACTATTTCGCCTGTATATATGTAAGTGCAACTGTGCTGTGCAATGTCTGCAGAGGCCATAGGGAGGCATCACATGCCCTGGAAATAGAGTTATGGATGGTTTGGTAGGCACCATGTGCATGCATGGCTGGTAGCCACCATGTGCATGCTGGGAACCAAACCTGGGTCCTCCCCAAGAGCAGCCAGAGTTCTTAACTATTCAGCCACTTCCCTCAACTCTTCATTCTTCAATGGCTCCTTCTCATCAATATTTAAGTATTTCATGGTCGCACATTCCCCTCCAGGTACCATCCTCTTTCTGCCCTTCCCTCCTCTTCCCCTCAGCCCAGTTCATGCACTCCTTGCACTACGAAAATCCCATGCAACTAAGGCACTGGCATGTCTCCAGTCACTGTTTCCCTGTTACAGTAGCAGAATTGGATAGTTGAGACAGGAATTGCATGACTCCCAATGCTAAAAATAGGTATTTGCAAAAGACAAAAAATAAATAAATAAAAAGTTTGTTCCAAAAACAAAAATTCAGCTGGGCATGGTGGCGCATGCCTTTAATCCTAGCACTTAGGAGGCAGAGGCAGGCGGATCTTTGTGAGTTCAAGGCCAGCCTAGTCTACAGAGTGAGCTCCAGGACAGCTGGGGCTACAGGGAGACCGTGTCTCGAAAAAGACAAAAAATAAAATAAAATAAAATAAAGTTTGTTCAAAAAAAAAGTAGGTATTTGCTAGCCTTTTATAGTAAACGGTCACCAACCTTAGGTTTAGACCTCTAAGCATCATTGTGAACTTCAGACCACTCCATTCTTTTGGAAATACCTCTTCTTATGGCTTCTACATTAAAATCCCCTGGTTTATCTATGGTCCCTCCTGATATTTCCTATTCCTCTGCCCAGTTTTTGAAAGTGACATTTTGCCAAAGCTTGACCCTAAACCCTTTTCTTTGTTCACACTGTTTCTTCCACTGTGACAGTCTTATTTATATCTTTCTTCCTACTGAGCTCTAACGGTACACCAAGGCACACAGAATCCTTGGCTGCAACAACTGTCAATAATGACACAGCCTAGTGACAGCCTCTCATGGCCACAGCAGACATCACCGATCAATAGCAGCTTTGTTGATTCATTTCATTTGTTTTACTACCTTGTAGATCAGACTGGCCTCAAATTTATGATGATACTCTTGCCTTTCCTCCCACCTCCATGCCCAGCTTTTTCATTTTTTTTTTCAGTATTTGGGATTGAATCTAAGGCTTCCCACATGCTAGGTAAGTATTCTACACCTGGGCTATATTCCCGCCCACCAAGCCTCAACTGTGACACTGTCACACATTCAACTGGATTTGCCTTGTCGGCCCTTTTGCTCTGCCCGTGGCAGACACCACTAATTAATCCTGTCCCACTGTTTCACACAGAAACCTTTTGTTGTTGTAATTGTGGATCACACACAGAAACTTTTTTTCAGACAGGTCACCTAGGCTGCCTCAGCCTCCCAAGATCTTGGTCCACAGATGTGTGTCATCAAGCGTGACTTACACAAACTTTTTTTCTTTTTTTTGTTTTTTTGAGATAGGGTTTCCTGTTAGTCCTACATGGCCTGGAGCTCACTATGTAGACCGGGCTGGCCTTGAACTCACAGAGATCCACTGTCTCTGCCTCCCAAGTGCTGGGTTTAAGGGTGTGAGCCACCACGCCTGGCTTACACAAACATTTTTTAATTGTTATTAAAGTTTTTCCATAAATCATACATCATTTTTCAATCAAATTTAGAGTCACTTCCCTTTCCATGCCCCCACCCCACCTGAGTCCCTGCACTCTACCATACATGTCTTGCATCTTTTTCTGAGTCTTTCCAGAGTTTTTTTCCTGTTCTTTTGTTGTTGTACTCTCTAATTTGTATTGCTTATATGTGTGTGTATATATATATATATATATATATATATATAGTTTTATACATAATATATATATTATATATATTACATAAATATATACATTACATACCTACCCATATCACCTGAATTGGACGATTTTCTTTTTGCTAAAAGATGCCATGTTTCCCTTAAGGAAGTGTTTGAAGGCTCCTTCTTGGCAAGCCCAAACAACCATCAATCCTGCCCTTGTGCTCCATACTGGGGTCTTTCCTTCCCATGGTCCCCCAAATGAAGTCCATTAAGCACACATCCTGTCTTGATCTCCCTGCACTGGCCTCCATGATATAGCCTGGGTAGTCCAACAATGGCAGTCTACACTCTGACGAGGTTGAAATCCCCTTGGCTACTTAGTCCACAAGCTGGGTATCTCAGTAGTCCCTATCTGGCATTGAAGGTTTGGAATAGAGGCCTAAGCAACAAAAGTTAATTCCAATGACTAGGAATCATCAAAGGACAGGAGTCTAACTGCCTTTGGGTCTCCTGGCTGTATCTGCTCCAACTCATTACACCCTCTGCTGAAGTCAAGGACCTTCCTCTCAGGCTGAGCTCTGTTCTCAGCTGGGAGAAGGGCTCTTTATCCAGGGAACCATGACAACTAGAAATTTGGGTCTGCATCGCCTTTGCAGGCAACCCACTCCATCCTTCACATTCAATGTCAGCAGTGTTCCTTGAGTCATTCCCTTTGCCCATGGTCTCTGTCATTCAAATACCGTCTAGGTATCGTAACTAGCTAGACTGCTACAAGGGCCTTGTATGTGGCCTCCCTGCCCTGGTCTTGGCTCTGTCCTGTGACAGCCTCCACAACATGCTCAAACAGGATTTCAAGCATGCAACCCGAGTATGGCCTACACAATTCCTTGCTTTGCTTTCTGTTGTTCTCGGGAGAACACCCACATCTTCAGTAGGTCTCAGACCATCATGGTGGGCTGGTCTTTGTACCTGTCCAGAGTCTCCTTTTCTAGCATACCCATACCCTGGCCACTCCCTATTCCCAGAATGTGAAGGACTATCCTTTGCACACCAAATGTATAAGCCTTGCCCTCCCTACTGTAGACAATCTACTATTTGTATTCTACATCCCAATGTGGTAGCACCTCCTTTGGGAGCCTTTCCTGATTTCCTAAGCATGGAAAGGAGTGCTTCAGATGTGCTTTCCAGGCACAGTCTATTTCCTGTCCTTCTACCACCTCTTTGTCTTTCACATCCCAATATCATGTTTAGCTACACAGATCTGTGATTCCGTGTGTGTGTGTGTGTGTGTGTGTGTGTGTGTGTGTGTGTACCTATACTTCAACTAGTTTACGTAGTGGGAAGAAAAGTCCCTGTTATCTCATTCCTGTGCCAAAGCAGGTCAAACCAAGCCTCTGGACCCTGGTCTTCTCCAAAACACACACATATTGTATGACTCCATTTATACAGAATGTCCAGAATAAGCAAAAAGAGAGTAGAATAGTCATGGTTTAGGGATGGAAGGGAAGGTTAGCTCTTCATAGCTAAAACATGCAGGCAGAATTTATGGGGATGATAAAGTTATTCTAAAATCAGTCATAGTGATGGCTGTGTAACTGTGAATATACTAAAACCCACTGAATTGTACACTTTAACTGAGTTAATTATGCAATATATAGACTATAACTCAGTAAAGCTGTTTTACACACACACACACACACACACACACACACACACACATCACGTGAGAGAGATAGGCTCAAAAAGGGAGAGAGATGATTTTTAGAGACGTTATCAGAGAAAGTTCCAAGTGGAAAGTGACATTTGAACAAGCATCTGATTCAATGAGCACCCTAAATTCCGTTTTTGTTCATTCACAATCGCATTATTCCACAACCCATCTCATTTGCTGATTCCATTTCTGTTTGGGGAGCTAACCCTGCTTTGTCCAATGGTGCTATACTGCTACCTTGTGGTAACTCATGGTAACTGTGCAGAAGACGTGGGAGTCTTCCATTAGGGAACCCAAATAAAACAGTCAAGGAGCCATAAGAGGACCACCAGCCTGGCAACTGGACACCTGAGTCCTCTCTACCATCAGAGCAGTGGAAAAATGGTACAACTCACTATATCTTCCTCTAATATACATCCAAACACAAAGAACACTTGAGGTGCCTGTTTCCAATATCCCCTCACTCCCACCCTCTGATACTGCTTGCTGTTGTGTCTACAAGACCAGCTTTCTAAGTATTTCTTACCTCTGCACATTAAGATAAAGAAGGAAAGCTGGAAGATGGCTCAGTGGTTAAGAGTGCTTATTGCTCTTGTGGCTCACAACCACCTGTAACTCCATCTGGCCTTTGCTGACACCTGCATTCATGCGCACATACCCCATACATATATATATATATATTTAAAAATATTTTTAAAAAAATTAAAAAGAGGGCTGGAGAGATGGCTCAGCAGTTAAGAGCACTGGCTCTTCCTGCAGAAGTCCTGGGTTCAAATCCCAGCACACACATGGCAGCTAACAACTGCCCATAACTCCAGTTCTGTCCTCCTCAAGCAATGCAGGCAATAGATGTATACTCATAAAATAAATAAATAAAATATAAAAAATAAGAAAGATCATGAAGTGGAAAGGAGAAGGTCTTTACAGCAGCAAAGTGTTTTCCTCAGAAAGACTGTTAAGTTGAAGCTCTGTCAGGAACATATTTAAGACTTCAGGTGATTCCTCTTCAAAGAACTGATGGATACTGGATTCAAGTGAAGCTAGCTGGCCAACATCACTTGTCTACAGATAGCCCAAAGTGGTAGATGAGTCAAGAAATCTAAGCTGTGTCACTGGCTCTGGCAAGATACCAGTTTCTGCATTTTCTCTATTCATTTTATCTTCCTAGGAGCCAAGAGTAAAATGATTTGTATGGATTTTAAGATTCCTTCTATATAAAGGCATGAAAATTTATAGCCAACTCCCACCCTGTCCACTATCAAAGGTTTTCACAGATGCAGTGAGGCAGCTCCCTTCACTAGTGCCTGCCATCAGGAACTGGGCAACACCACCAGAGGAAGAAGGACAGAACAACAGAGTAGGGCAGACAGCACTGTAACTGTGTTACACACACACACACACACACACACACACACACACACCACTGCCACCATCCCAGGCTTTTTTTATGACTCTTTATGGAATAGAGAGGCAGATAGGGACAATAGGGCTATTGCTCAGCCAAAAGACCCTCTTACCTTTGGGATAAATGAAAGATCACTCAGAAACAAAATCTAATGTAATCAAAAATTTATTTCTGTGCCCTATTAGAGTTCTGTCTTCCTTAGAGCAGTTAGTGTGTTCTGGCTAGTTTATGGTCAGTTTGACAGTCAGCTCTCTAATGATAAACATTGTGTTGTTATACGCAGGGAGTGTGTAATAATTGTTTCTCTTTAACATGATCATCTGTTGGAGTAGAGCTGTTTGTATTTGTAACTGTCTCACTATAAAGCTTAGCCTGACATTGAACTCAAGATCCTCTAGTTTCAGCTTCCTCAATCCTGAGATTACAGGCATGCACATCCATGCCCAGCCCAACTTTGAAATCAGTTATTAAGATAATGTAAAAAATAATGGCTTGCATTATGGCATTTCACACATATATTCTGTGTACTTTGTTCTTGATGACACCCTCTCCCTGCCCAACTCTTGTTTGTCTCTTTCCTTGACCCAAACAGTCCTCTGTTCGGGTTTCAACTCTTTCTTTTATTTATTATTTTTATCAGACATTAACCTTCACAGCTTCCTAAAAGGAAGCAAAGTTCAGGAAACATCTGACTATTCACTATGTGGAAAGGGCCAAGCACTGCTGTTAGTTACAGCTATCCAGAAGCCCACACTTGGGCACCTGCTTTAGACTTGATGAGAGATTCTTGGAGAAACACTTGGTGACATATTTTGCTCTTAAATGGTTCAATGAATAAGTCCCTTCAATGGAGGTAGAAGAGGAATGCTTCAAGTCCAGTGTTCTCCAAGACAGCTTGGGGGATCCATGGGAGCACAGCACACCCCTAAACATACCTGCCAGCAACCCAATAAGCAGCATCACCACCCATCCTGACCAGGCATCCAATAGGCTCTTGATGAACTCCCAGATCGATTCCTTGCTTTTGCTGGTTATCTAGAAAGGAGTCACAAACAATAGTTGATCAGAACACATTTCCAGTTCATGCTTCTTTCCTTGAAATGGTTTCCTTGGGAAAAAGAGCAATTGAGAAGATGAATATAATTGAGCCACAAAAATCCCCAGTCAAGTTATTCTTGCAGTAATGCACCACAGTGATCAAATGGGCTTTCTAGTTCACAGGGCTATAAAGATGCCACGGTGGTCTCTAAAGAACTAAAGTACCTGAAAAGCCACTTAATTAAAAAAATAGTAAGTCTGGTTTGTTCTTTGATTATTTAAAATGCATTCGGGCTAGAGAGATGGCTCAGCTGTTAAGAGCGGTTCAATTCCCAGCACCCACATGGTGGCTGAGAACCATCTTTAACTCCAGTTCCAGGGGAATCCGACGCCGTCTTCTGACCTCCGAGGCATGGCAGGACATGGGTGCACAAACCTACATGCAGATAGTACACCCATATACATAGAAACTAATAAATTAAAAAATGCATTCTGAAGGGAGACATTGATCCCAGATTACTAACCGGAATATGAATAACTCATTTTTACTTACATTGTAAGGTCTGTTCACTGAAAAGCCGAGCCAACAGACTGCGTTACCTGCATTGAGCTCCCATTTTCCTATCAAGAGAATCCGCTGTGTGGAACATGGCTGCCACAGCAGGTACACAGATCAATTCCTTCCCCATGCTGGCAGAGCCTTGCACCCCTCTGACATCATCATTCCCCTCCCAACATTTTGGAGTGCTGCTTGGCAAACATTTCTGTTTCCCTCCCTCACACCTACCTGCTTCTTCCAAGTCCCTGGCTCTGCCTCCCACCTGCCTCTCTCTGTACCTAGAAAATTCCAGCTTTTCCTGGGCCATGCTTTCTCTCCATCCCCGACCTCAACTTATATTTCTGGACACCCAGGGCAACCTGGTTATGTCTCAAAATTCAACATCCACTAAATGGGGCTTTGTGGGTTAATGGGTGTCTGTTGCATCTGATGTAGGTCTACAACACAAAAGAAGCCATGAAAGAGCCAGTCATAGTGGTATGGGTTTGTCTAGCATGCACAAAGTCCTGGTTCTCCAGCACTATGTAAACCTGGCAAATGGCTTTGCATGCCTATAATCTGAATACTTGGTGGTTAGAAGCAGGAAGATCACACATTTCAAATTTATCCTCAACTACATCATGAGTTTGAGGTTACCTTAGGCTGCACAAGACCATAGTCCCCCATACATACATACAAAAAGGAGCCATAAAGAATATGGAAATTAATGTGCAAAGACGAGTTACTGTAAAACTATATTTACAAAATGAGGTGCCACTGCCTTTGTCCTGATGAACATAATTTGCTAACTTCTGCTCCAGAGTGAAGGCCAAGCTGTCTGTCACATTCCTCCACACTGGAGCTGAGAGGCTATACTACTATCACCTTGACAAGGCTTCATTCCTTGCACTCTCTTCCTCCTTTCATCTTGACCTCCATGAAACGACGTGACAGTATACTCTCTGCCTCAGTTCTGTCTGAAGCAGCTCTCCCTGAACATTGCATTGCACCTACCTTACCTGCTTGTAGAGGACAACACTCTGTACTCTTCCTACTGCAGATCACTCTTGGCTGGTTTTCTGCTTTACTATCAACTTCCAAGTTTCTCTGACCCCTACCTGCATTCCTCTGTGCCTAAAATATCTAAATATTTCTAGAGCCTTGCCCTACTGCCCGCTACTTTCTTTAGGGACCCAGGCCCTTCTGGCCATGTCTCAAATTTTGGCAGCCACTTTCATGCTAGGGCCTTTCACACGCTAGGGTGAACCTTAAACTCACACTGAGCAGCACAGAGGTCTCAGTTTGCAGATTCTCAGGCCTCCCAGTATCACATTGTGTTCTTTAACTCCACTCCCTCCCCTAAAGCCTTCCCATGGTTTGGCCCTGGCCCTATCTCTGTCTTTACTTCTCAGCCTTCAAGCAGAACTCTGACTTTCTCTTGAGCACACTTCCAGCTTCTTAGTTTTCCCTCTGGAGTACATCTTTACTTCAGCACAAACTTCTCCCTAGGCCCACTTTATCATTCCAAATAAGCACACACACCCCTTTTAGTCTTATCTCTATTTCTCCACTTCTGTTAACCCTCTACCAATCTTAGGACTTAACTTGAACTTCCCAAATGTGAATGTTCTTTCATGCTTCTATGACTGAAATAATGTTACTCCTACTGGGCGTGGTGGCACGCACCTTTAATCCCAGCCCTTGGGAGGCAGAGGCAGGCAGATCTCTGTGAGTTCAAGGAAAGCCTGGTCTCACAGTGAGTTTAAGGCTAAAGGAGACCCTGTCTCAAAACAACAACAACAACAACAACAACAACAACAACAACAACAAATCACTCCTTATGTTTAGAATCCTTTCCCTCTCCAAAGAGCAAATTGTTAGTCACACTTAGAGACCAATTAAAATCTTACCCTTTCTGAAAATCCCTTCCCTGGTCATTCCTCCTCCTAAATGATTCCACAGCCCTTGCCATGTAACTACATTGTGGTCCATTCCAGTGTACACTGATATCACCAAGATGCCTGGCAGTGTGGTGATGTGTTTACACACACACACACACACACACACACACACACACACACACAACATCTCATGCAGTCTTCAAAGTAATCACCTCAATCCTCAAAGATGAGAAAATGAGGCCCAGAAATGACCATCCACATCATCCAACCTGAAGGTGTCAAGGGCAGGATGTGGCCCCAATGTGTTTGGCACTGGGGTCCTCTCCTTGGCTACACATCACATTTCTACCCAAAACATCTGCTACTGTAACTCTCAATCTCTACCTCTGCCTTTCCATTAGCTCCTTTCCTCTGTGGAATCAACATGTGATTTGCGATCCTCGGGCACAGCTCCTAACCTATAGATGGAAGCATGGTGAAACCATTAGTAGAGACTCCTTTAGTGTCATTCCACCTACCTTTCTGTGTCTGTCAGTGTCCCGGGACTTTTCCCTCAGCCAGTCTATGGTATGGAAATCTTCATAGGTCCCCACATCAGGGAAAGGCTCGTCAAGGAAGTCCATCAGGTTTCCAGAGCCGCTCATGGCTCCTGCACTGACCATGCTAGTCACTCCTGGAAGAGAATTCCACCTATTAAAATGTAAATAGGGCTGGTATGTAGATCAGGAAAAGTACCTGCATGAACATGGAAGAATAATCCCCAAACTCCATTTCCTTTCCTTCTCTTTTTTTTTTTTTCTTCAACATATTGAACTTAGGGCTTTGCATATGCTAGGCAAGTACCCTATCCCTATCACTGACTGTATCTCAAGTGCTCCATTTTCCTTCCTGTTCACTTGTAGGGGTTTTATGTGTTTATTTGTTTTTAGTTTTTGTTTTTGTTTTTGTTTTAGAGAGGGTCTCCTATAGTCCAGGCTGGCCTTGAACTCACTATATCACTGAGAAGGCATAGACCTCCTGATCCTCCTACCTCTGTATCTCAAGGGCTGGGATTATAGGAATGTGCCATTATAAGCTGTGTGATGGTTTAAATGAGAATGCCCCCCACATGATCCAAGTATTTTGCACTTGGTCCCAGTTTGTTGCACTGTTTGGGGAGGGTCCTGGAAACTTTGGGAGGTGTAGCCATGCTGGGGGAAGCACAGCACTGATGGTGGGCTTTGACACTGTATAGTTTTTTTGAATTCCAATTTTGCACAGTCTGCTTCTTTTGCTCAATTGAAGATGTGAACCTTCAGCTCTCTGTTCAAACCACAGCCTACCAACCCCATGCGACATTATAGACTCTTATACCACTGGAACTGTAAGCCAAATAATCTCTTCCTTCTATACGTTGCATTGGTCATGGTACTTTATCATATCAACCAAAAAGTTACTTATATACCCTATTTCAATTTTCTTATAGAAGAAAAATTACTTCAGCATCAGTATCTCTGCTATAATGTAATACCTGAGTAATTCATTCTTCTTATTCATCATAGTTGTCTTTTTTTCTTTTTTTTTTTTTAATATGGAACGCTTCACAAATTTGCATGTTATCCTTGTGCAGGGGCCATGCTAATCTTCTCTGTATCGTTCCAATTTTAGTATATGTGCTGCCGAAGCAAACACCATAGTTGACTTTTATAACATCACTTTAAACACCAAATTATGACCAAGTGGCCCCAAAGAATCCTGTAAGCCTCTGGTCTCATTTTTTTCAATATATCGTCTTATTTATTTATTGTTATTTTATGTATACAAGTGTTTTGTCTCTGTGTGTTTTAGTGTACAATGTCCAAAGAGGTCAGAAAAAGGCATCAGATGTCCTGGCATTGGAGTTATGAATGGCTCTTAGCTACCATGTGGGTGCTGGGAACTGCACTCAGGTCTTCTGTAAGAGCAGCCAGTGCACTTAATCACTGAGCCATCTGTCCATCTCCAATATATTATCTTTTTTTTGTCTTTTTGAGACAGGGTCTCCCCTTTAGTCCCAGCTGGCCTGGAGCTCACTCGGTAGACCAGGCTGGCATTGAACTCACAGAGATCCACCTGCCTTTGCCTCCCGAGTATTGGGATTACAGGTGTGTGCCACCATGCCTGGATCAATATATTATCTTTTTTAAGACAACATATTTGACAGGCAACATTTATTCAGTATCAATTAACTCAGCCAACTGCACCATTGCTGATGTTTGAACAAAGTTTTTCTGTCACATATATTTTTGCACAAAGCCCATAACAAACAACCTTCTCACAAATAGGAACATGAGCAGCACTCTGGCATCATTTTAAATAGCAAAATTATTGGGGCTGGAAAAATGGCTCAGCAGTTAAGAGCACTGGCTGCTCTTGCAGAGGATCCAGGTTTGGTTCCCAGCACCTACATACTGACTAACAACTGTCCCTAACTTCAGTTCCAGGGGATCTGATTCCATCTTCTGGCTTACATGGGCATTGCATGCAGGGATATATCTGGAAACATGTAGCTAAAACATTCATGTATATAAAAAATAAAAAAGAAAGAGGTGGAACATGGTGGGAGGTCCTTAAGTGATTAGATGTGTACCGCAAAGGGGAGTGTGGAGGCCTAGCTTTTCACTGCCATCTGTGTCCTGACCATAATTTGTCTATTTCACCACAAAGTCCTGTCTTTATGTATGTTGCAAACCACAATCCTAAAGCAAGGGGGACAACTGATCATGGGGAACTTCCTAGAACATGAGTCAAAATAGACCTTTCTTCTTTATAGGTTGACTAGATCAGATATTTTATTACAGTGACACAAAGGTGACTAACAAACAAAGTGGCACATTCTAATACATAATGACCCTTGGTTTGCTGCCCTCCACGCCTCCCGCCACAATGGACTCTAATTCCCTGGAACTGCCAATCGTAAGCTCAAATAAACTCTTCCTTTTATAAATTCCTTGGTCATGGTACTTTATCACAGCAACAGAAAAGTGACTAATACAATATGCAAACTTGCAACTAGTCAATAAAGGGCGATCAACTGTATGCATTTACAAAGAATCTTATGTTCTGCAAAAGGAAGTCATCATCAAAAGGAAAGTGTCAGAGGGTCAAAAATGTAATCAAACTAATCATTGGTTCCCCTAAAAGACAAATAGACTGCAGAGGCAACCAGTCTGTGTGGTTGTCACGACAGACAGCCAAAAATGTACATGAGCTCCAAAGGCACTTTCATTCAGCAATGACAGTCAAAGCAATCTGTAGATGGCAGCAACCCTCCACAGGAGGAGAGTCACCATAGAGATGGGGAAGAGCAGAACAGCTGCCCTGAGCCAAGAGCTGTGCAAAGCTGGCAGCACAGTACCCTGGGCCAGGGGCTCTAGGGCCAGATATTAATTTTAATTTTTCTTAAAATACAGTCAAAAGAGCTCTTGCTGTCAGGACAGTGAAAGAGCTGAAAGTCTAAGATAAGAATTCCATTCCCTGTTCTGGAAACTAATCACAAATGAACCTCCCACATCCTAATCACAAATGAACCTCAGAGTCTCATTTCCAAATTACATAGGAACCAATTTGAGACAGAAAATTATTATAGTAGGACCAATGCTCATCCAAGTTAGCAGAAAAAATAAGTCACTTGTACAGAGACAAGAAGATGGAAAACACACTAAATAAAATTAACTTTGGCGAAAAGCATAGAAATTTGAATTATAGGATGAAGACCACAACAGTCCCAGAATCAATGGTTAAAACATTGAAGGTGGTTATAAAAATATTTGAGTGCAGACTTCTCCCTTTACTTTACATATTGATGAATCTAGAGGACTTAACTATATCTTGATGAAACTGCAGTTTAATCAAACAGAAAAGTCACTATGGGCAAAGTAGGGTAATCACCTTACAAGCAATAAAATCGCCACCGTGATTGATTTATTGACCATCTGTGCAACTTGGCTGCTTTAAAACTTTCAAAGTTTGAGGTCTAAGTCATGCCAAGTTGAAAAGTATACTCACTCATGAGTACCCAGGGAAGAATCACATTGCACAAATCAGTAGCAACAAATAACACCACCAATAACATAAGGGGTGGAATGAAATTAGAAAGAAGGGTATCATTCTCATTTTTACAAAAGCAAGATGGTTATAATCTCTCATGATATGTGGTAAAGAAAATCTCTGATGGAGGAAAATAAGATGACAGGCTGATGACCCACAACCAGAAGTCTTGTCAAAAAAGTTCAGCTGGCTGAATAAATGGACAGGCTTAGACATTCTACTAAAGAATAGATGTGAGCCAGGGTAACTCAGGTTTGCAATTTCAGCACTTTGGAGGCTGTGTGTGTGTGTGTGTGTTTGTGTGTGTGTAGGCATGTGTAGAGGCCAGGAGACAATTCCAGGTGTTTTCCTAGCCTTTCACCAAGTTTGAGCAGATTCCTCTGCTCAACACTGTATGTGCCATGTTATTTGGCGTGCCAGCTTCCAGGGATTCCCCTGTCTCTGTTTCCTATCTTATCAAAGGAACACTGGGATTACAGATCGATGAAGGTTACCGCACTCAGCTTTACAGGGGTTCTAGAGACCCAAACTCAAGTCCTGACCCTTGCACGGTAAGTACTTTACTCACTGAGTCATCTCCACAGCCAATCTATCTGTAGACTTTGATGGAGCATATCAAATAAGAATATTAGACTCAGAATTAGTAGAGGAAAGTAAACATGATCTTATCAATGGAATTTTGATTACCACTCCCCCCCCCCAGATCTTAAAGGAGCTGGTGACATCACTTCTGAGATTGGATTTAAGAGTTGAGGAAAGGAGACAAAAAGGCCAGGAAAGTACAAAAACAGAATCTGGGTGGGAAAATTGGAAGGGACACTATCTGGGACCCAGTGGGATGGCAGAGATGGAGGTCAAAGTTGAGTCCAGCCAGACAGGGATACAATAGGAGGTTAGTTTGTGGCTTGGATCTGCCACCTGATAAATAAACCTAACAGTTCTGTCAGTTTGGAATGGTACAGGAACCCTGACCTTGCTCCTTTTACCTGTTTTCTTTCCTTATGTCTAACAGGTGCATTTCTTCCAGCAGATCACAGCTCTGCTAATGACTTGGGGTAATGGTTTCAAGGGAATATCCTATAGCCCAGAGCTGAGATTTCTGCTTGTTTTGGAGCCAGAATCACCCAGATCAAGTCTCTACAAATTGCAACCCATGGGAAAAATCAGGCTACCTAGCTTTGTAAATAAAACTTTACTGGCACACAGTCATAGCAATTTGTCTATGGCTCTTTTTGTGTTGCAACAGCAGAACTTAGTAGTTAAAGCAAAGATCACAAGGCCCACAGGCTCTAAAATGCTTACTAGCTGGCTTTTTATAGAAAATGTTTGCTGATCCCTGATCTATGCAGGATTGAAATATGACCCATATTCTATATAGTACTGTCTGGATTTACTACCTCTTCGAATTAGCAAATCCTCTTCATTAACATATGGACTCTGTTTCCCTACCCCTTGAATCAGGGCGAGCCTTCTGACAGGTGAAAGAGAACATGCATATGCTAATCTACAACCTAAGAGACAACACAGACACTACTGGCTTTTTGTTTTCAGACCTTGACCTCAACCATAAGAAGAAGCCTCGGGAGCTGAGCATGGTGGTGCTTGCCTTTAATCCCAGAACCTAGGAGGCAGAGGCAGGGGGGATCTCTATGAGATGGAGACTAGTTTGATTTCCACATCAAATTCCAGGTCAGGTGGGGCTACAGGAAGACCCTGTCTCAAACACATACACACACACACACACACACACACACACACACAGAGACAGAGAGATAGAGAGATGGAGAGACAGAGAGACAGAGAGAGACAGAGACAGAAGACAGAGAGACAGAGAAAGAAAGAGAGGTTGCAGGCTCAGCTAGAATACTAGACGGAGTTGTATTTGGTTTCCTGAGCAGGTATATCCCATACCATCCAGGCCCCAACTGGCCATAGGTACATGACTGAACTCAACCAAGATAGTCAGCTTTGGTCACTCAAACCAACCAGTTCATTTGCAGGCTTAGTAAGATATCACATAGATACTGAATAGCTCTTGGTATAACCATGTTATAGCATGTGCTTGGCATGTGTTTATTTTAAGCCACTGAGTTCTTTGGAGGAATTTTTATGGAGCAGCACAACAACAGATAACTGAATTTACTTGGGGGCCTGGAAAATGAAAACAAGCAGAATCAGCTCTGTAGAAAGGCAAAGCAACTGCATTGGGAAGGGGGATTAGAACAGCAATGGAAAACAAAGAGCACCAGAGACAGGATGGAACAAAATTTGCCCTAACTCATGCGGGTGGCATCTGCCTGAGAACATAAGATCTCTACTACACAACCATTATGTACCTACAAAGGGACTGTGGAAGACAGGCAGGCCACCTAAGTCTTTTATCTGATTGCTTAAGGCAAGAAAGTATCTGTAAGGTTTAGTTTCAGAAGGAAACCCCCAAGAAGCTAGGATCAAAGTCTTCAGCAGCATTGGATAACTGACCCTGTCCCATAAATTCAGTTCACCGGAACCCAACAAAGATAAACATGTACGAGGAGTGATAGCATCAATGATGCAATTTAGGACTTTGAAGTTGAAAAGGACTCAGAATTGGTCCACCGAATACGTCAGCTCACTCTCCGAATAGGGATCTGTATCATTTAAAGGAAACCTAGATGGTGCATAGTTGGGTGTTGGTAGAAAAGTAATGGATTCTAGTGATGAAAGAAAACAGGAAATCACTTGGATAAAGATCAAGGACAGATTTAAAGGATAATTGAGGCTTAACTAAGTCTAAAAGAACATGCCACTCTGGACTAAATCACAGTTCTCACCATATCTACCCCCAAATGCCATTCCTTTGAACATACTGTTCTTCTCCTTTGAACAGATTCTTTTCCTCTGCCTGGCAACCTCTGGCTTACCCTCTAGAGCCCTGGCCTGCTATTCTTCGTCTGTAGAGATTATATTCATTTCCCCAGAGAGTGCTGAGGCATCCTGCTTGGCCATTTCAAAGCCTTTTTTTCAATAATCAGAACACTTAATTACCTCGTGGCAACAAGTACCCTCTCACTTTACAGTGAGCCTCTGCAGTATGAAAAGCCTAGTCATTTTTGCCTTTCTGTAGCTGGGCCTTGCACAGAGTCAATGGTCAATAACCTTTGTTGAATTAATTTCAGTGTTTGTGTACCTCTGGATCATTAAGGCAACAAAGGCAAAATGACCAAGTCTAAATTTTATCATAAATGAGAGAGAAAAAGAGAAGGGAGGGGACAGGGAAAAAAAAGGTATAAGCAAAACAGAGCTAGACAAAAGAAAAGCAGGGAAGTTTACCAGTAGCCATCATATGTTCCAAGGTAGTTTAGACTAGTAGCCTTGGGTTCATGTTCAACATGATTTTTAGGGCATCTGTCTTCCAGACCAAATGTAAGGAGTCACCACAATCACCCCATGACTTTGCCCATGGCCACAAGGAGCACTTCACCTGAAGAAAGCATAGTCAACAGTTTCCCCAAAATTGCTGTCCAGCCCTTACTTAAATTAGTACCTCAGCTTCTGGGCATATACCAAAGTATCTTAGCCATTTTCAGTTGATCAGTCCCCTTCTGGCTGACTGGTTCTGCTTCCCTGGAAAAATTCATCTTCAGAGCCAGAGGCCATGCAAGAGTGATGGCCTAGCATGTGTTCTACCACAGGTTCTGCCTGGGCTTTCAGCTCTCTGCCAGTTTTCTGATTTGTCACTTAGGTAGAGAAACAGGATTTCTGCTCATCCACTTGTGAGAACAAAGTAAGGCAACATCACTAGAGCACTCAAAAGAAACACTAGGTAGGCCTGG
The DNA here is from genome assembly GCA_009823505.1 of Rhizomys pruinosus. Classification (NCBI taxonomy): domain Eukaryota; kingdom Metazoa; phylum Chordata; class Mammalia; order Rodentia; family Spalacidae; genus Rhizomys; species Rhizomys pruinosus. The sequence goes on from VZQC01011454.1 coordinate 131,689, forward strand.
AAAGATGGATCATCAGTTAAGAGCACTGACTGCTCTTACAGAGGACCCGGGTTGGATTCCAAGCACCCACATGGAGGATAACAACACTCCATAACTCCAATTCAAGAGGATCCAATGCCTTCTTCTGACTTGTGTGGGCATTGAATGACACGGATGCACTAATACACATGCAGCCAATACACTCATACACGTAAAACAAAAAATAAATAAAATATTTTTCTAAAAAAATAAGCACCATGTGATGAGGTTCTTGACTCTAGAACTTTCTTTTAAATTTTTATTTATTCTTGTATGTGTATGAATGTACTGTCTGCATGTAGGTTTGCACACCTGGGTTGAGGGAGCCTCAACTGGGGAATTGGCTCCATTGGATTGGCGTGTGGCCACATCTGTGGAGTATTGTCTTGATGGTCGAGCAGTGTGGAAGGGCCCAGTCAACAATGAGTGGTGCCACCTGGGCAGGTTGTTGTGTACTGTATAAGAAGGCAGGCTGGGCATGAGCCAGAGTGAGCAAGCCAGTGGGAGAGCAAGCCAGTGGACAGCATTCCTCCATGGACTGTGCTTCAGCTCCTGCCTCCAGGGTCCTGCCCTGAGTTCCTGCCTTGTGCTACCTGAGTGATGAACTGTGAACCAGGAGATGTAAGCTGAATAAACCCTTTCCTCCCCAAGTTGGTGTTGGTCAGAGTGTTTTGTCACAGCAATGGAAGACAGACTAGGACAACTGACAAACCAGTCAAACCAAATCTGTAAGCCTCAAGTTCCACTGAGAGATTCTTTCTCAAAAGCAAGTTGGAGCAGCTGGAGAGATGGCTCAGAGGTTAAGAGCACTGGCTGCTCCTGCAAAGGATCCAGGTTCAGTTCACTCCTATCTGTGCCTGGGCTGGGAGAGTCAACAGATAATGACCAGAATAGCTGAGCGTTAATGTTTTGCCACCATGTGCCCTGTCCAGTATGGAAACCTTGGTTGGCAGGTCTTCTTAATTAGCACTCCAAAGTAACTATGTCCAGAGAGAGACCAGAGAGGAGTTGTGTCACTTTACCTAACCTAACCTGACCTAATCTCAGAAGTCAGGCAATTGGCCATTTGTCACATGCTGCCCTTTGAGAGAGTTGCAAAAGCACATTCAGATTCAAGTGGAAAGAACAAATTATACCCTTAATGGGGCAATGGTGAGTCGCTAGAAAAGCATATTGAACCCAGAAATGTTGATATGGCTGTTTTTGAAAAATAGAACAGATCATCCAATTTACAAAATGTCTTCACCAACACAGGATAGTATCGAGAAGAAAATAATGATTATCTGTGGTCATATACTAGGTAGTAAGTCACTAGATCATATTGCTATAAGTTTTTCCTAAGTATATCTTTAAAACAAATGGCCAGCTGGGGCTTTAGCTCCATGCTAGAGCTCTTGCCTGAGGCCTTAGATTCAATACCCATTCCTGCTTTTTTGTCAGACAGAGTCTCATATCGCCCAGGCTGGCCTCAAACTTACTATGTAGCTGAAGAGACCCTTGAACTTCTGATCTTCCTATCTTCACCTCGCCTCTCTAGTGCAGGGATTATGGGCCTGTGTCATCACACCTATTTTTTACGGAGCTGGGAAATGAACCCAGGGTTTCATGCATATTAAACATTAACAACTGATCTACATACCCAATCCAAGTTAATTCTTTTTTTCTTTTTTTTTTTTTTTTGGTCTTTTTGAGACAGGGTCTCCCTGTAGCCCCAACTGGCTTGGAACTTGCTCTGTAGATCAGGCTGGTCTTGAGCTCACAGAGATCTGCCTGCCTCTGCCACCCGATTCTTACTTAATGCATGTTTCCCTCTGTAATTTGTGACTGATTCATGAAAGATAGCACTGAAAAACTATTAGAACTCTGGAACAGAGCTGTCTGAGTTCCAATGTTAGCTTGGACACTTCCTATATGAATATGGTAAGTTGCAGAGCCTTACCAGGCCTGTCTATTAAGCAGAGTTTGCAACAACACCTGCTTCAGTGTGTTGTTATAATGGCTGCATGAGTTTATTTACTCACCCCACTACAGTTTCTAGCCGACAGAAAGTCCCCCCTGCCCCCCCCACACACATAATCAATGCAGTTCTGCTTGAGGAGACTAGAGTAATCCAGTGATGCTTTCTATGGGTGCCTTTACCAAAAATCAGTGAGGCCATTAAAACAGGAATTTATGTCAGACATTTTAAAACCTCTTCCTAAAAATATCATCAAAGTGCTTACATTTATTAGAGACCATTTGCTTTCAGATCTGAAATGTCTCTGTTCAAAGTGGAATAAGCACTGAGAGAGATTTACATGAATCCCCAGTCTAGCTATGTGACCTCCCATGACCTTCCCCAGCACATGACACAGAGATTGAAAGTTAATACCTTGTCCTTTCACCCACTCAGGGACAAGCAAACTTTTATTCATTAATGAAAACTATTTGTGTGTGCCACAGCTAATGTTCAGGCCTGTGGGACTTTCCACAAATTTCAGAACTATATTTGCTGCCATTTGTTTTTATTAGTCAGGACAGAGCAGAAAGTCAAAAACACATTTTTCAGTTTCCAGTGAAATTAAAACTGAGATAATCTGAGAAAAATTTTCAAACTCTCTCAAAAGTATTGAAGAGACTTGCAACCATCATCACCCTTACCCAGAACTGAGAACCAAGCAGTGTGACACGAAAGGGACTGATAAAGCATTTCTCAGTCCTCATCAGGGAAGTTTCTCTGTACAGTGGTCAGTGGTTAATGCAGAAACTTACCACAGATCAAAGTGCAGAAGATAAGTGTCAGTGGAGCCACAAATGGGATATTTATATTATACCCCTACCCCTAAGCCTCAGGGACTATCATGGAAGAGGAAGGTGGAAAGATTTCAAAGGCTGGAGAGATGGCCTAGCGGTTGAGAGCGCCAACTGCTCTTGCAGAGGACCCGGGTTCGATCCCCAGCACCCACATGGCGGCTAAGAACCGTCTGTAACTCCAATTCCAGGAGAACTCCAGTTCCAGGGGAATCCGAGACCCTCTTCTGACCTCCGCGGCATTGCACGACACGGGTGCACAAACCTGCATGCAGACAGTACATTCATACACATACAAAAATAA
>VZQC01011454.1:138227-323726 GCA_009823505.1 Rhizomys pruinosus
ACCTCTACAATAGTTGTCTCCAATTTACAGTTGGGGAGCGACCTCATCATTGTCATATTTCTCCTTGTTCTATGGGTGGGAAGGCAAGGAAGTCTCTCATATCAGAACCTTTGTGGCACCTAGAAGGTAAGTTTCATTAGGACTCATTATAACTAGTTGTTACATGTAGGATCCACAGAGGGGTTCGATGTTTATGGCAATCTGAGGCTTTTCTTCCTTTGAATGTTCAGACGGGTCAGCCTTTCCGTTGCCACTTTTTGGTACATCCTACTCAATGCAAACCTGTATCTTTTCTTTCTCAGCCGTTAAGTTGGTGACGTTTTGTCCTGTTGGAACAAACAAATCTTTTCCCATAGTTAGTTTTAAGATTTGAATTGCAGGGGTTTGATGAAAAGGTTTCATGTCTTTCTGTATCCCCCCCCCCTTGAGGGATAGCGCGGCCGTTAAAGGCTAAGGCTAACAACCAAAACGTTAAAGCATAGTTTAGATATAATTCATCTACTATAAAATTCAGTTTTTGAAGTCTATTATTTGGTGGGCTTGAGTGCACTCCCAGACTTGTGCAACCACCATAAATATCCAATTCCCCTTAACTGGAACCTCATAGCCATTAGCAGTCACTTCCCTCTCCAGTCCCCCAAGCAACCCCTCATCTACTTTCTATCTATAGATTTGCCTATTCTACATTTCATTTAAATGTAACCATGTGGTTTGTGGCATTTTGTGTCTGCCTCTTTAGCGCAATGTCTTCAAGCTCCATCTACATGGGGCCATGTATCAGCACTTCATTCCTTTATTCTGCTTGAATAATACTGCATTGTGTGACTGTATGTCATTTGGTTTCTTCATACATCAGCTGATATCTATTTGAATAGCTTCTACTTTAGGCTATTATGAATAATACTACCATTAAACATTGGGGTGAGGTCACTGTGCGAAATGTTTTCATGTATCTTGGGTATATCCTTAAGACTGAGTCAGAAAGGAACTCTGCGGTTAATCTTCTGAGGAGCTGCAAAACTTAAGTCTTTCCCCATCTTCTTCTTCTTTCCCTTTTTCTCCACCTTCCTCCACCTTTCTTTTCTTTCCAGTGCTTATGGTTGGATCTGAGCTCTCATGCATGATGTTAATGTATTCTGTCACTAAACTATACCCGGTATCCTTGAAATCACTTTATGTGGAAATAAATATCTGCAAAAATACAAAAAACTGGGCTGGGAAGGTGGCTTGGTCAGTAAAGCATTTGCTGTATAAACATAAGAACCTGTGCTCAACCCTCAGCATCCATATAAAAAAGGTTAACTGCAGTGATACATCTATAATTCTAGCACTGGGGAAGTAGTCACAGGACTCACTGATCAGCCAGTCTAGAAAATTAGTGAGTTTCAGGCTCACTGAGAGACTCTGCCTCAAAATATGAAGTGGGATAACTAAGGAAGACACCCCATGTCAACATCTGGCCTCCACACATATGCACTCACAGATATACAGAAATCACAAGGGTATAGCTCCACACATTTTTGAAAAGGCAATTCAACCAATCACTCTTTTACAAAGATAAGCAGTACTGATGACAATAAAGTGAAAGCACCCATCCCACAAGCCTCCCATTGCCCTCCTAGTACTCATCCACTGTTAAGGGCAAGGCAACCCTATGTGTTCCTATTACTTATCTTGGAACTTTTATCAATGAAATGTTTGCTTCCAGATTCTTAAATTTTGCATTAAGTTATAAGTTCTGCTTACATTGTTAAACATAATTACTGTGTGTTCATTCTCTTTGCCTTGTAACAGAGCTGCCCAAACTTTTCTGTTGAGGGTCAAAAGGTAAATGTCTAAAGGTTTGTGAGCATTGTAGTCATTTGTCAAGTCTACTCAACTCTGTGTTGTCAATCAAAAACAGGTAAAGACTGTACACAAGTTCATGACTGTGGCTGTGTTTCAAGAACAGTGGATTCATGGACAATGAAATTCAAATTTTATGTTATTTTCATGTGTTACCAAATGTTTAGGGGAGGTTTCACTGTTCTTAGCTCATAAGCCACATAGAATCAGGTGGTGCTCAGGGTTTGGGCTATGGGACAATGTACTCTGCTAGCTCCACTTCTGTTACTTGACTACAGGACTGGTTCAATATATTGCTCCATTCCACTATGAATGGGTGCTTGGGTGGCTTCACAATTGGGGCAATTAGACAGTGTGCTGCCATCACTTTTTATGTCGACTCATAAAATGCTGTGACCTTCTATCTGTGTCCTCATCAATTTGCCTAGCACTGACCAGGTGCCACAGGAACCGGAAATTTTCATATCAGTATTCCTTTCTCAAATCGAATCAACCTCCAAGATGACTTGGGCAGACACAACAGAAAGTCAGAATGCATATTCTCAGATTCAAAGTCTCTGATCTTCAAGGAAGGCTGCCTATCTGAGAGAAGGGTCATCAGAGTTCTCTGCCAGCTTGAGTGGGCATGGGAGGTACAGCTATTCAAACATTTAAACCTCCCCTAGGTCACAGGAACCTTGCCACAAATTGCCTGGCCACCTTTCTCCTTCTTGTCTCCTCATAGGCAAAACTTATAGTCAGGGTTTAGCACAGATTGCTCCTATAAGGAGATGACAGAGAAACATTTTCAGCTTTGTGTGCTAAGCAATCTCTGCCAAACAACCATCAAAGAATAAAGCGGTAACAGATGATACATAAATGAAAGGGTGTGATTCTGTGTCCCCAAATCTGTTATGTACCAAAAGAAGATGGGGCTGGAGAGATGGCTCAGCAGTTAAGAGCACTGACTGCTCTTTCAGAGGACCAGGTTTCGATTCCCAACATCCACATGGCAGCTAAGAACTGTCTTTAACTCCAGTTCCAGGGGAATCCAACATCCTCTTCTGACCTTCTCGGCATTGCACGACACGGGTGTACAAACCTACATGCAGACAGTACATTCATACACATAAAAATAAATAAAATTAAAATTAAAAAAAATTTAAAAAAGAAGAAAAGGGCTGGAATTTGCACATAGGCCATGAGTTCATACCACTAACATTTGGGGGCATCGGGTATCTGTGAGGCCCAGGTTGGAGGCACCAAAGCTATCAGCTTACAACTCTCGTCTACTGATAGAGCCTAACAAGTAAGTAATAGAAGACATAATCACTTTATAGGGTTTAAAGGAAGGAATGATGTTTCAGAAATGCTAATAAAGGACATCAATAACAACATTTTAGCCTTGATACTTTGAGAAAATAAAAGACAGTTCTTAATACATACACACACATAGACACACACACTCACACACAGGAACACACATACAAACATGCACACACACACACAATGAGGTTTCCATGAGATCCTCCAATCAGAAAGATTTCCCCTAACTACTTAGCTCTCCTAATTCTTCCAGTTTCCAGGTATCTTGGTTCATAAATAAATATGATGGCTACATAGCTCTACTAAATTATTCAAGGTGATCACTAGAGGTCCCCTACAGTGATCAGCATAGGACTCAATAGGATTTCTAAAAGCATACAACTGCAGGAGAGAACCTGAGAGCATCATGCTCAGAGACAGGCCTAGGTGTAAAAATAAATACCGACCCACCCCCTAAAGAAACAAATCTTCGTTTCTTACAGGTTTTTAGCAAGTCTAATGACTAATCCCAAGCACCCTTTAAAAGTTCAGTGGTTAAGAGCAGTGGCTGCTTTTCCAGAGGACTGAAGTTCAATATCCAGCACCCACATGGAGGAGAACAACCACCTATAATTCCAGTTCCAGGGAAATCCAACACCTTCTTCTGACCTCCTTGGGCAATGCGCAACATGGGTGCACTTACATGCATGCAGCAAATACACATAAAATAAAAGTAATAAATAAAATAAAAGTTCCTTTTCTTGCAACCTACATGCATTATAGGAGGTGCTGAATTCAGACACTTAGGTCTGCTACCTGCCAGTTTCTTGGTCCTGGCAGCTACATACAAAGGCCACCAGGCTCTGTGTCTGCTCTCATGTAGAGTGTTATTACAAAAAGTAGCCACTTGGGGCTGGAGAGATGGCTCAGTGGTTAAGAGCACCCACTGCTCTTGCAGAGGACCCGGTTTTGATTCCTAGCACCCACATGGCAGCTAAGAACCATCTTTAAATCCAGTTCCAGGGGAATCCAACACCCTCTTCTGACCTCCGCAGTACTGCACGACATGGGTGCACCTACTTACATGCAAACAGTACACTCATACACATAAAATAATAAATAAAAATATTAAATATATATGTAAAAGCAGCTACTAGAGGGGAACCCCTTAGCATCCACTAGTTAGGCACCAGCTAGTCCAGCAGCCAATCTCTCTGTTGAAAAAGGCCTCTACCTTTCCCTGTCTTCTCTATCTTTTTAAACTTCTCCCCACCCTGCCCAATCTTGTTGGAGAAATTCTACTGAGCCTGTAGGTTACCAGACATCCCAACTTACAAAGGCCACAGAACCACCTGAACCCTGAGAAAAAGCCAGCTGTATAACTGCCTTGCCAACCCATGGCAATTTATCTCGTTCAGTAGCTTATTGTCTATCCAACTCTGACTCAAGTGAATCCCTAAGCGTGCTTACAACAGATGACTTTTAAACACAGAATGGTGAGCAAAACAACCCAGCACATCAGCAAATACACCATGTGCTTCCATTTGTGGAATATTAAAAAAAAAAAGACGAAAGCATGTTGGTTCACCATAATATACAAATAGTAAATCTACAAAGAAAAACAGAATCCAGAAGAACGGTTTAGGAAGTGAAGGATGGAGGCAACATGTTGTGTTCCTGCCTAAGTAGATGGTGGATGAGGGGGTGGCTCAGAGTTTCTTGAACTCTGCAGTCAGATGTGGATGCATCATCAGCCCTGCTGAGCTGTCAAGAGCCAGGTTCTCATTCTGCACTCTATTCTCTGGCAAAGGCAGTAATGGGAGCTCACATTGGAGAAGGATTCTCAGCTCACCTTTACTCTGATGCTGAGTCTCTCTACTCAACACACGGGCTTAAGCACTTCCACCCAGCACAAAGTAATCTCTAGCACCACGTTGCTGAACCTAGAGCACTGTGCTCTTTTAAACAGTTTTGTTTTGTTTTGTTTGATATTACTCCATAGCCCAGGCTACCTCAAACTCACAGTAGTCCTGCCTCAGACTCCTAAATAAAGAGATTACAGCCACATACCACCTTGCTCAGTGATCGCTATGTTCTTAATCTGCTTGGGTGGGTGGAGGCAATATTTTGCCACAAGCACTTTAAGGAAGTAGCAAATATTGTTCTAGCTGTCTATTCAGGCTGTTAAAAACTGAAAGATTAGAAGTGGAAGTTTATAAACAAGAAAAGGACCAGGTATAATGGCAGATGCCTATCATCTCAGCAATGGAGCAATGGAGGCAAGAGGATCAAGAGTTCAAGGTCATCTTTTACTAAAAAGCAGGTTTAAACTCATCCAGAGATATATGAGATTCTATCTCAAACAAACAAGAAAAAGAAAAATCTAAAAAAGTCACCAACTGATTTCCAATAGTATCTTATTGTTTGACATGACTGTTTTGGAAAACAGGGAAGGTGGCTCTGTTCATGTGACATACTTGTAATGCAAGGTTGGGAACCAGTAGGTACAATGATCGCACCAAAATTCTCACAAAAATACCCCTATTCCCTTGCCTCTTCGCAGGGATAATGTCTGGGCCTGTATTTTGTAGCTATGAAGGAAAGACAAAGTAGCAACCACAATTTGGCAGTTCCTAAGTCAACAATGAGACAAACCCTGTCATTCTCATGTAAGTGGTGTATATGGTAGTGGAGTGTGTGAAGACTCCGCAGAGAGGTTGGTTTTAAAATCCATTCAAGGTGCCCTCCATCTCTGCTCCGTTAGGACCCTTATGAACCTCCAGATCTTAGAGTTTTCCCTGACCTGCCTTGAATAATGCATCTCTCAACCATCAGCAGAGAAGCTTCCTTATATAGATGATGGTGATTAACACAAAGAAAAATAACTGGGCACTGTGCCGGGAATAGGAGTCTGCAGACAGCTCATCCCTGAATAGGAGACCTATATCAAACTAATGTCTCCCAAGGCTCAGGAATCATTACAGAAGCTGTGTGTGTGTGTGGGGGGGGGGTTGTAAGAGCCAAAATAAGTGGATGACTGCAAGGAAATAAGAGTTTTACAGACAGCTAATCAGTTACTCATATGAACTCACAGCAATGGTGGTAGTATACACAAGTCCCACATGAATTCAAGCCAGACAAAATCCCAGAATAGACATGAGGAACTGCATAAGAAACCCCAACCCCACCCGACAAACTATTGGCAAATGATGGCTGCTAGGAAGGGGAAATTCAGTCTTGTTTGTTTAAGGGTGAGACTCTTAGGAGGCTGACCCCACTCCAGGTAGTGAATTCACATCAAAGGGCAGATGATTGATAGATAGATAGATAGATAGATAGATAGATAGATAGATAGATAGCTTGCTCCCCTGGGGTTGAGTTGGGGGGTTGCTGACAGGACAAGGGCATAGAGAGCATCCTATTTTGCAGATTCCTTAGGATTGGCTTGGGCCTTAGCCTGGGGGCTTGACTTGCTGACTCATCTTGCAGCAGCCACCCAGGGCCTGCACTTATGCTGGCCCAGCAGTTCTCCTAGGATTCTGTGGCCTGGACATGTTTGCTTGCTTTTCAGGTCTTAGTTCCCAATCTGGGTTTATTTGGCTAGATGTGAAACTTAAGTATTCCTCCTGCAGGGTGAGCCTGGGAGATGCTTGTGGCGCAAATAGGACTTTACAGTCAGGATACAGAAGATCTGACCACCATTTGTTTTCAGACAGGCAGTTTGGGTATATGGGTTGAGGGTTTATATGCACAAAATCAAAAGAATGAAACACCACATCAGCCACATCAGCTTTGTTCTTTTTGCTGTGGTCAGTCTGAGGACACAGAAGGGATACATCAAAGCTATGTTTCATGCCTACGTCCATGTAACTTTGATAAAGTTACTAGTCATCAGTGCCTCTTAAACCTTATATCTACAAGTGAGATTACTACAAAGAAGCAAAAAACAGATTGTAAAGAAAAACTTCCCAGAAAATGGCCCATGTGAAGAATCCCAGGGCAGGGAAGGATGTGGGGTAATATTTCCTCCAGAACTGTCTTTGACACTGTTACCATCATCCACCTCCAAATTTTGATATCAAAGTTCTAACAAAAACAAAACAAAGTTCTTCAGAAAGTGACCATATTTAGGGATAAGACTTTTAAAAGAGTAATTAAATTGAAATTAGTTCATTAGGATAGACTCCTAATCTGATTTGATCAGTGTCCTTATAAGAGGAAATGTGGACACAGACACACACAGAAAGACAGCCATCGAGGACAAGCCTAGGGAAGATACCTACAAGGGACTCTTTCCTCTCAGCCTTCAGAAGGAAACAACTGTGCCCACAATTTAATCTCAGACTTACAGCCCCCAGGACTATGAGGGAAGTTACTATTACCTGAACCACTGTGTGTATTTGTGTGTGTGTGTGTGTGTGTGTGTGTGTGTGTGTGTGTGTGTGAGAGAGAGAGAGAGAGAGAGAGAGAGAGAGGTTCAATGTTATAGCAACCCAAGAAAATGAATATAGACAATATAGCCCAGATTTGTGTAGATGTCTCTGCCTCTGCCACCTCTTCTCTACCTCAGATTATTTATCTGAATATGGGCCCATGATTGTAGTTCTTAATTCATAAGGTATAAAGCCCTATAAATTTAATGTGCGTGAAGTACTAAGCCCTGTGAGCCATATACTCACTGTTTTATTATTATTTTTACTATTATTAATAGCTTTTTGTTGTTGTTGTTGCTGTTGTTAGATGTCTGTGGGTACAATTCTTAATTGTTGAATCTTGGCACCAGCCACACAGAGACCTCATGGCCCCACTTGGGTAAGGGTGGAAAACACTGAGTTGATTGTGTCACTAGAGGACACATGACATTGGCCTGGTCTACTTTTCAGCACATAAGCTGGGTCCAAAATGTGCCAAAAAGCTGCACAGGCTTGGGGCTATATGAAGTCTGTCATGCTGCATACTAGTCTGCCCAGTCCTGTGTAAGGCAGACTAGACCAAGAGAATGTTGGTGGCAGGGAAGAAGGAAGAGGTGGCAACAGGAAGTGATCATCCCAGGGCTGGGTGTTCCTGGTAACATTTTGAAATCAGGCAAGTTAAATTCACCTGTGCCTCTCTCCGTTCTTTTTTTCCCAGTCTCCCTCTGTTTGAGATCTTCCCCTCTTTGGCCTTCTGGTTCTCAGCCCCTTACTCGGTAGCTAATGGGGAGGTCTGGTCACTATAAATGGAGAACTAGGTACAGAGATGAATGAATCGTAGCCCCTTTACCATCTTAAAGGTGTCTACAATTTTACCACCCAGGGGACATCTAACTATGATTGAAAACATTTTGAGTGTCACAACTACAGGGATTGCTATGTAGACAGAGATGAAAGATGCTGGTAAGCATCTTACATTGTGTAGGACCACTCCCACCATAAAGAACCTTTCACCTCTAACATGCCTATAATCCCAGTATTTGCAAAGCTGAGACAGGAGTCCAGCCTGGGCTATCTAGGAGTACCAGGCCACAGTGGGATACAATGTGGGACCCTATTTCAAAAGCAACAAAAAGAAACCAATCACACAGCCCAATTACACATAGTATCAAATTTAGAAACTGGCCTAGACATATAGTGGAGACCAAAGAAAGAGTTTCTGTATTAAAATGCTATTAAAAGAGCTGGAAGCTGGGCATGGTGGCACACGCCTTTAATCCTAGCATTTGGGAGGCAGAGGCAGGTGGATCTTTATGAGTTAAAGGCCAGCCTGGTCTACAGAGTGAGTTCCAGGACAGCTGGGGCTACAGGAAGACCCTGTCTCGAAAAGACCAAAAANACCCCCACCCCTCCAGAGCTCATGCATTCTGCCAAACATGCTATTCATCTCTTTCTCAGTCTTTCTCAATATTCTCCATGGGGAAGTTGACTGTTTTGAGTAAAAGTTCACTGTTTCAGTCAGTTCTTTGATGCAGCCCTTTCTGTTGTTGTTGTTGCTGTTGTTGTTGTTGTTTCCAATATGCATCACTCCCAACTGCTTTGGACAAAAGCTCAAGGGGCCATGCACAGAAAATACTTACAACTGGGTAATTCAAGGCCTCACTTTGTAGCCTTTGAAATTCACTCCAGGTTGGCCTCAAACTCCCTGAAATCCTCCTGCCTCAGTCTTCCTCATTGCCGGGATTAGAAGCATAAGGCACCATGCCTGGTGACCCAATTTTATTTCTTAAAGAATCATTTGCAAGAAAATGGAAAGGCTTTTTGCTACAGAAAACAGGGACAAAACTCAAAAAAACATGCAGAGTGAAAAGAGTTCCATGTAAACAGTGTATGATTCTATCATGTGAAGTTCAAGAATAGGCAATCATGGGCTGACAGAAACCAGGACAGCAGTTGCCACTCTAGCAAGTGGGAGAAGATAGGATCCTTGGAGGTTCTAGTAGGGTTCTCTGTATAAATTTATCAAAATCAATGGAAGTAAGACCCCTGCATTTGATACTGTGCACATTATATGTCAAAACAGGGGGAAAAGGAGGCAAATGATATACACGTTAGACAGACAGATGGATGTGTCTGCACAAGGATTTTCTGACCCAGTATTTAACCAGTCTATCTATGGATGGTTGCCTTAGGAAGGGAAGTTTCAGGGGAGGGACAAGAATAGAAGTGAAACTAAAGTCTTTGCATTATCTTTAAATGCTTATTATGTGCTTGTATTATTCTTTCTCAACAAAAGATTATCAAAATATGTATCATGATTTAGAAAATGAGCCCACCATTGCATATGACCAAAAATGTGTGTTGGGCTGCTGCTATGAATGTGACTAATCAAAGACAGATAATAAGACTTTCTCTCATACAATAAGTCCACTGTTGCAAGGGACTGAATGTAACACAGGAGAATAAGGGGTTTTTTTGTCTTTTAATTAGTCATATATTAAAGAGATCTCAGAAAAGCACTAAAAGAGACAATATCAGTAGATTGTTGGTAAAATACTTTATCTTAAGTACTTCAAAGCAAAATAAGACACTTGTCCATACACATATGCATGCACTATCTATTGCTATGTAACGAGTCACCCCCAAATACAGCAACACTAATCAAGCATTGTATGTCTTAATGTCCTTTCCTACTGCTGTGATGAAATAACCTGATAAAACTAACTTTAAGGGAGAAAAAAAGCTTATTTGCTTTACAATTCCAGGTTGCAATCCCTCTTCATGAAAGCCAATTCAGCAGGAACTCAAAACATCCACAATCAAGCACACGGAGAGAATAAGTACATGCATGCTTATTGTTCAGCTCATTTTCATGACCCTTGTGCTATTCAGGACCCAAACCCATCAACTAAGGCAATCAATACAACCCTCCACAGACATGCCCACAGGCAACCTCATCTAGACATTCCCTCATTGAGACACTTCCTAGGTGACATTAGATTGTGTTCAGTTAACAATTAACCATCACAGTGTTTGATTCACAGTCCAGGTGCACCTGAGCTAAATGCTTGGAGCCCCTCTCTTTCAGAAGACTGTCACTTCAGCAGGGGCTGAGGGATTGGCTGCCATGTACATTCATGCCACCATTGGTTCTGGCTCTTGGAACAACAGAGGACTGCTCGGTACAGAGCAGTTCCCTACAATACTAGAATAATTCAAGAGAGAGTACATGCACAAGGTTGAACCCTTGGTTCTTTATATACTAGTCACAGATGTAACAACTCTGTTCCAGCCATGTCACTTCCATGAGAGTCAGTATGTGTGGCCCAAACACCGAAGGACAGGATTATGCACAGTTGTAGCCACCAAGAGTGGAAGTCTCAGATTCATCTCATCAAAACAACAATAGTCTCCTTGGATCATCTGATTGCCAGGCACATAACAAGTTTCCAAGTATCTCTAAAATGCCTACTAGATATTAGTTCAAGGCAAAATCCAGTATAGGTATCCTGTGCTCTTTGCATTTCTTAAGTATCATTTAATAAAGAACATCCATATGCCCTTGTTCTAATTTGCTTCAGGATACTGAACTATGGAGAGGCAAAGTCAGATGGCACAGGGCAAGGGCCAAGCATTCTGAGGTAATGAGAGTTGGGGAGGGCTATTCTGGATGCAAGAGAAGCTGCGTGGACTCAGAGAGAAGAAGCCTGACGGAAAGGGGCCTGGGGAGTAGGTGGGGCCAGTGGCAACCTTCCTCACTAAAGACCTATCTTTCCCTGAGGAGGCAGCCAGGAGGAGAGGGACAGACATGAGATGATGACAAAAGAATAGGGGAGGCACATCTCATATTCTTAGGACCAGGGGAAAAAGAAATACTCCCAGGTCGTTCGAAAGCCCAGTAAACATGTTTGAGACTGTGCAACAGCACTGGCACCAACACTTCATGTCTCTCAGGACTTTCCTAGCTTGCAGTTCCTCTTCCATATCTGGTCCTTTCTAAGGTTGAAGAAGCAGGACTAGGAAATAATAGTTGGTCCTATCTTCCAGATCTAACAACATTTCAGAGCTGTGAAATGATGTGGACCCTGTGAAGGATTGTGGACTTTCATAAGTTTCAGGGCTCCTTGCCTCTAAGTTGGGATACATGCAGGAGGAGAGGCAATAAGACCCTGCTGCCGAAGACCTGACGTTAACATCGGAGGGATGTATTGAGACCGCACATGCAAGTGTACAGATGGCCTCTGGAATGCCAGAGAGTGTTACCGAAGGCCACTAAACCAATAAAGCAAATACGGGTCTCCCTGAGTCAAGCAAGACTCCACCGTCAGCACCAGCTACACCTCACCTGCCTGGAAATACTGTGCAGCAGAGGCAGCCATGTACCTGTATATCCCAAAGCCAAATCTCCAAACACAAGCTTTATGCTAAACTTTAAATCTTGCATGCATGGCTGAGCTTCCCAGAAGGAGCTTCCTGCTTGCCAGTTCAGCAGGCAGTCATGCTGGCCTCCTCTGCCACCATCTTTACTTCATCATAGTTGGCCAGCACAACACAGCATCTCACTCCATCCTTCAGAAGTCTCTAGGGCAACCTGTCATTTCCACCCTTGCAGAAGAGAGGGATGGCATCTTTACCACAGGCTTTACCTCAGGCCAAGACTTACTATGTCTGTGAGGACATCTGTCTCAGTGGGTTTCAGCCTATATGGTTGGTTAGCACTTCTTTCTTTATCCCCAACATTCATGTCTCTGCTAGGCCAGCCACATCACTCTCCACTTCCATCAGAGACTGAGTGGAATCTTTCAGTGTAAGAAGGCCTTCCCATGTATTTCCTGTATATCTAACATAATGAAAAGGGATCAAATTTCTCGCCAAAAGCTCCACATTGAAAAAATCATAGGAAAATGAATTCTAGAATGCTAGAGCTATAAGAATATTTAATGATCATCTGTGGGCCAGGGAGTGTAGCTCAATGATAGAGTGCTTATGTAGCACTTGAAAGGCCTGGGGTTCTAGTCCCAATACCAGAAAAATAATAAAAAGACTAAAACCATCATCTAAATTTGTGGCTCCCAACCAGGGAAAATGGAGTTCTCAAGCATGTAGCAATGTATAGTGACATTACAGCTTGTCACAGCTTAGAGGAGTAGCTTGATACTGTTTGATACTGGCATCTGTAGATGAAAGCCATGGATGCTGCTAAATGCACAGGACAGCCCCCAAGGCCACAACAAAGTTGTGAAGCTCTAATCTAAATGTCCTAGTTACTATCTACAAGAGAATGCAGAGGCTTAAAGATATAAAGTGACTCTTCCAAGGTCAAACAGCTGCAAAGCCAGAGGCAGGTAGATTTAGCTGTCTATTCCACCTGCATCTACTGCCTGTTTTGCTCTCTGTCTAGGGTACACTAGGGACAATAGATGTTGGGGACAGAAGGATACTTTGCTTTTGCTGTTAGGGCCTCTCCCAGGACCTACACTACCAGCTTATCTTAATGTGTGTAGTCAATCTAAACCAAAGGAAGTAAATCACAATAAGTAAATGACTGAACTACTGCAGCAATCTGTCAGGATCTTCCAAAGTCTGAACAAGATACCCTGTTCAATTACCAGTTGGAATAACAATGTTACACCAAAGTTGCTCGTGAGTGGAATTCTTCACAGGGTAGTTTCCATGCAGTTGCCTGATGCCTCAGCTCTTAGAAGCCCTGAGTTGTCTGGAGAGAATACCACATTCTCTTGCTAAGTGTGCCCACACACATGTCCTGGTGACAGACCAGGACAAAAGAATGTAACAAGGTCAGTGTGAAAGAGGCCATTAAAATCCACCCCACCCCTCAGGCTGTCATGCTAAAACTGAAATCACCTGATCCCTCCATTTGCTGCTGAGTCATCAAGCCCCTTCTTTCTGTGAGCTAATTGTTCAGTGAAAGAATTCAAAAGGGCAGAAATTCTGAAGGTCTGAGATGACCTCCAACCCCCAGCTCCCACTAAGTACCATTTTGTTCTCACAGTATAGCCATGTCTTACATGGGCCCGTCATCCTAACAAGCTGTATTTTATTGGATACTGTTATATTTAAATCTACTGAAAACAGTTGGAAGGAAAAAAAATGACTTTAAATACTGAAAACATTGCAAAACGTTTTAGATGGCACATCTGGCCTTCATAGACCTAGCTAAAAGTTGTCACTCCCCAGCAAGTTTTTGCTTGGAATGAAATTAGGCTCACTGCTAAGGAAGCAACGTCTAAGAAGCATTAATAAAGATGCCTGTATTTAAGCAGCACAATGGCAGTAAGAAAATGCTTTACAATTATCTTTTCAAAGCTGCTCTTTCACTCTCCTTAGAATGTATGTGTTGCGGCCAATCCTGATTTTTCCCCCTCTTGAGGCTCTTTCTGTCTCACCCCTGCCCACTTCCTTGAGGTGAACATGCCAACACTCAAGTCACACTGGGACCTGCACCAGGCCCCTCCCCTCCTGGTAACATGCAGCATGAGAAAGCAGCAGGAGGTGGCAGCTACGGGGCAGGCGCCTCGGCAGCCAAAGGCCCCACTTTCGGTTTTAGGAATCGTGCTACGGTTGCAGACCATCCTGCTTGGGCTCCGCCTGCAGCGTCTGCTCTTCCAGGGGGCCCGGAAGGCCATTCGGACGCCTGGGGTCGCTTACCTGCAGTGCAGCATCCTGTAGCCCGGCCGCCCACCTGGACAGCATCCTAGAACATCCTTTCTTCAGCAGGACGACTGTGAGCGCCCTGACGTCACGGAGAGGAGGGCTCCAGGCTGCCACGTGATCTCTTCGGAGCTCCCTTTGGAGCCAGGCGGGAAGGACCGTGGGCGGGGTGGGAAGACCCTGGACGTTCGGGGGGGGGGGGGTGAAGTGCTGATGGCAGTCAACCCTCACTCTGACCTCCTTGTCTTGATGCACACAGGTTGCTTGGCCTTGCACGAAGAATTATGGGAAACACAACACACAGAAGGGGCAATCCAAATTATTACAGGCTCCAAGCATATAATAAGATTTCAAAAGACGAAGCAGTAAGAAGATTATTGTGAGAAGAAATACAGTCTGGTGTGTTTCATTTTATCAAATGCAAAAACGAAATATATTTTATGAAAATCAAAATGACGCTTAGAAGTAAAATGTGCATGAATATGTCAAATAGTATACTAAAGCAATCCATTATGGAATGTTCTAATGGCATTGATGCTTTAACTACTCCCAATGGCTTTGTTAAAACATTAGTTTTATTTACGAAAGGAAAAAAAATGACACTACATATTAATACTATTTACTTTAGTATTTGATTATTTAAAATACAACAATATTAAGTGAGCACAATTGACTCTACGTTTCTTTTTCTTAATTCTTCAGGTAAGGCAATCTCTCAGGCATGAGTTCATTGAAAATAACTCATTATTTCACATGTCAAATTTTTATGACATTGTGAAGCAGTGAGTCATTTTACTATGCAGAAAGTATGTACGTTGTCAACATGTTTCATTCACAGCTGAAATAGTCTTTTCTGAAAAAGCCTTAGAATAATGTGTGATCATTTCATCAATTTGTTTCATAATAGCACATTTTGAACTTAAAACAATGCATGTATACACTTTTTTGTTTGTTTGCTAGACTGCATAGATGTTTTTGAAAGGTAAAGGACAATGGTAGAAATTGTTATTCGTCTTCCAATTTTATGGGGATTAATGTACTTGCTTTTAAGCTTAAATCACAACTAGAGCATTCCTTTCACTCACTCCCAGGAACGAGACATGTGAAATAGATTGTTTTACAGCAGGCTTAAGTTGCTGGCTACTTATTCCAAGCAGCCTTTATTTACTTCTATATTTAACCCTGGCCCTTTTACCACCATTCCCTCCAGGTTCACCAAATTTCTGTTCAGAAGGTCAAGCTCTAATTTAGAGATAAATACAGCCCTTGCCTCTCCAGCAATCTATTGTTTTCATAATCGTATTTTTCATTTGACAATGGCACTTTGGGTTTTTTCTAGGTCACTACTCTCGGTTTTCTCTAAGTGATCGCCCTTACCTTTTCCGATGCCACAGTTTTGAGATGTAAAATCAAATTGCTACTGCGATCCCCGACTCTTTTGGGTTGAAGGTCTGAAGCAAGTGGAACCCCACAAGCTCATTTTCCCAGCCAGAGGCAAATGTCGATTTCTGCCTCAGGCGCACAGAGGCCGGGGAGGCAGGCTGGTAGCAGAGGCGTCACGTGTTCGGCTCTGCCACTCAGCCAAGCCCTGCCCTCCTGGTCACCTCTTGCCTCCAGAACACCGCCTTCCTTGAGTGTTCTGCCTTCCACCTTCGGTGCTAAGGTGCCGAGATCAAAGCGGAAATCTCTAGCACCAGAAGGACAGACCTACAGCCCTTCCAGGATGGGCTGCAAGCTCCCCCTGCTCACAGGTTCACAGAATCAGTGGGGGAGGAGGGAGGAGAGTGCCCGGTAGGGGTGGAGGAGGGTGAGAGTGGAGAATTGCAGTCAGTAGCACTCACCCTGCTTGCCAGTCTTTTTTGACTCCTGCTTGGCTGAAATGACTAAATACCAGCACCTTCCTCATTTGGGAACAGATCTTTTAAAAACAGGTAAGTTTCACCTTCTCTTTTTCCAGGTGATCGTTCAATTGAAAACATTCACACATGCGCACAACACACACACACACACACACACACACACACACACACACACGACCTAAATGAGTCATGCAATTTCCACCAGATGAAACGAAACACCTCTTCCAATAATCCTCTACCTTGGAGTGTGAAATTTGGCAAAGATTATCACCACCACCAAACAAACAAACCATACAAATAGCCAAGAGAATGCAACTGATCAACCTTTCTTGATGAACCACTTAACAATTCCTGCCAAAAGCCTTAAAAGTATGCATAATTTGGCCTATTACACCTAGCCCTAAACAGCTTTCTGAAACATTTGCTCCAGCAATTTAAGTCCAGGAATTTGCCCTGGGGCAAGGGTGAAGGGTGTAACAAGTGTATGTAAAGAATCAACTAGGGAAGGTGTGTTGCAATGTGTGATCTCAAAGCACTGGAAGCCAGTTAAATCTCCAACAGCAGAGGCTGTGTGGAATTATAATTCTACATGCAAGAATTAAAATTACTAATGAGGTGTAGTGGTGCATATCTTTAATCCCAGCACTCAGGAGGCCAACCCGGTCTAGGTTCCAGGTCAGCCAGGGCTACACATTGAGAATAAACAAACAAATAAATAAGTAAATGAACAAATAAATACATAAGAAAGAAAGAAAGAAAGAAAGAAAGAAAGAAAGAAAGAAAGAAAGAAAGAAAGAAAGAAAATAGAGTGAAAATTACTAAGATGGTAGATACTTAGGAAGAAAATGACATTTGTATCCAGTTAAATGAAACAGGATCATTCATGTCCATTACATACCAAGTATTTATCTGTTGCATGTGGATGATGTTTGTGGGTCTAATCTATTTGTATTTACATGCATATCTGTATATATGAATATGGAAAATATTTAAGAAGTGAATTCAGCAAGATAAATGTGGCAACTCTGGTAAGCAGGATTATGGGTGTTTTAAATTTTTCTTCATTTTAGTTTTGCTATGTAGTATAATTTCTCTACAGTTAAAACATAGTTGTTTTATAACAAAAGAAAGATTTATTTTTCCAAGCGCTATGGCAAACAAGTACATAGAATGTACATTTCTGGCTAATAGAGTCATTATTTGAAGAGTTTTCAGTCTTAAGCACAAAGCTTAGAGGGAACCATTCCAGCCAGCTTCAGCTGTTCTACCTGTCAGGAGCCAGAACTGAAGGGAAATCATGCCATTTTCTCTATCCTGTAGCCCTTCTCCTCCTTCTTCTGCCTGTAAAGAGAGAAAGTTAGTTGTTATGGTCCTCATGAAAAGTTATTTCAGAAGCTATTGGAAGAACCATTGGGCTTTAATTTCTCTATCCCAACTCCTTTTATTTTCTTCACAGATTTCTAATTTCATAACTTGAAATCTTTTGCAATTTTCCCTCTTCATTATCTAGCACTTTTCCAAAAATTTCACACGATTTTCAATACTATAGGGGACCCAGTGTTCTCTTCTGGACTCCATAGGCACCTGAAATCACATATCTGCACACAACACAGACACATGTACACATAATTCAAAATAAATGTTAAAACATGTTATCAACCAAACTTAGCACCTTTAGCTATACCACTGGATGTCACATTACACCAATGCGCATGAATAATGATAAAAATGACTCTTAATATCCATTTTATTTTTTATTTTTTTATAATTTTTTCCTTCTTTTCCAAAGCCGATTTTAATTTTTTTTATTTATTTCTTATTTTTTTATGTGTATGAGTGTACTGTCTGCATGTAGATTGGTGCACCTGTGTCGTGCAATGCCGCAGAGGTCAGAAGAGGGTGTCGGATTCCCCTGGAACTGGAGTTAAAGTTCTTAGCTGCCATGTGGGTGCTGGGAATCAAACCTGGGTCCTCTGCAAGAGCAGTCGGTGCTCCTAACCGCTGAGCCATCTCTCCAGCCTCCCCTAATATCCATTTTAACCAAGAGTAGGACCTAAACTGCTCTGAGAACATGTTCCTTCAGATTTCCTGTGGAAGAGGCCTTGTTCTTTCTTTATTAAACCGTACATCCAGTGTAAAATGGACTAGTAAAAGGAGAAGCTTATTAGACAAGGATTTTGCCCTTTCTGACCATTAGTGACCTCGAACAGCACACATAAGCAAATATAATATCAATTTAATTCCACTTATTGTTTGCAACACAAGTGGGATAATTCTCATTGCTTCCAAAAAATATCTACTGTTTGCAGCATTTGCTTGATACAAACGCGTACGTGCACAGGCTATTCTGGGTCCAAAGCAAGGAAGAGTCATAAGGGATTAAAGCCATATGTTTAGGATACAGGAGGATCCTAAGGCTTAGCAAACTTGTTTTACAATATAAGTAAGCTGAGATAGTGTTAAATGATGTCAAAACTCATGTTAATCTTATGATTAACTTTTTGGTTACAGGGATTCACTAAAAGTCTTTATCATTAGGTTAAGTCGAAGTTATTCCCTCATACCATCTTGAAGTGTCATTACATGTCTGTATATATGACAATTTTACTATCTGTACTATTTTTGAGCAATCTTTATTAAAAATGCACTTATTATTTTTATTTTATATGTATGAGTGTATTGCCTGCAGAGGTCAGGAGAGGGTGTCAGATTCTCTGGAACTGGAGTTACGGAGAGTGGTTAGTTGCAATGTGGGTGTTGGGAATCAAACCGGGGTCCTCTGCAAGAGGAGCCAGTGCTCTTAACTGCTGAACCATCTCTCCAGCCCTTTATGAGAAAATTGTATGTATCTGAGACTGACCTCACATTTGCTATGTGTTGAGGGTGTCCTTGAACTTGTGATCTTTCTGGCATTACAGGTATGCAGCACCATGCTCAGTTTCTGCAGTGCCAAGGGTCAAACCCAGGAACTTGTACATGTTCCCCAAACACTCTAATGACTAAACTACATCTCTAGCCCCACCTTTGCTATTTTGTCAATCATATATAAAACTTAATTTTCCTTTTGCAATTGGAGGTTTATAGAATTGGCCATTTACGGTGTTATAAATCTTAGTGAGCCCTCAAGATAAAGGAAGAATTCAGAGAAAGCTGAAGCTGCTGCCCAACATCAAGAAGTCCTCCATCCTCCAGTCTAGTCCACCATTAGCCCGCCATCAGAGGAATGTGGAGCCATGGCTCATAGTTGGAGACCACAGCTCTAGAGAGGGGACCAAATTGGCTGTACTCACCATAGTCCCCTACCCCAAGGTCCCAGGTTGTGTATTACAGTGGCTTTGACTCTGTGTTTGGCCTATTTTGGGTACAGGAGAGGTTTCTGTCATTTGCAGATTCTACTATTGGGAGGACTGATTCTGAAGACCTCCCACCTCACTTAATGGCCAGTTATGACCTTCATTCCACATGTGGTCCTGGGCACCCAATCCTTGAATGTTGGACCTTTCCCATCCTCAGGCCCAAGACGCTTTCCATTATTGTTCTGTTCCTTATCTACAGCCCCAGTGTACCTTCACCTGTATCCTACAGAAAATGTAAACTACCTAATTGAACATCTAGAGATAAAAATCAGAGTCTGGAAAGTTAAAAATTAAAAAAAAAACAAAAAAGAAAGAGGAAGTAGTGCTGTTTTTGAATGGAAGACATGAAGGTAAATGTATGTCATAGATATATAGATAGATAGATAGATAGATAGATAGATAGATATATGTATATATATATACATATATATATATATCCCATATTCCCAATGAGGTGGAAATTATTAACTCTGCAGTCTGCACATGCACACACACACACACACACACACACACACACACTCATACAAACTGCTCAATTTATTTGCTTGCCATTGTCAACCTATATAAATCTACCTTTATGGGACACATGAGACATGTAACCCCTGGTTGACTAGAAATGACTCTCACCTTGCCCAAAAATGCAGCCTATTTCAAAATGCAATATTTAGTACACTGTGGGGATTTTGTATTTTTTACATTAATAAAAGCATTACCTTTATTAATGTTTTTGTGCTCCTTTAAACTTTGCGTCCAAGACAAAGTACCTCTCTTTTCTCCTGCAAATTTCAACCTTATCTGATAAGTTATTTTATGAATATTGAGTCTTATAAAACATTATTCCAATTTATTTTGTGTTCTGGGCATTTAAACCTGAATATATTGTAATTAATTAATTAATTAATTAATTAATTAATTAAATCTTCTCACATCTAGTTTGGTGCTATGCATATGACAAAGGCCTAAAAATATTTGGGGAATAAGTAAAGGATGTGAAATGTAAAAACATGTAATTCAGCCTTCTTCGGCACTCTGAACTATGTTTATAGACTATACCAAACATCTGATAGCTACAGACATGGAACTTATTAGATAACATATTACTCTGGTATCTAGCCACATGAGATGTCTTGATGGATGTGGTAAATGACAACTTTAAAGTCCTTCTGTTTTGCAGTAGAGTTGCTGTAAGGTCATTGTCCATTCTAGGAAGCTGGAGGCAAGAGTCCGTTTAGTTGAAAGGATTAAGGGAACTGCTGCTGCCTCCCTCCAGAGAATCTATAGAAGCTTTATCTTTCAACACTGTGTGGATAATAGTGACTCCTTTTTCTCCTTGGCTGTCAGGAAACTCAGATTTTAAGGCAATTCACTAGGCTCATTCTGTCTATCTCTCTGTCTCTGTCTGTCTCTGCCCCCCCTCGTCTGTGTGTGTGTGTGTGTGTGTGTGTGTGTGTGTGTGTGTGTGTGTGCTGGAGATTAAATCTAGGACTTTTCATATACTACCTCAACATTTTATCACTGAGCTACAGCTTGAGCCCTCATTTTGACTTCTTATTTTGAGACTGGGTCTCACTAATTTGCACAAGTTCCCCAGCTTAGCCTTGTCCTCACTCTGTAGGCTGAGGCTGCCTGAAATCTTGAGTCTTCCTGCCTCAGCCTGAGTATCTAGGATGACAGACCTGTGCCACTAGGCCTGGATCAATAGACTGTCTTCTCAAATTGGCATATGCATGCCGAATAATCCATCTCTCAAAGGGTAAATAAAGGGCAGCCTTGAACTACACTACTTGCCAATTTCCATGGTGTCAATTATCTTGCTATAGTTGACTTCAAACTACTGAATGGGAAATTAGAAACTGATGTGCAGCAGTCACCATCACATAGCATTTCCACTGCATAAGAAGCAGAAGTATCTAGGTGTGGTGGCACACGCCTTTAATCCTAGCACTTGGGAGGCAGAGGCAGGCGGATCTTTGTGAGTTCAAGGCCAGCCTGGTCTACAGAGTGAGTTCCAGGACACCTGAGACTACAGGGAGACCCTGTCTCGAAAAGACCAAAAAAAAAAAAAAAAGGAGCATAGAAGTAATTGGGGTTTTATTTAGTTCTTTGACATATGTGTACATAAAGCATTTGGGTTACTCCCTCAGCTTCCCCATTAATCCCCACTCTCCCTACCTATCGCTTTCTCAGATTCATGTTTTTAGTTTTGTTTTGTAACCAATTTAGTTTAACCAGTGCCATCTGTGTGACTGCTTGATTGGCACTATCCATTGAAGTCTGATGGCATCACCAGTGAATACAAAGCTGAAAACAATGAGTCCCCTTTTTCTTGAATATATCTGTAGGAAATAGTTCAGCAGTGAGTCCCTCAATGCCCAACAATTAATGCCCTGTTGCTTTGCATACCTAATGCATCCACAGTGGTTGAGTGCTCATGATTTCTACAGTTGTGTTTGACCCAGAAGATGCCATTTTCCAGACCTTCCTATCTCCTGGCTCTCAATTCTGTCCAACCCTCTCTTCCACAATGTTCCCCCGAACTTGGAAGTGTTGATATAAATCTCTTGTTTAGGGATGTCACTTATTCTCAGTACCTTGTACAGTCATCAGTCACTACATTCATCAAAGTTTATTGGAAAGAGAGGCTTTCTGATTAAGGCTGAGAGTGGTAATTGTCTATAGGTATAAACATATAAATTTAGGAGATGCGGGCTGGAGAGATGGCCTAGCAGTTAAGAGTGCCGACTGCTCTTGCAGAGGACCCAGGTTCGATCCCCAGCACCCACATGGCGGCTGAAAACCGTTTTTGACTCCAGTTCCAGGGGAGTCCGACACCCTCTTCTGACCTCCATGGCATTGCACAGACCTACATGCAGACAGTACATTCATACACATATGAAAATGAATAAAAAAATTAAAAAAGAAAAAAAATTAGGAGGTGGTTCAATACCATTTCAATTTAGTTAAACAGTAGAATGTAAATTATATTGCTCCTAAGGAATAGCTCTTTCTACACTAGAACTGGTTTTTGAAAAAAAGCTCTTTCTTTTCTCAGTTCTTTGAATCAGAAATAAAATTTTTCTGGGTTATTGTATTCAAGGATGCTAACCACAAGCCACAAGTATTATTTACACAGGAATTAATTTAAATTGAAGGTTAAAATTCAGTTCTCTCATAGTAGCTACATGTAAAGCTCTTAAGAGTCACAGAAAACCTAACACATCTGTCAATGCATCTAGAACAGGCTAGTCACTGTGATATTTTGGTGCATATAGAGAACAATTGCCTCATCACAGTTAATTTTGTTAGTTCCATCAAACATTTCTGTTCAATCAATTCCATTGAAGTAAAACATTTTTTGTTGATTACTTGTGCCATGCTGCCTATAATTTCAGCAATCTGGCCAGAGAATCTGTTGGTGGCAATGGTAGAAATGCACAGATTCCAGAGCCACAGAACTCAGGCATGATTCTTCCAAAGGCCACAGAATGGGAGATTTCTGCCATGTGTGCTGGCACATGCCTTTAATCCTAGCACTTTGGAGGCAGAGGCAAGTGGATCTCTGTGAGTTCAAGGCCACCCTGGTCTACATAGTGAGTTCCAGCACAGCTGGAGCTACAGGGAGACCCTGTCTCAAAAAAAAAAAAGAAAGAAAAAGAAAAGAGTGATTTCTGCCTTTATGGCTTCCAGACTTTATTTTAGGAGGACTCAAAAGTATCTGATCATTGGTCCCAAAGCCAATGTAGAGATGCTTGTAATTGTGCATCTACACAGGAACTCAGAGAGACACCCTTCAAAGGACTGTGTGCTTCTATGCTGTGCTGGGCAATGTTCCTGCAAAGATGTTCAGTCCCTCATATGTAGGACCACTGAAGATGTTGGCTTACATGACACATGGGTATGAGATATGATTAGGTTAGGGGCCCTTAAATGATGGGGAGACTGCTCTGGAAAAGATGCTATATTACCTCCCCCACCCCCCCCAAAAAAAAACACCTGAGGACTAGATCCTGATCTGACTTTGAGAAAACAAAAACCTTGGTTGATCTGGGCTAACAGTGTGGCTTTAAGCATCCAAAAGGAAAATATAACCAGAAATAAATATTTAGTAAGGCCTGAGAAATTGTACTTCAGGTATAAAACTCGAGATCTTAGTAAAAAGACAAAAAAAAAAGAGCACAGTTGTTTTGCTTGTCTTACTGGCAAGTGCAGCTACCCAGAGGCTGCCACTGCTTTTGCCATCCTTCAAAGACATGTGACACAGCTTTTCAACCTTCCAATATGGACTGAAGACTCATGTCTCTC
The DNA here is from genome assembly GCA_009823505.1 of Rhizomys pruinosus. NCBI lineage: Eukaryota > Metazoa > Chordata > Mammalia > Rodentia > Spalacidae > Rhizomys > Rhizomys pruinosus. The sequence goes on from VZQC01011454.1 coordinate 161,958, forward strand.
CATGAATCCTCCAAACCCCCAGTACCAGATGGGGACTTCTGAGACATCCAACTTGTGGACTGAGCTACTACTGGGGTTTCAGCCTCTTCAGAGTATTGATTGCCATTGTTGGACTACCTAGGCTATATCACAGAGACCAGTACAGGTGGATCAAGACAGGACGTGGTGCTTACTGGACCTCATTTGGTGACCATGGGAAGGGAAAACCCCAGTGTGGAACACAACGGCAAGACTGATGGTTGTTTGGACTTGCCAAGGAGGAGCCTTCAAACATGAAATCTTTCAGCCTAATTAAGAAAAAAGAAATTATAAGCTGAAGATGATAAAAGATATATGTGGCATGCATATATGCGTGTTTTGGAGTGATGCAGATTGGAAGGAACAACAACAACAGCAACAACAACAACAACAAAGACTGGGTCAAAGAACTGACTGAAACGGTGAACTTCTGCTCAAAACTGTAAACTTCTGCATCGAAAATTTTAAAAAAGACTTAGAAAAAAGATGAAAAACATGTTTGGCAGAATGCGTGAGCTCTGGTGGGGTGGGGGGGGAGCAAGGAAGGGGGAAATGCGTCTAGACTTGATTGGAAATTTTGTATAAAATGCTCAAATCTTCAATAAAAATTGGCATTTAAAAAAAGAAAGTTTAGAAAGACCAATAAATCATGAGCTGGGGGAAAAAAGATGCTACATTACAGGCCTTGAGAATGGAGGATGGGACCAAGAAAAGATTAATGCACCCAGTCTGTAGGTGTGGAAAAGACAAGGAAACATTGTTCTTTGGTGTCTGCAGATTAAACACAGCCCTGCCCATACCTTGATTTGAGCCCAGTGCAAACAGCTATAAACTTCCAACCTATAGAATTGTAAAAGAATAAATGTATATTATTATGATCCCTAAAGTTGTAGCCATTTGTTTTAAGTCCCATACCCTACTCCTAAGACCAAGAGATGTGTAAAATAAAAGGGGTTTAGTGAGCAATGAAAGAAGCACCACGTCCTGGGAGAAATTCTTGCAACTCCCACAGTATAGTCAGGCAGTGGCCTGGAGAGTGTCCACAGAAAAGAGCCAAGAGCATTTTTTTTTTAGAGACAAGGTCTCCTCATACCCCTAGCTGGTCTGGAACTCAGTATGTAGACCAGACAGGCATGGATCTCACAGAGATCCACTTGCATCTGTTTTCCAAGTACTTTTATTAGAGGCCTGTGCTACCACTCCCAGCCAAAAGTATTTATATAAAACAACAGCATTAATAAATGTATGCAAACTATCTGTTAAAACATTTTTGGAAATATCAAACAGCATGTTTTATATTTTATTTATTATTTTTATTTTACGTGTATGAGTATATTGCCTGCATGTATGTAAGGAAGTGCACCCATGTCATGCACTGCCCTAGGAGGTCAGAAGTGGGCATTGGATTCTCCTGGAACTGGAGTTATGGACTAACGGATGGATGTTAGCCACTATGTGGGTGCTGGGAATCCATCCAGGTTCCTCTATAAGAACAGTCCATGATCTTAACCACTGAGTCATCTCTTCAGCCCCAAACAGAGCATACATTAATGTTAATATGTGGAGAAACAGATTGGTACAAAAAAAGAAATAAAAATAGAGTATGTGCAAAGAAACCCAAGGGTGAAATGGCATTGGCACTCTTAGTGTCTAGGAAGATGGAGCGAAGACTGAAGAGCATGGAGAGTGATGAAGAGGGCCCCCTTCATAGTACTGTGGACCATGAGCAGTAACACAAAGCATCTCATATGAAGTTATGATGTGTGCTAAGACTTAAGAGTCATTATTAGGAGATTTCCAAAGCAGGAACTACCATATAGATGAGGAAAAATAGAAAACCTGCAGAACTGTGAATGAATCCAGCACAAGTAGACAGCACCTGGGCCATGCTGTAAAGCATTGAGACAGCATGGACAGCTAACTAGAGCTTAGGCATGCATACATCATATGCTTGTGCTGTGTAGAAATGTTTACTTGTTCTGCTCCCTAGAGCCTCAGAACCTCAGAATATGACTATTAGAAATAACAACTGTGCAACTGTGTGGCTGTAATTAATTATCCTCAAGCTGAAACTTAAGATAGGCAATAAAATCCAACAGTTGGTGTTTCCATGGTCGAAGAGAGGGAGATTTGAGGAGAGACAGTAGTGAGAAGGCTGTGTGAAAATGGAGGTAGAAAGAAGAGAGAAACACACGATAAAGGCACCTAGAAAGCCTAGGAGCTGGAAGAGACAGGAAGCACTCTCCTTAGGTCCTGTGGTAGGAATATGGCTCTGACAGACCTGAAGTTCAGACATCTAGCCTTGAGAATAGAGAGAGTTCATTTCTCTTGGTTTAAGTTACCAACACTATGGTAATTTGTAAGTCCCAGAACATAAAAACACATGTATAGCTGGGCGTGGTGGCGCACGCCTTTAATCCTAGCACTTGGGAGGCAGAGGCAGGCGGATCTTTGTGAGTTCAAGGCCAGCCTGGTCTACAGAGTGAGTTCCAGGACAGCTGAGGCTACAGGGAGACCCTGTCTCAAAAAGACCAAAAAAAAATTTAAAAAAAAAAAACAAAAAAAAAACACATGTATAAATGTATGTATGTCTGTACATGTATATGTATGCATGAATTCTTCAACTTTTGAATACTAATTAAACAGACCATGCCTACTTTTAACGAAATTATCGTAAAATCTGGCTATAATCATAGGGCACAAGGAAATTTTCAATAAATTCTAAAGAATAAATATACCACAAAAAGGATTTTCTGACAATATCGCAGTGAAACCAGAAATTAACAACAAAAATTTGGGGGAACTTTACAACTGGAAAGAGTTTTAAAGATGTGGCAATACATTCTGTGGGTTGAAAGGGAAATCCAAACTAAAGTGGTAAAAAGTACTCAGCCGGCCCCAGGCTGTGGCTTTCTGTGGACTCGCCATGGTGAAGGAGCAGAAGCCTTTCCAGCTGGTGGTGTTCGGTGCCTCTGGCTTCACAGGCCAGTTCATGACTGAGGAGGTGGTTCCCATCTGCCCTGGGCCTTGGTGGGCCATTGCAAGGAGAGGCTGGAACAAATGCTGGAGAAGGCTGCCCTGAAGCTGGGAAAACCAACACTGTCATCTGAAGTTGGAACAATAATTTGTGATATCACTAATCCAGCCTCACTTGATGAAATGGCTAAAAAGGCAACACTTGTCCTTAACTGTGTAGGACCTGCTGAAAGATGTCGTGTTTGAAGTCTCCTCTGTGGCAAGCCCAGACCACATCAGTTCTGCCCTTGTGTTCCACACTGGGGTTTTCCCTTCCCATGGTCACAAAATGAGGTCTAGTAAGCACCACATCCTGTCTTTATCTTCCTGTACTAGTCTCCATGATACAGCTTAGGTGGTCCAACAATGGCAGTCTATACCCTGAAGAAGTGGAAACCCCAGTAGTAGCTCAGTCCACAAGTTGGATGTCTCAGCAGTCCCCATCTGGCACTGGGGGTTTGGAGGATTCTTGGAGAGACATGAGTCTTCAGTCCATATTGGAAGGTTGAAAAGCTGTGTCTTCTCACATCTTTGAAGGATGGCAAAAGCCGTGGCAGCCACAGGGTGGCTGCACTTGCCAGTAAGACAGGCAAAACAACTGTGTTCTTTTGTCTTTTTACTAAGATCTTGAGTTTTATACCTGAAGTACAATTTCTCAGGACTTACTATTTATATATTTCTGGATATACTTTCCTTTTGGATTTTTTAAACTTTTTTTGGTCTTTTTGAGACAGGGTCTTCCTGTAGCCCCAGCTGCCCTAGAACTCGCTCTGTAGACCAGGCTGGCTTTGAACTCACAGAGATCCGCCTACCTCTGCCTCCCAAGTGCTAGGATTAAAGGAGTGTGCCACCATGCCTGGCTTCCTTTTGGATGTTTGGGCTGCACAGTTAGCCCAGATTAGCCAAGGTTTTTGTTTTCTCAAGGTCAGTTGAGGGTCTGGTCCTCAAGTGTCACATGGGTTTTTTTTGGTGGGGGGAGCCTCTGGTTCCTTTCAGCTTTTCAATCACCAGTTCCATCCACTCGAGGACAAGGTCTGGTCTTGCTGGACCAGGCATCCCTTTTTGAAGCATGAGCAGACTTTCCTATTTGTAGACTGGACACTGGCTGAGGTCTCATTAGTGGATCTCCAGGACCTCCCCATTCAGGGGGACTGGTTACTCACATTTGAGGAACATTTCAAGAGATGCCCCATTTCCTTTTTTTTTTTTTTTTTTATTTGGCTTCTGAATTCTCTCTTAATTTTCTTCCTGTAATTTACCTGTCTCCTCTGTTGGACCTTTTTTTAGTATTTTTGAGACAGGGTCTCCCTAGCCCCAGCTGGCCTGGAACTCCCTCTGTAGACCAGGCTGACCTTGAACTCCTAGAGATCCACTTGCCTCTGCCTCCCAAGTGCTAGGATTAAAGGTGTGTGCCACCACACCCGGCTGTTGGACCTTTTTTATCCTTCTTTCTCTTAACTTCATCAGAGCTTAGGCTTTACAATCTCTTCTCTGTTGGGGATTAGGTAGCCACATGTGACAGTGACTGAATGAATGATGCTGCACTGTGGCCACCTTTGTGTTCTGGAGCTCTTTGATCTTCTATGTCACTGAGAATATCTGCTGTATCCATTGTTCTGTACTTGACACCTGGCATGGCCTATGGAATGTGCTGTAGTTAATCCATCTTTCAGCTATTAATAAAATTTTGAATTTTTGGAAAAATAAATAAATAAATAAATAAATAAATAAAGTGGTAAAAAGTTCTTATGACATAATAAAAACTCAACAGATTAGTTGATAGAGAAAAAATAATAGCACTAAATTTACATTTATTTAGTTGTATAATTTTTAGAGGTAGATACATTTAACTCCTATAGCTACAAAAAATGTAACTATGTAAGTCACGAAAAGCAGTAAGAAGCTAAAGATTAATAAAATATAATAGCAATATTTCACGACTCATAAAACAGGGAAGAAACAACTAACACGACCAGAGGGTATTTTTCTTTCTTTCTTTTTTTTTCTTTTTTTTTTTTTTTTTTTTTTCGAGACAGGGTCTCCCTGTAGCCCCAGCTGTCCTAGAACTCACTCTGTAGACCAGGCTGGCCTTGAACTCCACAAAGATCTGCCTGCCTCTGCCTCCCAAGTGCGAGGATTAAAGGCGTGCTCCAGGGGAAAGAATAGTCATGGTAGAGCACACATTTAATTCTAGCATTTAGAAAACAAAGGTAGGTGGACCTCTGTGAGCTCCAGGTCCCCTTGGTCTACATCAGCAGTTCCAGGCCAGCCGGAGCTAAAGGGAGACCCTGTCCTAAAATTTAAAAAGAACATAGGGGAAAAGTTTCATTTATTTACATTTTTTTTTATTTTAATTTTTTTTTTGTTTATTTTCGTATGTGTATGAACGTACTGTCTGCATGCAGGTTTGGGCACCCGTGTCGTGCAATGCTGCGGAGGTCAGAAGAGGGTGTTGGATTCCCCTGGAACTGCAGTTCTCCTGGAATTGGAGTTACAGACGGTTCTCAGCCACCATGTGGGTGCTGGGGATCAAGCCCGGGTCCTTTTGCAAGAGCAGTCGGTGCTCTTAACTGCTAGGCCATCTCTCCAGCCCCAAGTTTCATTTATTTAAATCTGGTAACTAACCTAGTCAAGAAAAAAAAGACATGGAAGTAAACACAAATACAAACATCTGGAAATGACAGCAGGATACAAAAGGGAAGTAAAGGAGATTGTTCTATATGGTACTTTACAAAGAAATAAGAAAACAGATAAAATCATTTTCTCTTTTTTGCTACGTTGGTTAAAAGCATGTACTTTAAAAAAATTTTTATTGAGCACATTTTCTACAACATTTCTTTTTTTTCATGTCCTTAACTTTATTTTTCTTTTTTTAATTTATATATTTTTTAATCAAATCTAGACCTGTGTCCCCCACCCTATGCCCCCACCCCACCAGAGCTCATGTATTCTGCCAAACATGCTTTTCATCTCTTTCTCAGTCTTTCTCAATATTCTCCATGTGGAAGTTGACTGTTTTGAGCAGAAGTTCACTATTTCAGTCAGTTCTTTGATGCAGTCCTTTCCGTTGTTGTTGTTGTTTCCAATATGCATCACTCCCAACTGCTTGGACAAAAGGTCAAGGGGCCATGCACAAGAAATACTTACAACTAGGTAATTGGCACTAGCATCCACAGATGAGGGATACCATTCGTGGTTTGTTTTTCCGGGACTGTGTTACTTCACTCAGCATGATGTCCTCTAGCTCCAGCCATTTTCCTGCAAAGCTCATGATGTCATCTTTCTTTACTACTACATAGAACTCCATTGTGTAGATGTAGCACATTTTCTCTATCCACTCATCATTTGAGGGGCATTTGGGTTGGTTCCAGCTCCTTGCTATTGTGAAGAGAGCTGAAATAAACATGGCCGTGCATGTATCCCTGTGGTGGGGTGAGTCTTGAGGGTACATGCCCAGGAGTGGTCCTACAACATTTCTTAATCAAATTTAGACTCATTCCGCCATCCATGCCCACCCCTCATGCCCAGCCCCCCATCAGAGCTCATGGATTCTGTCATACACAAGTTGTCTTGCATCTTTTTCTGGGTCTTTTATGACCTTTTCAGTGCACAGGTTTACTGTTTTGGTCAGTTCTTTGAATAGGTTTTTCTCTCTCTTTTTTTGTTCCATTTGATTTTCATTGTTTGACTACCCATGCTGTGTCATGGAAGCCAGTACAGGAAGATCAAGACAGGACACACACTTGCTGGACCTCAAAAGCATATACTTTACACATACTAATAATGTATATCTCACAAAGAAAATAGCCTACGTATTTCGGAGCCATGCATGGTATTTTCTCCAGACCCCTGTAACACTTTTTCAGGGATAGTCTCCTGCCTCAGCAGAATTGGTAAGTAAATATAATAAGTCACTGGGCTTTTGGGCTGGAGAGATGGCCTAGTGGTCAAGAGCTCCTCCTACTGCTCTTGCAGAGGACCCAGGTTTGATCCCCAGCACCCACATGGCGGCTGAGAACCGTCTGTAACTCCAGTTCCAGAGGAAACGGACACCCTCTTCTGACCTCCACGGCATTGCACGACATGGGTGCACAAACCTGCATGCATACAGTACATTCATACACATAAAAATAAATAAAAATTAAAAAAAAACAAAGTCACTAGGCTTTTGAGATCCAGTACCTTTTCTTAGGGGCTGTATTTATGTTTCAGTTCTGAAGCTACATAGGTTTATGTCACTTTTGTAGAGGGGACCCAGTGAGAAATATTGCCCAAGGGACTGTCACTGTAATGTTTTCTCATTGTGAGAGTAGTGCACCAGCCTTGGTGGTAAAGGGGTATCATGACACCAGCCAACTCTCCCACAGTCAGTGCACCTAGCATCTATTTGGAGATGAGAATGAAAATTTTATGTTCATCTCAGTAGACAAGAAGAGTAATTTGAAAAAAACATCCAACCTAGTCATGTTAAAAACATGCAAGAAGGGACTGAGGATATAGCTTAGTAGTTGAGCACATGCCCAGCTTTGTGTGAGGTCTAAAGCTCAATCCCTAGCAGTGAGGGGGGCAGGAACTCAGGAAATACAAATTGACTCCTAACACTGGTATGTTTGTGTGAACATGTGATTTCCCCCACACTGATAACTTATTTAATGAAGAAACCTTAACTGCTGTGTTTGAGTACAGTTATTGGATAAGAGAATTCTACATCATAAATATATCTGACCAAACTTTTAAGTTCAATGCAATTCCAATAGACTTCATTTTTCCCCTTAGAGTAAGATAAGGTGATTCTAAAATTCATTTGCCAGAACAAACAAGCAAGAATAGGTAGGGAAGCCCTGAAAAGGAGGGCTAGGGCTGAAAGCTGTTGAAACTCTTAATAGGCCTCTATAACAAAGCATCTCCTCCCAGTGGCAAATTTAGACTTTGTGGTGCTTTCTTACAGACTGGCAAGGACTCACATATGTGACTCCTAGTGGTGAGGCTGTGGAGAAACTGACTCATACATAACAGTAGGACTACAAAATGGACAGCCTGAGGCGGGCAACATAGTTACCCTTTGGCCCAGAAATTCCACTTCCAGGGAGCATTCCCATAGAAATCCTGGCAAAAATGTGAAAGGATGTTTATAAAAGAAATTTCTTGATGAGGGATTTTGGCTATTATTTATTCATTTATTTACTTTGAGACAGGGTCTTAATATGTAGCCCTGTCTGTCCTGAAACTGGCTATGTAGACCAGGATGACCTGGAACTCACAGAGATCCACTTCCCTCTGCCTCCTGAGTGCTGGGATTAAAGATGTGTACCACCATGTTCTGTGTAGATGGGTTATTTTTGATAGCAGAGGATTAGAAACAATCAGAAGATGGTTATTTATTCTCACCAATGCAGTGTGCAAAAGTAAAAAAGGATGATGACTATTCTATTTACCACTTTGAGAGACATGGGATTCAAAATAACGTATTTTTCATGTAGGATTTTTTTTTTTGAGACAGGATCTCCCCATAGCCCCAGCTGTTCTGGAACTCACTTTGTAGACCAGGTTGGCCTTGAACTCACAAAGATCTGCCTGCCTCTGCCTCCCAAGTGCTAGGATTAAAGGCGTGTGCCACCACACCTGGCATGGTTTTTTTTTTTTTTTTCCGGTCTTTTTGAGAAAGGGTCTCCCTGTAGCTCTAGCTAGCCTGGAAATCACTATGTAGACCAGGCTGGCTTTGAATTCACAGAGATCATCCTGCCTCTGCTTCCCAAGTACTGCTGTTAAAAGTATGTGCCACCATACTGACATGAACCTTGTACATGTGGTACAAGTGCTCTACCAGTGAGCTACACATGTAGCTCCCTAGGATATTATTTTTATATGAAAGAAACAGGTGGAGAATATGTGTTTGAAGTGAAATGGAAGAGATAAAAATGTAATTGTGTACATTTTGTGTATTTATATTGAAATGTGTATATATCTGTATATATGCATGTGTATATTGATATATCAACAAACAATGCAAGAAAACAAAATATTTTTGTCTTTTTGTTTTTTTAATTATTTATTTACTTATTTATTATTTTTTATGTGTATGAGTGTGCTGTCTGTATGTAGGTTGGTGCACCCATGTCGTGCAATGCCACGGAGGTCAGAAGAGGGCGTCGGATTCCCCTGGAACTGGAGTTAAAGACGGTTCTTAGGCACCATGTGGGTGCTGGGAATCAAACACAGGTCCTCCTCTGCAAGAGCAGTCTGTGTTCTTAACCGCTGAATCATCTCTCCAGCCCCCCCCCCCTTTTCATCTTTTTGAGACAGGGTCTCCCTTTAGTCCCAGCTGGCCTGGAGCTCGCTATGTAGACCAGGGTGGCCTTGAACTCACAGAGATCTGCCTGCCTCTGCCTCCTGAATTCTGGGATTAAAGGTGTGTGCCACCACGCCTGGCCTAAGACAGTGGGTGCTGGGAATGAAACCCTGGTCCTCTGCAAGAACAGTCAGTGCTCTTAACCACTGAGCCATCTCTCCAGCTCAACAAAATATTTTTCAATGGTTACCTATAGGGAGAGAAAAAGAATAAGGAAGAAGGGCAATTTTTTAAGATATACTTCTTTGGATATATTTCATTTGTTACATTTGTCTTTGGAACTATGTCAGTATTTTACATTGTTATAATATTTTAACATTCATTTTTATTTATCATTTTTATTTTATGTGCATAAGCGTATTTCCTATATGTGTAAGTGTGCCCATGTCATGAAATGCTCATGGAGCTCAGGAGAAGGTATGGATTCCCCTGCAACTGGAGTTATAGATGGTTGTTAGCTGCCATGTGGGTGCTGGGAATCAAACCTGGGTTCCCTGCAAAAGCAGCCATTTCTCTTTAATGCTGAGCCATCTCTCTACCCACAACTGTTATATATTTTTAAAGTAATTTGAGTACTGAGAGAAAGATGCAGGATAATTATGGCAGAGTACATGATCTGGGATGGGGTGGGGAGAAGCAAAAGGGGAATATGTCTAAACTGAACTGAGAAATGATGTCTGATATACACAAAACATCAATAAAAGTATAGAAAAGTAATTTGAGTACACATTTCTGGCAAGAAATAACTTCAGGCTGAGAATATTGCAGAAAAAAATTGCAAACAGATTCTAGTAATTCTATTGTTGATGGCACTGCTGATGTGAGTCACACACTGTTTTGTGTATGTACATGTGTGATATGAGGTGGTAGTTTGAATGAGAACCGGCCCCTCAAATGCTGATGCATTTGAACACATGGTCCCAGTTGGTAGTGCTGTTTGGGGAGGCTATGGCACTTTTAGGAGGTGCAGCCTTCATGGATAAACTAATGTCCTTGGGCTTTGAGAGTTTATAGCCTTGTTGCACATTCAAGCCGCTCTTTCTGGTCAGTGTTTGGACTTGAATATGTGATCTCCCGGCTTCCTGCTCCAGCTGCCTGATGTTATGGCTTCCTCTCCATTATGGACTCCTCCTATGGAATCACAAGCAAAAATAAGCTTTATTCCCTAAATTGTTTCTAGTCATGGCATTTTATCACAGCAACAGAAAGTAACTGACACAATGGTTGAAGCAAGTGAATGATGGTGTGATATTCTATTACTAGCATACATTTGTTACCTTAAGGAAACAGAGTCTTCGAGGCATCTGGGAACTTGCTCATATGCTATAGCAATGGTGTCAGCATGCACAAGACCTATGCAAACTCAGACAAAAACCCAGCATTGAACTGAGGAAATGGTCAGCAGGCCCCAACCTTTGCCAAGGAACTATTGACAGCTGATTATTGCTGGGTAAGTGAGAGTTGATCATTTTTTTTATAGTCACTCCTTTAAAGGAGTATATATCTGTATGTATGCATGTGTATATTGATATATCAACAAACATTGCAAGAAAACAAAATAATTTTTTGTCTTTTTGAAACAGGGGCTCCCTTTAGTCCCAGTTGGCCTGGAGCTCGCTATGTAGACCAGGCTGGCCTTTGCCTGCCTCTGCCTCCTGAGTGCTGGGATTAAAGGCATGTGCCACCATCCTCGGCCTGAGATGGTTCTTAGCCACCATGTAGGTGCTAGGAATCGAACCCAGGTCCTCTGCAATAGCAGTCTCTTAACTGCTGAACCATCTCTCCAGCTCAACAAAATATTTAAAAGAGTGACTCTAGACAGTATAACTAGACTCCAGTGGATGATCTTGCACCAAGTGACATCTGGGTACAAAAGCTTACATGAATATACCTTTACATGTATGACATCCTGTATGAAATCTGGTATGGTTGAGTATGGAGGGTGCAGCCAGTGGAGGGGTATAAAGATGCTTAAGATATTCTGTATGAAATGAACGGAAATTCAAGAAAAATATACATTGTAAAAAATTAAAACATGCAAAATTTAAAAATTCTCTGGGATTGGAGAGATGGCTCAGCTGTTAAGAGCACTAGCTGTTCTTGCAGAGGACCTGGGTTCAATTCCCAGCACCCTCAGGGAAGCTAACAACCATCTGTAACTCCAGTTCTAGGGGACCTAATGCCCTCTTGTGGCCTCCATGGGCATTGCTGAACACAGGTGCACTTAAAACACAGGCAGGCAATACACTCACACACATAAAATGAAACATAAATAATAAATAAAAATATTCTCTAACCATTTAAAAAGATCTAGGACTAATGGATAATCCAGTAGGAATAAAGACCTCTAGCATCAAAACATGTTGCCCTGAGAAAATGAGCCATTCCAGTTCAGCATCACATGGTCATGCAATATCATGGTATGGAAGCCATCTCAGGCCACTGAGCTCAGAATCAAAGGGGACAGGAATCAGGAAAATTCCCTTAGCCAAAGATGGGTGAGCTTGAGCATCAATAAGGACAAATCTAATGGATTAAAGATCATAGATATGTTCACGTACACGCGGTAACAATGTAAACCTCTCAAAAACAAAAGAAAAGCAAATAAAATTGCTCTTCACAGTATAGTGCCAGTACAATAATCTGTTCTTTTGAAGACAGGTAAGTAAAAAAATGAGGCATTAATCTTTTTCTCACATAAAACGTTACTGAGGGGTAATCAAACAGATAAGCTTCTCTTTAAAGTATTTCAACTAGTAAGTACAAAAAAATGGTGGAATTATGTTACCATTTAACAATCCCTTAGGGGTATCCATTAGTCCATGCCTTATCAACTGTAGCTAATGTTATCAAAAGAAAGACACAGGACATTATAAGTCACTGGATGGATGGATGACCATATAGAAATTTTGCCATTTTTTTCCTCTCAGAAGAAGAAAAGAAAATGAAGTACAGTGTGATTAAGCTTCCAGATTTGACTACTGTTGTGGATCAATTTTCCCTGAGTTGAAACATTCCATCTTGAAGAGAAGCTCATTAAGATTCAGAAAATTCTAAATGGAGGCTCGGTTAAGACTCAGGAAGGGAAACTTGGAGAGTTGCAGAGTCTGGAGAGATGGCTAAGTGGTTAACAACACTGACTGCTTTTGCAGAGGACCCAAGTTCAGTTCTCAGCACCCAAATGAGGCCTGTAACTTCAGTTCCACAGAATCCTATGCCTCTGGCCTCCAAGGGCACTTGTACTCATGCTCAGATATCCTATACCCACAGGCACACGAAGACATACACATAACTACAAATAAAGTAAATCTGAAAAAAAAAACTTAGGAAGTAAACAACTGAAAGTCTCAGTAAATCCTTGAAACTTATCAGATGCACAAGGCCCCTCCATTCCCAAGTTTATATAAGAAGTAAGGGCTGTTGAGGAGACGCTCCAGTCTCTGGAACTTGTTGAAAATCTCACGAGAGCTCCAGGTTTTCAGCTTTCATGAACCACCAACCATTTATAGTGAGCTTTTTGGTGATACAATTGTCTTTGAGTCATCCTTGATTTTGTAGGTAACTCCAATAAACTCACCAGGCTGGAGTTAGTAGTATCATACTTTGGCCTGATGTTGGTTGATTCAGTATCTGCGTTGAATAGAGGTTTGTTCACATCTCCCTAGGAATAGTCTCATACTACAACTAATGATTTATTTTATTTATTTTATGTGTATGAGTATATTGCCTAGATGTAGGTAAGTAGACCCCTATGTGCAATGCCTATGGATCCCAGAAGAGGGGGTCAGTAACCCCAGTTAAGGGGTTGACCCAGTTAAGGAACTGTATTCAGTTCCTACATCTAGGAACTGAATACAGGTCCTTTTCCAAGAGCAGCCAGTATTCTTTACTGCTGAACCGTCTCTCCAGCCCCAACTACCAATTTATAAATAATAAAATTCTGTGGAGAATGTTGTTACACCAAAGAGATTAGTCAGCTAAATAAACTAGAAAGTGGAAGACTCAGAGGATTCCTGGTTTGCTCAAAAAACCGTGTGTGTGTCTGTGTGTGTGTGTATTCAAACCTGTAGACTAAGTAGAACATATAGCTATAATGAGATATCGAGTGGTACCTCTAAGGTTTGCAATAACTACAATGGTATAACAAGTGTTGACCAGTATGTGGAAAAACTGGTACACACCTGCTGGGAATGTGAAATGATGTAGCGGCTTTGGAAAATTTTCTGGCAGCTCCTTAAAGTGTGAAATATGAAATTCACAATAGCACCCAGCAACACCTCCCACCAGTTACAAACCTAAGAGAAATGAAAACCTATCCACAACTGGGCACGGTGGCCCATGCTTTATTCCCAGCACTTGGGAGGCAGAGGCAGGAGGATCTCTGTGAGTTCAAGGCTAGCCTGGTCTACATAGAGAGTTCCAGGACAGCTGGGGCTGCAGGGAGACCCTGTCTCAAAAAGACAAAAAGAAAAAAAAAAAGAAAACCTTGTAAACCTATCCACACAAAAACTTGAACATGAAAGCTCTCAGCAGCACTAACTACATATAATCACCCAAAACGGAAGCAAGCTAAACGTCCAAACGGACGAATAAAATGTGGTCTGTGTGTCCACATGGTAGAAGATTACTCAGCCATAAAAGTGAAATGCTGGTAGATGCTCTAGTGTGGCATAATTGGGAGGGGTGGGGGGTAGATTATGCTGAGTGAAAGGAGGCATACAAAAAAAGGGTGCAATAACATATTATTTGGATCTACACTGGGAATCTATAGGGAAAATTAGTAGTCTGGTGATTACCATGGTCAAGGGGAAGGAAGAATGAAGGGTGACATGTGATAGATATGAGTTTCTTTTGGGAGGAAACATCTAAAACTAATTATATCAATACTTGTATAACTCTGAATATACTAAAAATGTCATAATGATATGCTTTAAACAAGTACATTTAATTGTATTTTAATTATATTTCAAGACTGCTGTTACCAAAAAAAGTCACATACATTTTAAAAACTATTCTGTTTAGAGTTAAAAGAATGACAAAAGAAGAGGGACTGTTAACCCTGGATGTTTAATAACATTAAGGCGTTACTAAATGGTAAGCTATAAGGACATTACGTATGTTTTTGTCTATTAACAATATATGCTGAAATATTTTAGAATAAGGTATATATGGGGACTTGCTTCAAATCCCAAGAGTGAGAATTTAATACCTCTAAGTTATATTTTTAAATATGCATGTCTTTATTATTACTCATTTAGTTGTTGGTATTGAGACTAAACCCAAGGCCTTGTGCATGTTAAGTATGTAGTCTGCCACTGAGCTACATTCCCAGTCCTGTTTTTCATTTATTTAATTCTCTATGAATTTATATATTCTTTTTTGTTGTTGTTATTCTCGAGACAGGGTCTCCCTGTAGCTCTGGCTGTCCTGGAACTCACTCTGTAGATCAGGCTGGCCTTGAACTCACAGAGATCCACCTGCCTCTGCCTCCCAAGTGCTGGGATTAAAGGCGTGTACCACCATGCCCGGCCTCATTTTTGTTTTTGTAAAATTTATATTCTCTTTAACAAACAAACCACACATTTCTCTTTGTTTCTTAAGGCAGGTTAGTTTAATTTTATAGAAGTACTTTCAAACGATAACAAATGTCACAATCATAGGGAACAGTGACAGAAACAGAGATGAATACTGATTATAACTTATTTCCACAACAGAAGATTATTTATTTCCTCAATAATCACCAAAGCCTGACAATGCAGTGATTAGTTAAAGCGAAAACCCCAATTCCCTTTTATACATAGTGCTCTTTCAGAGACCCCAGATGGCAGGATTCAGATCGCTGAAGGACCAGAACAGCTCAGAAATCAAAGTTTTCTTTCTCACCAGGTCAGATGTATATACAAACTTATACGTTAGATGGAAATTTTTATGCCCTAAAGCCCACAGGACTTGATTTGTGTGAAGTGGGCAATATATTCTGGGCACAATGGTTTTAAGAAGCAACCAGCTGCCAAACCAGCCCATTGTGTAGAGAGCAAGCGAGGGTGTTGGCTGTTTCAGCAGCAAGCAGCTCACACGGTGTACTTTCATATAATTCACTTTCTACGTGATGCAAGGCCAGATGGCAGGGAAAAGTTAAGACAAAAAAGTGTCAAAACTACATGCTCCTCCTCAGATTGTCCCCAAAGCAGAGGCTGCCCTTCCTGCGGGGCAAGGGTAGGAAGGCAACACTCCACACAGAAAATTGGTAGAAGGTAGGCAGTAATGTGTCTGAAAAATATGCCTAGGGTCCTTTTGTACTGGCATAGTGGGTTTTCCCCCAACTGCTACTCAATACGGGCTGGGAGAAAAGCAATCTCAGTCTCCTTACAAAGTGGCCTGGGGAGAGCTGTGTCTGTGAGGCAATGTCAGCCACGGTCAGCTCTGGTTGGACGTTCAGGTCCCAGTGGCCTGTGGGCACAGGGAGGCCTGCTCAGCAGTGATGCTTGCCAGTGGCAGTGCTTGTGAGGATTATTGCCTTGGGTCTCTACCTCTTTTATAGGAGCTGTACAAAAAGGAATTGGGGGAAAAAGGCCAAAAACGAAGGCTAAAAGCAGGAATGCATAGCAAGAGATGACAACCGCGAAAAACATAAGGTTTTCAGTCTTACCACCACTGACAAATTCCATTGTCGGTGATTGGTCATATATCAATGAAATGCTTTTATAGAATCAATGTTTAATAAATCACAAATTGAAAGTAGGTTATACAAATGAAGATGTTGCAGACTGATGAGAAAAGAGACCTGATTAAACCTGATTAAAAGGGGGCATTTCCAAAAGACGGGAAGATTCATCTAGGAAGAGAGTTCTGTTTTCTTTGGCATGTCCTATGATTACTTTATTTACTCAATTCAAGGCCTCAGAAAGATAGCATATTTCACATCGATAAATGTGTGATGGACAAACTAAATTGTTTGACCTTTAAAAGAATCATGGTATGTTTTTTATTCCACTATTTTTTTTCCTCATGAACTAATTCTAAGATTCCATGAGGGACATTGGATAGACTCCAATATGACGGTGGCATTTTGATTCCACTCAAATATTCTCCTGCTCTGACTTGCTTGGTAATCCAAGCTACCTGCATGCCCTTCTCAACACACACACACACACACACACACACACACACACACACACACGCACACACATAAACACACACAGAGCACCTTCAAAGGTTATGTCTCTGTATTAGTATCAGTTCTATTCATCCTTTTTACTTTCCTTCATGAAACAATAGGTCAGTGGAAGAGCCCTTCAACTCTGCTGTCAGAGCTGACAGTAGTGGCAAAGATGGCTGCACATGCTTTGACAAATGCAAGTAGTGTGAACAGCCACCAGCCATAGGTGGATAGGCGGGGTGAAACCTGCAATGCCGGAGGCTCTGTTGCCAGCTTCAGACTTGTGGGAAACACAGAAAGATGCATTAGACGACAACACAGTAATGAGGGGTCATCAGTGCATGAGACACACAGGGCACTGAGCCCGGCAATGCATACCCAGCTTGCAGAGTATGACTCAACCACTGCAGTCGATATTTTAACATAACACACAGAGAATGAAAGTATACAATATACATGGTAAATGCACTTACGGGAAACTAATACATGTGACAAATTTAGCACATAATGTTTGCATTTCATGTGTCAGAAACAAAACCAGCCTCGAATTCCATTCTACTGCATGACAAATACTGAAGAACAAAATTTCAGTCTTAAAATACATCTTAAAATCAGTATTTTCCTTCAAGGAAAAAAAAAGTACTATAAATAAATTACAATACAGTGAATTTGCCTGAACTCACTTCGTTTCTGTCTTCCAGCCTTTAAGTCAAATAAAACAGTGTAAAAACTGTACACTCTTAACATGATAGTTGATCTTTTATAAAATAACCTGTCTTCAGAGATGTCAATTTCACAACAGGGAAAAACCAAGCCCTGTTGCCGTCACTATTATAAAATATATGTATAGATATATGTGTTTTTTTTTTACAAAATGTGTTTATTAATAGCTTTGCACAAATATTTTAAAGACAAATTTAGCTAATCTAAGAACTTCATGAAAATAAAACAGGCAGATAAATACTTCATGTGCACAATGCACTACATCAAACGTCATCAGCTGGGAGAGGAGGTATGTTAATCCTTGGTCTTGTAAAAAATGCAATCTTCTCCCTAGAATTGGAAAGAATCATTGGTTAGAAGTAGAGCTCAGTGGGCTGGGAATATAGCTCACTTGTAGAGTGCATGTCTAGCATATGTGCAGGTCCCTAGGTTGAAGCCCCAGTACAAAATCCAAACCAAACAAACAAAAAACTCAAAACTGAGTATAAATACCCAATGGCACAACTGTTGTATAAAGCCCTATGGAGATGGGGTGGGTGTGCTAACCTGCTGTGCCAAAATACTACTGGATATAGTATATACTGTATATATGTATAGTGTTTAGTAGGCATAAATGTACATGTAGGGAGAAAACTTACACATCTACAATAAAAAGAAAACATTTTTAAAAACAAACAAATATAAAGATCAGGAGAAATGGTGATTACTGCAAATTCTTAAATGTTTTCAAGGATTACTGTACTTTCTATATTAACACAGGTTTCATGGTGATAGGAAAGTAGTGAGCAGAAATGTTGAAAATGTTGAGCACAGGTTCATTCCTCCCCTACCTAAAGGTCTGCACTTGGATAGGCTCTTTGTGGTTCTGTCCACGCAGCTGGTAGATCTCTTTGGAGGCCTTCTTCAGCATCTTCTCAGCTACTTGTTCTTGATGGTAGTCAAGTTTGGTCTGTCTGGTCTGCAATAGAAACATTTGATGAATAAGATTTTTACTACTACTTAAAAATGAGTGAATCCATTCCCGTCCTTGGAGCTCAGAACACCCAACCCCAGGCATGGTGATCCAGAAGACAGGCATGGCGATCCAGAAGACAGGCACGCCCCATCTGTGACCACAGAGGAAATCTTCACAGGATTCCTGGAGGTGGCTGGAGTCAAGCCTGGCTGACTATGAAGCCAGAACATTCTCTACACAAGACAAGGAAAACCTGAGTACCCCTCTCTCATCCAGAATCATCTAGGTGTCTCCACTGGTGCCACCACAAATGCCACCTTCCTAATCACAGCAGGGGAGAATTTTACAAGATAAGTGCTAGGACCCTTTCAATTACAGTGTCTTTATGACAATGCCCACCACGGGAGCACAGATGGTGACTATGGGCAGGCAACAATCAGGGAGTTCTTAGAGGGAACCCAGGATAGGCCCTTGACCTCTTGCACCTGGCGCTCAGCTTCCTTCAGTAGGCTGCGGAACCGCTCATCCCGGAGCACCCAATGTGGGAGGTCAGTCTGGCCCCGCAGCTGGGCATCTTCCAGACGCTGTCTCAGCTCTCGGAGGGTGCCAATCTCTTCATTCAGCTGCCGCTGCCGAGTCCTTGATGCCTGGAGGTCCAGCTCCAGGTCCAGAGAAGTGCGGGCCATGAGCTCCGCCAGGGAAGACCTGCAGGACTGTGGAAGGCAGGGTGTACCAGTGAGCATGCACACCAGCTTGGTCTGGTACAGGACCCTAGTTGTGGAAGGTTCTTCCACAATTCGTAGGAGATGAGTGTAGCACAAGTATTTCAGTATGGCCCAACCACATTAAAATACACGGGCTGGAGAGATGGCCTAGTGGTTAAGATCACTGACTGCTCTTGCAGAGGACTCAGGTTCGATCCCTAGTACCCACATGGTGGCTGAGAACCGTCATTAACTCCAGTTCCTGGGGAATCCGATGCCCTCTTCTGACCTCCGCAGTATTGCAAGTCATGGGTGCACAAACCTACATGCAGACAGCACACTCATACACATACAAAATAAATAAAATTAAAAAAATACACATACACATACTTGAACAAGATTAAATTTGCAATGAAGTATCAAGATTAGTAACTGAAAACTGTTTTCTTTAATGATGGCCTACAACTGTGTTTGTTAAGTGTATGGAATAATGGTTGCTCTTATATGCAGCCAGCAGGATAAAAAAATTGAACACGAACTTTCAAAAATGTCACTTGATAATACATGTCTAAAGCAGAAAAATGTGCACATTCTTTGGCTTTGAAATTTCAGTTTTGACTTGCATCTGAAAGGTACAATAACCACCACATAAAAATGGCCCAATTAAGTAAGGTTTACGACAAGAATAAAAGACCATAAATATAAACCAGGAGGAAACTGGTTCAGAACATTACATGGAAAGGTGTTCCTGGCATCCAATAGGGCCATGTCCAGGGATTATGCTCAACATCCTAGACAACACAGGACAGTCCCCACAGACTCAGTTCAAAATGTCCATAGTGCTGCTGTTCAGATACACTTTGCATCTGAATTAAATGGTCACTTGGATTTCTCTGTCTGTAGCTACTCTGAGTACGAATATTGTATGAAACCTTGGATCTTTTAAAGTATCTATTCTAAAGGATCGTTGCCCAGAAAAGATAGGGACGTATCATTTTACCAACTTTATAAGTCAATATAATATAAAGAAAAAGACTGGTTAGTAAAATAAATGACAACCCTAGAACAGTCCTTTTTAGAAGTATGCTGTATGCCAAGAAACTCAAATGTTGAGGCTAGAGAGATGGCTCAGTGGTTAAGTGGCCTTGTAGAAGATGCAAATTTGAGTTTCTAGCACCAATGTTAGGTGGCTCACAACTGCCTGAAACTCCAGCTCCAGGGATTGGATATCCATTCCTGGCCTTCACAGGTACCTGAACTCACATGTGCACATATTCTCTCTCTCTCTCTCTCTCTCTCTCTCTCTCTCTCTCTCTCTCTCTCACACACACACACATGCACACACGCAATTTAAAAAAAAAACCTTAGAAACTAAAATATTCTGAACTAGATATAGTTTCCTGTCAAAAAGGAAAAAATAAGCTATTACATAGAAATGATTATTCATTATATCTAACAATATAATGATCACCAATTATGTGAAATCACATCCTAATAAATATTAATAGATCAACCTGGGTGTGGTGGTGCATGCCTTTAATCCCAGCATGCGGGAGGCAGAGGCAGGCAGATCTCTGTGAGGTCAAGTCCAGCCTGGTCTACATAGTGAGTTCCAGGAGAGCTGTGACTAAAGGGAGACCCTGTCTCAAAAAGACCAAAAAAAANAAAAAAAAAAAAAAAGAAATATTAATAGCTTGGTGTCGTGGCACACACCTTTAATCCCAGCACTCAGGAGACAGAGGCAGGTGGATCACAATGACATGGAGGCCAACCTGGTCTACACAACAAGTTCCAAGTCAACTGGAGCTACAGGGAGACCCTGTCTCAAAATGACCAAAAAATATTAATAACATTATGACATTTTCTAAAAACATTTTACCAAGAAATGAAAATACTCTCTTTAATTAACATGACCTTAAATATTCCCTATCATATTACATTTTAAAAAGGATTACAAAAATAAGTCACAGAAAGAGAATAGATTTCGTATTATTTTCTGTGGCACATACCTGTTTGTAGCGAAGGGTTCGTCTTTCTAAAGTATTTCGAACAAAGGGGGACTTCCTAGGCAGTGTTGAACTGTCGCTGTCGCTACGATAAAGCTGCATCAAAAGGAATGATATTCATAAACAATGTCTAAAATTTACTATTCATTTTCTTTTCTCATTTTTTGAGAAACAGGGTCTCACTCTGTAGCCCTGGCTATCCTGGAACTCACTATGTAGACAAGACTGGCCTTGAACTTATAGAGATCTACCTGCCTCTGCTTCCCCTGGTGCTCCGGCATTAAAGGGCATGCACCATGACACCTGGTTACTATTCTTTTTCTGTGCATTCTGATTTAGAATCTTTTCTTTTTTTTCTCCCAAGCACATAAAACATATTTAAGATTTTTGTTGGTGTTTTCACCAAGTCTTTGGCCCCTACATAAGAGTTTCAAAGAAAACAAGTCAAAACCAAACCAAATCAGATATGAAGCTGCTCTTTTGGTCCTTCCCATGCCTATACAACCTAACTATCGGGAGTTTCCACATTAATAAAATCAATCACAATTCTACGCAATCCATACCAACTTCACTATTAGGTGTGGTGCTTATGAAAGCAGGCACTGTCCTCAGTACATTCCACCATTTAGCAATTGTTCACATTTGCTATTTATTTCTGGTTTTGGCAAAATGGTTTTCTGGAAAAAGAGACTCACTCCTGGTAGTAGGACAAACCAACATTCACCAAGTCCCACTCTGCCAGTAAAGGGAAAGGTGTGGCTTAAAGAGGAAAAAGAAGAATGCTTCTTTATGAGGGCCCCTGCGGATTTCTTGTGGCGGCAGATCAATGGGTGTCTGTGTGAGTACCCAAGTCCTTGCCTTTCCCAGCATTATTTTCTTTTTACACAAGATACTGAGGAAACACAATGACAAGACATCTTACGTGATTATACAAGCATGTATATAAACAACAAGGCTTCTAACAACATGACCAATAAATTCTGGCCTTTATGTAGGGCATAGAGCCCAGCACAGCAGCTGCCAATCTTCCCATGAGCATGCAAACTGGCCCTACCTTCCACCCAATTTTCAAGGAGCAGCTGAGTCCTTTCCCTGGTGGTTCTGCCAGAGCATAGGCTAAGAAGAACCATCAGGATGGCATTCAGATCAGTATATCTAACCACCTATAAGTGTCATGACCATTTGCCCTTAAAACCCTTTCACTGTCCAGGTCAATGGTGATCACTGCAGTACTGCCTAATCACCTCAAATTCATTGTCCTTCCTTCAATGACAACACTGACTTGGATCTCTCTCATCCGTCTACCTAAGGGTCCTCAGTCTGGTGTGCACATGAGAACCACCTGGAAGCTTCTAAAAGTTCTAATTTTCAACCTCCCAAGCTTCCAGATGGTTCTCATGTGCACACCAGACTGAGGACCCTTAGGTAGATGGATGAGAGAGATCCAAGTCAGTGTTGTCATTGAAGGAAGGACAATGAATTTGAGGTGATTAGGCAGTACTGCCTATGTCCACCATCATCCAAAAGGTATCAATTTCCATGTGGGTGAGTTGGAGCCCACTCCTTAGTACCAGCAGTCTTCAAAGAGGCTGGTACTCTGCTGCTCAGCCACCTGACCACACTTCAGAATTTCTAAGCATGAGAAGGACACACTAGTGCTACCTGCCTCAGGATCTCCACCCAACTCAAGACAGTCCTTGTGTTGACTTGCTGTTTCTGAGGCAGATGTCAACCTATCTCACTCTGCTTCCTGACCATGGGATGGGGCACATATACCACTGAAAATCCAAGAGAGGGCAATGAGATTGAATTCTGAGGAAATCCAGAATTCAGCAGGCTTGGGTCCGGATGGAAAGCTGAGTGTCCAGCACTCTTCTAATCTGCACTCATGCACAGTCTACATTAATACATCCATATGAATTGTGAGAATACACATGTCTTTTAGAAGAAATAGTAAAAATGTAGACATGATGAAGAGAACAAAGAAGAAAATGTTGCAGTCTGGAGTCAAAGCACTTCCAACTCACCCTGCAGACATACTGGCTCCTTGCTCCAGGTGAGAAAGTTTGTGAGCGTACAATGGTGCTGCTGCGAACAAAAGGTGAACCTCGGGCCCTGCGGCTGGGCCGCTCTTTGCGGATGCTCACCATTTCCTCCAGGAAGAGGTCTTCTGTGGTGGTCTCTTTGTCGACCTAGGTGGCAGTTTGTTTACTACTATGGCTACTTCACCAACAGCACAAATGGTATACTTAGTGTGAACAATCATCTCGCTAATGTTTCCCCTGCTGGTCTACCTGCCTTTTTGAAAAATGTGTTACTTATTATTTTTATTTTATGTGTATGTATGTATTGCCTGCATGTATGTAGGTACATTTGGATTATGCAATGCTCACAGATGATAGAAGGCATCAGATCCTCTGCAACTTGAGTTATGGATGGTTGTTAGCAGCCACGTGGGTGCTGGGAATTGATCCTGGGTCTTCTGCGAGAGTTTCCAGTACTGTTAACTACTTAGCCATCTCTCTAGCCCCCTACCTGCCCTTTTCTACCTACCACCCAATATGGGCACCGGTGGAACAAACAGTACATTCTCTCCCTCAATCTCAATCTCTCTCCTACTCACATTTTATTTTTTTGTTTGTTCATTTTTTTATCTTTTTTTGAGATAGGGTCTCCCTTTAGTCCCAGTTGGTCTGGAGCTCGCTATGTAGATCAGGCTGTCCCTGAACTCACAGAGATCCACCTGCCTCTGTTTCCCAAGTGCTGGGATTAAAGGTGTGTGCCACCATACCCAGCCTTCAAATTTATATTTTTATTATTTTTTTTCAAATTTATATTTTTAAAGGGAAACCCTTTCTAAAACCATAAACATTTTCAAATATATCAACCCAACTTCCCAATCATCCTGTTTTTCAGCAACCCCTTGACTACCAAAAGCACCAATTTATCCTTCCCTTTGCCCACTACATCCAGTGAATGTTTCTGTTGATATCTTTCTTTGTATCTACAATGCCTAGCACATACTGTGGTCACAGGATAAAATAGAAATCAGATGTGGGGAGGGGGACTCCTGATGATAGGAATAAGGGTACTAATTGCATCTTTTCTATAGATTTGAAGAAATGAAAAGTTGAAAGAGTGGAAAACATCACACTAGCCTTCCGCAGCCCTCATTTGGTGGCTGCTACTTTCAAGGTTAGGATCAGCCAAACAGCAGCAATTCCTGGCAGCCTAGTCTAAAACATTACATTGAGTCTAACCTGCTACACAAGGTACAGTATAAGAAGCTATGAAGGAGCTATGCTGAGCCTCTGTTAGGGCTTTTCAGATCAGGTGATGTGACTGTTCAACATTCAGTAAAATATAGCTCTTGCTTAGTGGTTTCCTTAAATCCAATGGCATTATTTGCTTATGTCACATATCTCCATATTCCCCAATAACCACAGGCTAGCTGGCTGTTGGTGAGCATGTGTTCTGCTCCTGCATGCAGGCACATCAGTCCATCTTTCTACAGTGTCTCTCCTCTACCCTGTCCCTCACACTTTCCATAATAAGTCTGGGGACATGCCCCATCTCTTCTGGGTGTGCTGTGGTACGACACTCAAAGGTCCCTTGGATACTTTTTACTTACCTTAAGAGGCAAGGGTTGAAGTTTCTCAGGACTGTAAGGATCTGCCTGACCAGTAAAGAGATGCCCATGGAGGGAGTCCACACCAACACAACAGGGGTCTGGGTAGTGGGGGCTGGTCTGGGTGCAGTTGCTACAGCCACTATCAACTGAATCAGCTTGCCAACTCCTAAAAGCAGACATTGCGAAAGACCATAAAAAGCTGATCAGAAGTGACTTCTTTCATGGCTGCTTTCAGAGCACAGTACCAGAGGGAGCCAAGAAATCTATTTCTTTTCAATGACTGAAGATAGTTGCTGTCCACATAAAGCAGAAGAGGTATTTCGGCTTCCTAGGGAAGATAGCAATTCCAAGCCTTTCTTGAGTAGTCTATTTTTGTAGTGTCTTCTGGACATAACAGGGAAACTATACCCATGAAACCTCAATAATATGGTTGCCTAAACAAGACTTGCATAATGACAACACGAGTGGACATGCCAGTGGGGATAGAGGAAATTTCACAAGGTCCCAACTTTAAATGAAGAAATACAAGCAATCAGTGGGTGCTGAGAGAATGAGTCTTCTCCTGGGACAATCTCCTGATAAGATTATCCAGTCCCAACTAGTCAGGGATAAACACATGTACACATAAGTACCACTAAATGGACTCAATAGATTGTGGACATATGTATAAATATATAAATATATGTATGTATATGGAACAATAAGAATCAAAGAAGAGGTCATAAAAGTGAGGAGTGGGGAGACTCTGGAGGAGTTGGAGGGGAGACAATGAGGAGTGGAAATGAAGTAGATGTAATACTCATGTATAAATTCCCCTCTAATTAAATTAAAACACAATTTCCGGGTGTGGTGGTGCATGCCTTTAATCCTAGCACTCGGGAGGCAGAGGCAGGTGGATCTCTGTGAGTTCAAGGTCAGCCCAGTATACAAAGTGAGTTCCAGGCCAGCTGGGGCTACAGGGAGACCCTGTCTCAAAAAAGACAAAAAAATTAAAATACAAAAATTAAATTAAAGCTGGGTGTGATGGTGCACGCCTTTAATCCTAACACTTGGGAGACAGAGGCAGGTGGATCTCTGTGAGTTCAAGGCCCGCCTGGTCTATATAGTGAGCTCCAGGCCAGCTGGGACTAAAAGGAGACCCTGTCTCAAAAAAGACAAAAAATTAAAATACAAAAATTAAATTAAAGCTGGGCGTGGTGGTGCATGCCTTTAATCTTAGCAATTGGGAGGCAGAGGCAGGTGGATCTCTGTGAGTTCAAGGCCCGCATGGTCTACATAGTGAGCTCCAGGCCAGCTGGGACTAAAGGGAGACCCTGTCTCGTGTCTCTAGAAGACCAAAAAATTTTTACATTAAAAAAATAAAATAGCCTGTCTTTCTTGAATGCCCAAATGCATTCACCTAAGATGCCAGAAAGTCTACCACAAAACTCTATCCTGCTGTCTGACCATGAACATTGTCCCCCCTACCCACAGCCAGGTATTTGCTCTCTAAAAACAAGTTGCTATCTAAACTAATTTCACAGAAAGTCATGTGAAGAAACATCAAACTTTCAAGAATGATAACACTCTTTATGGAAATGTCTGGAAGGAATACATCATGTAAGTACCCCCAGAGAGGATCAAACAAGCAACCTCACCAGAGGTGTTCCTTCTCCTCAACTACTTATCTGTTCCCTATAAGCTTCTACAGTCAAGGACTCTCTAATGGGCCACTCCAGGAAACATGCAAAGTGACACTACATGATTATGTGACTGTATGATTCCATTTAGGAGCAAGTCCAGAAGGGGAAAGTCCAAAGGGACAGAGTGGATTTCTATTTGAATAGAGCTAGAGGAAATGAGGAATGGGAATTAATTTTTGATAGGTGGCTTTTCATCATCGTGAAAATTCTCCACAACTAACTGTGATGGAAAGGGCACACTGTAACTATCCTTCAAACCAGTGAGATATAAATAGCAGATAGATTAAATCTCTACAAGGTGGGTTTTAACAAAAAAATGTGGGGGGTAGCTCAGTAGTAGAACATCTGCCCAGCATCCACAAGGCCTTAATTCCTACTACTGTAAAATAAAATTAAAAAAAAAAAGTCTTAAAGGGATGTTGAGGCAGGTGTGGTAGCACAAACCTATAATCCTCAGAAGGCTTAGACAAAGGAAGTTCAAAGCCACTCTGAGCTACTACAAAGCAAGAGCCTGCCTTAAAAAAAAAAGAGGGAGGACCATTGTTTTCCTTAGTCTTGGCAGAAGGTAGTCTTCAAAAGAAATTCTTGAATTAAAGGAAGAGGTCATGGTATTTCCATAGTACAGATCAGCATGAAATTCCGTACCAGACTCAGGTTCCTGAGAAATGGTATGGAAGCACCACCCAGCCAGCATATTGTAGACAAAGAGGAGAAAGCAACTTGCTTCCAGAAACAGTCTTGAGAGCCACAGTGACTACCACTGGGCACTCTAGCTGTTCGTAGGTGCCCTCCCTTCCTTAAGGCTTTTATACAGAGGTTCGACCTCTTCCAGGAGCCTGAAGAGGGCAGTGGAGCTGACACTCACCTCTCAGACACAGCCTCGCCCTGCTCCTCCTTGCGCTCCATTTCCAGGATCTCCTCCTCAGTATACTCGAGCTTCACGCGCTCCTCAGCCAGCTCTCTCTCTACAGCTCGAAGCTGTGCTGTAGTTCTGGCCAGCAGCACTGTCACTGCATCCTAAGGGAAGAAAGGATGCTTCTGAGAAGTAGCCAGCTATGCATGTGAACTAATCCCACAATTCACAGCAACTCATTATTTGCCCCAGGCCTGTGTATAGAACAAAACCAACATGCTACTAGTGAACCCAAACTTCTTTGCACAAAAAATGCATTGTATGAAGTGGCCTTAGGTATGGTTATGTTTCCTTTAGAGTCTTTCTCCTGAAATTACTTCATTTGCACCATAGGGTGACTTTGATCTACGTAGAATCTCCTTAGAAATAAATTCCCCCAACAAAAGCCAGTCTCAAAATCAAGAAAAGAGCAACAAAAGATTGCTCCTTGAGCTAAGGGCCAAGTACCGTCTTCCCTGAACCGGCATGCATTGTGTCCCTCATGGCACTCTCCACTACTCGAGCAGGCTCCCTCGACTTAGGCGGCTCAGGGCTGGCAAAGACCTGCACAGTGTACCAGTTCAGCTGCATTTCACTTGAATTGTCACAGTCGGCCAAGTTTATCTGAGCAATGCCCTGCATGGGTATTAAAAACAAAAGCGAGAACCAGTACTGAATGATTTCCCCCAAAACGTCTTCACCCTTCTTCAATAGTAGGGACAAAAAAGTAGTTCATTTCTATTGGAAGAAATAGTGTTGTGAATAGGGTCCTTCCTGCTTGTTCAGCACAGTTAGAAAGTGAAAGAAAGGGAGGAGGGGGCAGAGAATGGCAACTTGGGGTTGTTATGAGGCTCAAGACTGTACCCCTTGATGAGCCACGCACTCACTCAAGAATTTCTGATATGGTAAAGGACTGGCTGAATATATAACCCTTAATATTTCCCATTATGGGCACCATCCTGGCTGCCAACTTCTAGCTTGGGGATTAGCTGACTGGATCCTGAAGACTAACCTAGCCTCTCTTAAGGACTACTTGTGGGGCAGCTATGTAGACTCTTCTGCTAAACTGGGATTTCAAATAAATGAAGGTATTTTTTAGTTATCTTTAAGTCTGTAGTACTACATGGGATATATTTATAGTAGCATATATAATTTACTTGAAGTTAAAATTTAACTAATCATCCTATATTTTTATGTGCTGAATCAGTCAAGCTTACTTTTCCCCTTGACTGATAACGGGGATAATATGGAAGCTATCTCATGGGTTTTTGCAAGTGCTGAGACAATACATTTGAAGTACACATGACAAGATGATTGGTTTTCTAATCCTTTTCTATTGTCTCTGCTACAAATTCCACTTACCATGATCACAGGGGCAAGCAGACAAATGGGCAAAATAAGAGAGGCAGAAAAGTAAACAGACAAAAAGTAGAAAGAAAGAAAGAAAGAAAGAAAGAAAGAAAGAAAGAAAGAAAGAAAGAAAGAAAGAAAGAAAGAAAGAAAAGGAAGAAAGAGTAGGAAAGAAAGAAAGAAAGAAAAGGAAGAAAGAAAGAGTAGGAAAAAAAGGAAAAAGAAACGAAAGATGATGGACAGTGAGATTTCTCAGTGGGTAAAGCCCTTGTGGCTAAGACTGGTAACTTGAGTTTGACCACCCAAACCCACATGGTGCAAGGAAAGAAGTTATTCTCCAAAGCACCATGAAAGTGAGCAGAGGCCCTGGCTCCACACATACCAGCAGTTCTTCCTGTAGCTGCGGATTCACTGAACACACGTATAACTGAAGTGATTTCAGTGTCAACATGCTGGAATGCACCGGGATTTTGAACACTTCATTAAACACCAGTGGAGCCTGGAATTCCAGAGACTTGGAGCAGTAGGTGTTGGGAGTGCCAGAATCCAGTGGGGGCAAGTAGATGCGGATGTGGCTGGGAATAGAGGGGAGGGACATGTTGGTAGGCAGCATGGACTGACATGCTCGCTTAGTGGCATGATACCTACATGTCCCCCACCCTTCATATCCAAAGGATTGATGTGTCCCTGTAGCTTGGATGGAGAAGTAATGACTTGCCAAGGAAAGACTGGGGGCTCTAAGGTCCTGTGGATACTCTGTTTTATGAAGATCTCTTTTGTTTCTCTTCACAGCTCCACCTGTCAAACTGTCAGCTTAGCAGCCACTTGGAAAGACCATGTTGCCTGTGCTTTCTACCCAGAGCTAGGAGTTTGGCAGGGTATTTGGGAGGTCACTCTGTGCATCACTAGGTGAGTCCAAATGTGGATCAGCCATATCTACCAAACTAGGAAACTAGTTCCCAAAGAATAGTGATGGACTGGGGGGTGGGCTTCCTTAGAGTTGAATGGAGTATTATTTGCAGTCTTGCACCTTGGTTAGTGAGACCTTCCATGGGCCCACTTAGGGCCATGGAGCACAGAGAAAGACCAGTACCATCACTGAGGCTAAGGTCACTACCTAACTGCTAAGTTGGTTCCAACTCCTATTTGCTGCTTCTCTTTCTAGCCAAGAACTCCCTGATTCCAGCCTCAATGATCTTGATGTACATCGTGGCATCACAGAACCAAGAGGATCTGCATCATCACCACTCATGCATGGGCCCTGGGAAGATAGGGTTAGCCTCAATACTGCCAAAGATGGGCACTTCCTTGGTAGCAATATAGTACACCAGATATCCCAACTAATTAACTAAGCTCTTTTTGAAAAAAAAAAAAGTATAATCCTGTATACTTTAGCTAATATTCCCTAGTGTTTTACTGTAAATTTATGCTCCAAAATAGTATTCACACACCCCCCGCCCCAGCCAAGCTGCCAAGCAGAATAGGTTGGCAAGCTGTGTAGTGTGGAAGAAATCCAGAGGAAGGGCATCAGTAGTTCTACACAGCCTCCAGCTCTCCAGCACTGGGGGGAGCTTACATTTTGCAGTCTTCCTTCATCACCAGCCCAGCAAGATTCCTCAACTGCAGCACATGTACAAGGAGACATTCACTGGTACTGTCATGCCTAGAAAATAGAGCTCATGTTCAGGGATGAGAAGTTTCCCATGGAGGAAAACACCTCCTGATTCAATTGCAACAGTGGATATTGAGGGGCATTTTTGCCTCATTCTACCCCAGGGGACATCAGTGATATCTGGAGACATTACTTCTTGCGACAACTGGAAAGGAAAGGAGTGTCAAGTAAATGAATGTTACAGATATAACTGAGCATCCTACAGTATACAGGATGGACCTCCAACAGCAAAAAATGATCTGCTTCTAAATGGCAACACCATAAATTCAGAGAAATGTGGACCAGAATAGCAGAAGTGGGCAGACTAAAGCTACAAAGTCATGAATATTATGCCTCCCCAGTGTGAACATCATGGCTACTGCTTTTACTGAAAGTATAACTAGAATACTGTCCCCATTTGGTGACCCATTCTGGGTACGAGGGTCCTGCTATCTATACTATAATTAATTAATTAATTAGCTAATTAATTGTTATTCACTCCTAGCAGAAATGTAGGAAATGTCCCTCAAGAGCTGAACTTTGCCTGGGACTTGGAATACCCCAGCTTTCTGACCCACCAACTCTAAGGTAACAATCCTCAAATGTGATTATTAGTAATAAAACACAGCAAAGCAGCTACTTTTCTCACTCCCTTCTTCCCTCTACTCTTGTCAACTCACCCAGGATTTGCCAAGGCAGGACTGAGGTTATCAAGAATGGAGAAGCAACATCAGGGTTATGGGGTCCCTCCACCCTCTTCACCTGTGCATATAAATGGGAACCACAAAGCAGGCCCCTTCCTACTGGGCACCTTTAAGGCAGAGAGAGGACTTGGAATATCAAGGGTGAGGGAACAGCACCCAAGTGGGTCCCATTCCACAGGACCTCTTTAAGAGCAACTGGGAAGTTGTCTTCTATACTCACAGAAATCCCACATAGATCTGGGGATCACTGCTTCCACAAGTGTCTCCAAAAGCAGACTCTTCAGCATCTTCACTCCTGGATGAAATAGGAAATTCACTCATGTTTATTCCAAAAGGAACTGAGCACTGCAGGTATGCAGAAGCTCTCTTATGCTCAGGGGTCTTACTGAGAAGAGTTTCATTAAACTGTGACCCAAGTAAATATGTTCATTAAGAGGCTCAAAGGACATGGCAGATCCCTAGGACCCCAGGTCTCTCATGGGTGCCTATCCACAAGCCTCTCACCTCAGTTTTTGAGACAGGGTCTTATCTCATTTAGGCTGGCCTAAAACTCAGTATGTAGCCCAGGCTGGCCTCACACTCATATTAAGTCTTCCTGCCTCAGCCTCCAGAGTGCTGAGATTATAGTCATGAGTCATCACTGTTCATGTAGGTCTAGAGTTTTGTTTTAGAAAATAACTGCATTCCTTTCAAAACTTCATGTGAAACTAGAGAGGCAATGTCCAAAAATATGAAATTTCAAAAACGTTTGAAATGACTGAAATGCCTTTATAGATAGCTAAGATTTATAACTGTACATAGAAACAGGGACATCAAAGACAATCAATCAAAATGAACAACAGAATTTTCAAAGATGCTTCTTCCATAAGGAGATCCTTGTAGCTAAAGAAAGAAGGGAGTGAAGAAATTCATTTTGAGGAAATGTTTTCAAAAAATGCAGGTCTCTTGTGTGCATTATGCATCTAATTATTCTTTTTCAGTTCTACTGGCCTAGGGTCAGAGAAAAATGCCATCCTAGAGTAGAATAACACAATGAGAGCCAGCCTCCAAAGGGTACATACAGAAGCCAAGCCAAAGGCAGTTTTTTAAAGTCCAACCTCCCAAAGTTTAAAGACGCTGAGAAAATATCCATGAGCCATAAACAAAATTCAAAATCTAACCATTTCCACATAGATCCTTCATGTGCATGCCAATGACACCCCCGGCAACTGTAGTTATAGAAGAGGACACAAGGTGGAGCTCCTAACCTTTTTGTTAGAGGTTCGAACACCCCGCTGTCACTGGCTAGTGAGTAATCTGACAGGCATGCAGAGACTCGGCGTGCTCTTCTCTCCAACCTCTTGGCACTGTCTTCCCGGAGAGTCACTGCTGCAAACAAGGGACACACCTGGGTCAGGAGGTGACGCCACAGAAGGCCAGGACATTTGTGGTCAAGAACTACAAAGTCACTAAGTGTTCCAGAGACAAGCCATGGCATATACATGCAGAGGGATACTGCGCACGGTTGTCTTTAATATAGAAAAAAATCAAACCCAAAGCAATGGACTTCTGAATACTTCATCTTTTTTTTTTTTTTTTTTAAGGCAGAGACTCACTCTAGTCCTGGGCTGATGTTTCTTATCCTCCCAAATTCTGGAATTACACCATGTACTATTATGACTGTCTGGCTTTGGCTACTTAAAAACTTCTTAAACTGTCTAGAACTACACTTGGATTCATTAAATTTGTTTTCGCCCTTTGATGAGCACAAAGAACATAAGATGCTGCTGGTGGGAAGCCCATTGAAATCATGGTTTAAGAATGATTCTGGAAGGCTACCAGAAGGGAACTGGAGTAGCAAGGGGTACTGGAGATGAGAGAGGAGGACCACACAGACACTTTGTTTGAATATATCATAATGATATCTAATGCATTATATGCTGATTAAAATTTTTTATTAATAAATTTATTTTTTATGTGTATGAGTGTACTGTCTGCATGTAGGTTGGTGCACCCGTGTTGTGCAATGCCACGGAGGTCAGAAGAGGGGGTCGGATTCCCCTGGAACTGGAGTTAAAGACGGTTCTTAGTCGCCATGTCGGTGCTGGGAATCGAACCTGGGTCCTGTGAAAGAGCAGTTGGTGCTTTTAACTGCTGAGCCATCTCTCCAGCCCCTAAACTTTTTTTTTTAAAGATTTCACTCTTTTTTTATTTTATTTATTTATTTATTATGTGTATGAATGTACTGTCTGCATGTAGGTCTGTGTACCCGTGTCGTGCAATGCCGCGGAGGTCAGAAGAGGGTGTCGGATTCCCCTGGAACTGGAGTTCTCCTGGAATTGGAGTTACAGACAGTTCTCAGCCGCCATGTGGGTGCTGGGGCTCGAACCCGGGTCCTCTACAAGAGCGGTCAGCACTCTTAACCGCTAGGCCATCCCTCCAGCTCCACCCTAAACTTTTTTTTAAAAGAACACAGATCCTCATACCCAGAACAGTGGCTAGGCTGAGAGGTGTATTTTTCACTTTGCTTCTTTATGTTATTTTCCACATTTTATCAATAAACGTAGTATTGCTTTCATGATCAGATTTTTATTTCATTTTATTTTTATTTTTTTGTCTTTTTGAGACAGGGTCTCCCTTTAGTCCCAGCTGAGCTGGAGCTTGCTATGTAGACCAGGCTGGCCTTGAACTCACAGAGATCCGTCTGCTTCTGCCTCTCAAGTGCTGGGATTAAAGGCATTAGCCACCATGCTCGGCAATGATCAGATTTTTTTTTTAATTAGTAAAATAAACCCTAACGATCTTCAAATTAAAGGCAGCTGCACTGTTTAAAAGCACTGTCTTGAAGGCCTGTGGTTTGCAGGAAGAGTGCTAGGACCGACACCTGTCAGTAGCTTTCACTGCAGTAGCCACGTCAGCCACCCTATACCAGACTGGCTTCTGAAATTGCTTCTCTGGGTTAGAATGCTGTTATTCTTAAGCATTTGATTTTAATCTTTAATATCTACTTTAATCAAGAACCAAAGATAACCACTGACATTCTGTTAACTAGTTTATCCCTTCAGAAAGAAGGTATCCATGTTTCTATTCCCCAACCAGATACCCACTGGAAATGCTTCCTCCACACAGCTTGAAATCACTTTGAGGAAACAACACCAGGTAACAATTCTCCCATTTCCAGATAGAGCTATCTCATGCAGTGACACTGTCTAAAATTTTTCTTTTATCATTAAGCCCAGAGCAAGTCACTGAATTCACAGAGCAACTGAAAGGAGGAGTCACAGTCACAGGGTACCTGCAGCAGTTTCCCGAGGGAGAAAAGGCACAGCAACAACGTTCACACTACAAAGTCCATCTTGGGCTTTCAAGGCTAACATTGGAAGCAGTGCAAAGGAAGCAGGGAATAGAAAGGCTTCTATCCATTCATTAAAAACTAAGAAAACTCTATCTTTACATCATTCAATATACAGACACTAAAAACAAAGGACAAAAACACTGCTGGATAAAAGAGGAAAAAAAAAATAAACCCTGAAAACCACTTCATAGCCAAAGCTGCCAGCTGACATATGAAAATAATGAATGCTATTAAATTTTGGAGAAAAAAATACACACAGGGAATGCACATCGAAAGCCATTAGAAAAGGTTTTACATCATTATCATGAGTATGAGCAGTGAAATCATAATGATAACGACAAGAAGCTACCATCCCCAGCCATCCTAAACATGAGGTCGCTGCACAAGATGTGCTCGCAGCCTGAGCAACAAAGAGGAATGAAGAAAATACCAGGGGCACTTACAGTGAACGTTTCTGTGAAGCCGCATGAGAAGAGATAAAAAAAAAAAAATCACAGAGTGAAAAAAAAACCCATAAGTAAGATTTCAGCCAACAATTTTAAACAGAGTATGAATAATAAAAGCATCAATAAATAGATGAGCAAAGTCAAGATTTTCATGGATTTTGATTAGCAAATAGTAATGAGTGGATAAAAATAGGAAAGTATTTCAAAATCACGATACATTTGACTTTCAAAATCTAGGAATGATAAAATTGCAGCAAAACTTGTTGAAAATTATAGCCTACTGCCTCCTTCCTGTCTTGCTACAGGCCTACCTGACGGCCTTAAAGGAGAAAGAAAATCATGGCCTTTTGGGCTTAGGCAATTTATATTTTTATCTTACTAAAATTTTATCGTTAAAACTTCCTTGACGCCAAATTTAGACTGCAGAAAGGAAGGCTGAAAGGAAATATTTGACCCTGGGCATCATAAGAATGCGGGTATTGAGATAAGCATGCTTGCATGCTGTGACAATCTTAGGCTCCAGACTTCCCAAAGCACAAAGGAAGGCAAGGAGTCCCTGTGTCCAGGCCTGAAGTTGGATGTCCAATGCAGCCATCCTGAAAGCACCCAGCAGCCACCTAAAAGCATCCAGCAGGACCCAGGAATGGATTCCATCAATAATTTGCAATTTCAAAGGACACCCTGTCATTCAGGAAACTACCACGAGATGGCAGTCGCGAGATACAGATGAAGCAAAGAAAGTCCCAGTCTAAATTGTTGGACCATGACAATCAATGTGAGAAGGAAAACTAAAGAAATCAAGATCAGAAATTAAGTCAGCATCCCTCCCTCCTATCCTGATTTTCACATGGCCTGCGGGGGAGGGTCCTTGTGTGCACTTTCTGCCTAACCAAACTAACAGTCTTGAATTTCAACCTTTAAAGCGAATTGGTAGGAGCAAAAGGAACAGACTAGAAGAAAAGTAAGTTTAATCAAGACATATTTACAATTCATTATTATTTCATTTCTGCTTGAAAGGAACACACATGGAGCAATGAACTGATCATTGTAAAGGAGAAAACAGGAAATGAAGGTTACCTGGATGTGTGAGTTATAAAATCAAGGTATCTGGGGATTTCAAAAGGAAACATGGGGAAAGGCACTCAAATAACACAGGTCAAAAAGCCAAGAGGAAGCCCAGAACATAATGGTCTCCAGTTAAACATGCGAATAGTAATAGACTCCTATTTGACAGATATGTTAATCTAAAGATCACTTGATCTTTCTATCAATCCATCTATTTTCTACCTAAGAGAATGACAGCAAATGGAAGAAACGCTGAAGATCAACCTGAAAGCTGGGAAGGTGGGACAGTTCAAGGAAAGTCAGAGGCTAGCAGTCCACACAGCAGGGAACAGAACCCTGGCCTTCACGCTGCTTGCTGGAAGCTCGTTTCACAGTACCATATTGGTTTTGTATTCCAGTTTTATTTCTCACCCTTTGTTACATAAATATCCCACAGCATGTTTCTACATATTCTCAGCCTCCACACTGCAGACATCTTGGACTGTATCACCTTTTATTGCAGGGGCTGTGCTGTGTACTACAGGGTGATAAGCAGCCTTCCTGGCCTGGACCTACTGGGTGCCAGGGCTATCCTCTGCCTGCTTGTGACAGCCATATATTTCACCAGATATTATCCACTACAGTATATAAATTATCTAGTGCTTGCCTAAATGAAATGTCTAAAACATTTTTTGGCAGTGCAAATAAAGTTAACTAAATCGGCTGAACTTCAGACATGAGAAACCTTGTTCTTGGTTTTGTTAAGTTACAGTTGATGGGGCTAGCCTAAAAAGGCACACACAATCAATGGTTTCTTAGCACCCTGATATCAATGAGAGCTTGAAGTAATACAATGCATGGATGAAGTCTTTTATAGCCTGGTGCTTCCCTATGTGGAGAGTAACAGAGAAATGCTTTGATACCTATTGGTATGTCTTCTGAAATGGTGCAATCACTATCAGTTTCATGTTTGATAGAATTACATACTTAGAAACATGGGCATATGGCTAAATGATACAGGAACTATATATTTCCACAGGAGTCTAGGTGAGCATACATAGAACATTCCACTTTAGCATATGACTCACAGAGTGCACTGAGGTCCTACTACCTCTTTATCAGTCTCTGAATATGGAAGACTGTGTAGCTCCTACCATCACTTTTCAATAACGGATTACAGACTATAAACAAGAGAAATATAAGACAAGACGACTTTGTCAATGTCTGTCTTTCCTGACAGAGATAGGAAAGACTAATGCAGATCTAGAGTCTTCTTAACCCGATCAATATTCTTCAACTAACAACTTGCCAGGACTTGACAGTAGCCAGCCTCAATGCCAGAGCCCACAAATGCTTCCCAGAAACTCAGACCTTTCCTCCCATCACTACTTACTTCCAGTGGTGGGAGCAGCAAGTTGGGGTCCCCGCTCCCGGAGTCCTTCTCCATCGCCAGAGATTCCATGGGGCTGAAGTATCGCAGCCCCCTGTAAATCTTCATCTCCCAAAGCAGAGGCCTGTGCCCGAAGTCTATCCAGGGTACCCAGGCCTGGTACCTCAAAGCCATCAGTCAACTGTGCCAGGGGTGAATCCCTTGAAGCCGGGAGGAAGGGAGTGTCTAAGGGTGAGCTGGGGGGTGACAGAGAGGACAAGGAGGAGCGGGAGGACAGTGAGGCCAGAGACTGGGGTGTATCCAGAGACCTCCTCTGCTTGTGGAAACCCAAGTGCCCCTGTGGGTCTGTGAAGGAGATGTCACGCCCGAGGGAGTCGAAGGGGATCAGATCGAAGCGCAGAAGCTGGCCGCACTCAGCATCAGCCTTCTCGTACTGTGGGAGGCCATAGATGTCTGTGAAGCTGATGGAGCTGAGTGAGCCCCGGCTGGAGGCCAGAGAGCCCCGGCTGGAAGCCAGGGACCCACGGCTGCTCCCAGAAGACACAGTAAGGGTGCTGGCAGACAGGCTGAAATGAAAGAGCCATAGTGTCAGAAAAACATAATGCTGCTCCTTCCTACCACCCACCACACAGTGCCTGGGCTGTGGCCCATGTAAGAGCAGAGGAAACAGGAGTGTAGGTCTAGTCTAAGAGAGCATCTGAGCAGAACGTGCATGCTTCTTATCTCTTTGGAATGACACTCTGAGAGGGCAGTGGGCAACAGCAGATTCCCGCCTGAGTTGGAGGAATAACCAAAATTGTCACTGACACATAGCTTTTAATATCCTACTTCACGACACAGTAAGGACTTAACAAGGGGAGCTTCCATCGCACATCCAGATGTTGCTTTAAAATATTCATTAAAACCATCTAAAACAAATATGCATAGATGAATCCTTCTGAAGCGGTTAATTAGATTATATTATCCTTTGATAAAATTGACTTCATATATGAACAGGATATCCTCCTGCCTCAGCCTCCCCAGTGTTGGAATTATTGGTATGTGCCACCACATTAAACTGTTATTTATTGTGAAAGCAAATTTGGTTCTCCTCATTTCACTTCAGTTGTATGTTAACAAGTCATGTACAAAACATAACATAGCCACTTTCCCCATTCAGATTCCAAGCTCTAGTAGGAGAAAATCCAAGCTGAAAGAAATTATGAAATTCATGCACATGTCACTGTAACACAATACATGTCACTCAGATACAACATAAGAATACATTTCCCTTCTAAGTAGCCTACCTTTTTAACTGGGACTGAAGATACGATGTTAAGCGTGTAGCCTCTTCCAGCTGCATAAGCAGACAGTTTCTTTTTTCCTGAAGTAGAATCCTATATAATTAAAAATGATCAGTTGGTGACTTTGAAAGACAAAGAGCATATTTGCATAATAAGAAACTCAGCTATAGTGGCTAGGAGTGTAGTTTGGTGGTAGCATGTTTTCCCAGCATGCCTAAGGAGCTGGATTCTATCCCCAGAACATCGTAGTAAGGGGAGAAGAAAAAGGAGTAGGGAGAGGAAATTCAACTATAATTTCCCCAGAGGTAATTTAGGGTGAAATGATTGTCAATTCTAAAGGCATATACAAACAGCACAGATGACAAGATAATAAAAATGTTTTTGTCTTGTTTGGAAAATATGTCTCTGGCATTCTGAGCAAGATACTGTAGCCACTTGAAATATTAGTGGATGGAGCAAATAGATGAAAGGCAGGGTGAACAGGTCCATGGTTAGATGAACACATGGACACATAGATAAGTAGATAAGTGAGTGAGAAGGGAGGTGAGTATGTAGATGTGGTTGGGGTGACTGGGTTGAGTAAGTGGATGACAGGGTGATTGCTTAGGGGAACAGACAGAACAATGGGAGACTAAACTAAAATCTGGGTTCAAATACACAGCATGCATTAATCGGCTAGAATTTCTTAGTGCAAATAAAATCCCCTCATCCCAGGCCTTCTTCTGGGGAAAAACGTTATAAAGCTCCATTGACATTATATTAAAACAGACCTTAGAACATTTTCCACTGAATCAAATATCTTCATAATTGGAACCATTTCACAACCAATTGTAAAGCTGAATGGCATATATTAAAAACCGATGATTTTCAATGTATGGCCCACAGACTGCAGGGGGATCCCTAAGACTGTCATGGGTCCCATAAAGTGCTCCTTCCCAATCATGTATCTGTGCAAAATCTTCATATGTTCAGCACAAATGATGTTTAACAACAGATCAAATGTTCTATGTAGCAGGTACCTTCTAGACATCCAGTGATGAAAAGGTTTATTATAAAGTCTTAAACACCATTCTGCTCACTCTATTTTCTTGCTTCAAAACAGTATTATTTTTTATATTATTTATAGTAAGTTTTCATTCCCTTTATTTTATTCATTATTTTTATGTGTATGAGTGTTTTGCTTGCATGTATGTAAGAGCACCACATGCATGCAATGACCGCAGAGGTCAAAAGAGGGCATTGGATCCCCTGAAACTGGAGTTACAGATGGTTGTTAGCCAACATGTGGGTGCTAGGAATGGAACCTGGAAACTCTGGAAGAAGAGCAAGTGTTCTTAACTGCTGAGCCATCTCTCCAGCCCCAATTGTCTTTGGCCAGGCGTGGTGGTGCACGCCTTTAATCCCAGCACTTGGGAGGCAGAGGCATGCGGATCTTTGTGAGTTCAAGGCCAGCCCGGTCTACAGAGTGAGTTCCAGGACAGCTGGGACTACAGGGAGACCTTGTCTCGAAAAGACCAAAATAAATAAATAAATAAAAAAATAATGTCAAATTCTTAAATCAGTAAATACTGACAGATAAAAAAATCAATATGAGACATGAGCAAAAGCTTTGGGGGTTTCCTTAGTAATTTTGACACTAGAAGCGGTTTCTGGATCCCCAAACCTGGAGAACAGCTGCAATACACTGTTTTGAAAGCAGTATTTTTTTAAAGCATTCTTACTTATAATTTTTGTTCATTTTATTTATGTTTATTTTATGTGTATGAGTGTATTCCCAGGATATGGGTGCACTTGCATATATATATATATATACATATATATATATATATATACATATATATATGTATATATGTATATATATATATATATATATATGTATATATATGTATATATATGTATATATATATATATGTATATGCAAGTGCACCCATATCCTGCAATGCCAGCAGAGGACAGAAGAGGGTGTTGAAGCCCCTGGACCTAAGTTACAGATGGTTATTAACCGGCATGTGGGTGCTGGGAATAAAGCTGGGTCTTCTGAAAGAGCAGCAGTGTTCTTAACAGCTCCTTACTTATACCTTTTAACGAAAACATTTTATTTCTTATACAAAGAAAACTTTTGCAATTCCCTCGTGGGTAGATTTTTTACATCACACCAGAAGACAAATATGAGTGTACAAGAAAGTATAATGCCATTAATACCTTGAAAAAATGTCTGTACTGCACTTCTTATTGCTCTTTTGGTTCTATCCCCATTTTAGAGAAGGGGAAACTTGCCTGGGCTATGCAAATTCCAAGCACTTAACCTCTCCCATGATTCTCTTCTGTTATTATGTGGCAAGGGGGGGGGCGCATCCTTTCTTCTTGAAATATTTCCTAGATTTTTGTGTTATGCTTAAATTCCTACCTAAGGCTTAGCAACAGGAATAGCCTCAAACTCTCTCATTTTTCATTTCTTTTCCAGAAAATGGAGAGAGTAAAGTGTAATAAAAAGTGAGTTTCACTTATGTCCCTGGCTACGCTTTCCAACTTGTAACTCTCTATAGGAATGTTCCTGGAGCCCAGACAGGCAAACACTGGGTCCTGGTCATTTAGCTACCCCAGCCCAGCCAGAAGATGGCAGCCTCAGTCTCTTTGTCATAACTTCCACCCTAGGGTCTAACATCCTACAGATTGTGATGAGAGAAGCCTTCTACCATAGACATCCACTTCACATGTGGGAAGTGACACTGAGAAATGTGCACACTGCCCAAAATGTCAAGAGCTGTAGGATGCCTCGTGAGGCCTTTGGTCAGCAGAGACCTCAAGTATAACAGATAAAGGTACTTATCATAAATGTATGGTCCCCTGTGCCCAAGGGCATGTAGTGGCAGACTTAGGAAATTTATTTGGGTCCATTCATCTCTGATTGAAGGCTCTGGGTCCCAGAACCAATCACCCAGGCCGGTCCCACAAAAGAACACCATCTGGATGAAAACTACTTCAGCACTGTTCCATCCTTTGAACCTGGGCATCAGGGCTAAACCTAACACTGGCCAAGAACAGAAGAGAATCATGGGAGATGGAAGCACTTTGGATATGCATCCTATGAGCACAGCACTGGCACAAACTGAACTTGCACAAGCAGAGGCAGCTACAGTCAAGGTTGTATGGGTGAGGGTTCCAGGGAAGCATTTGTGGACCAAGACAAACTCTGAACTGAAACTAATGAGAACTCCCGGCCCTCCTATCCAGAACACACAGCAGAGAATACCAAGGCATAGAAGCTAATGTTAGACTAAGAAAGCACAGAAGCCCAAGATGACAAAAGAAAAGTTGAATAAGCATTGCTACTTTTTAAATTCAGACTCAGGTACTAGAGAGAAGGCTGCTCTTCCAGAGGACCCAGGGTTGAGTCCCAGCACCCACCCACATGGTGGCTAATATCCATCTATAACTCCAGTTCCTGGAGATCTGCACCCTCTTCTGACCTTTGCATGACATGGGTGCACTTATATACATGCAGGCAAAACATGCATGCTTGTAAAATAAAAATAAATAAAAATTTAAAAGTAAACAAATTGAGACTCAGCTCAAGGTTTGAAAGAGAATGCAAGGCCTACTGCTCATTACTAGAAGCACCACTTTTCTTGCGATGCTGCAGCAAGTCCTGAGCCTCAAGTGCCAGACCACACATTCATCTACCCTAAAGACTAGTGGGCATCTTATACTTTCCAACAAATACCAAGAATGTTAAGAAGACATGATGAGCTATTCACTCCACAAATCTCTATGGATCAAATAATTCTGAGGATGACTTCAACTATGGGTAGAGAATGCTCAGAGAGGTACAGTTTAGGGCCATGCCACTGAACTGGAGGGAGTCAGCATGTTAACAAATGAGAGTGGGCTCCCCAAAGCTCGGCAGATAGCCACAGATAAACCACTGACAGCTGTTAAATGTGGAAAGCAGACCCAGCCTATGGCAAACTTTGCAATCGCAGGCAGCAAATGGAAACCAGGAGACGTGGCACATGATGAAAGGCTGAGCAACTTGGCATCAGAGAATACAAAAGACACTGGCTTCACATGTCCTGTGCTTGAAAGAGTCTCCAGAGTAACTGAGGAGCGGCATGTTCAGAAATGGACTCACAAAAGGCTGCCGATTTCCTACTGCAAAAGAAAGAGCTGGCTTCCCTGGCTAGAAATCAAATTCAGAACTACAAGCAGTAGGGAGACACCCACAATGCTACAAGGAGCGATTCTCCCAGGCAATAGAGGTTCCTTGTTCCAGGGATGGAGAATCACCTGCCTCCCTCCATCTTCCTGCCATTGTTTCCAAGCCCACATAGGGCACTGCTCTGTAAATACAGGCAGAAGCCACAAGCACCGACATCGGAAAGGGTGTAGTGTAAATGGCAAACCACTTGTCCTCCTTCCTTCTCTCTACCACCTACCACTTCTTTGTTTGCTTCTCTTTTTCTGGAGATAAGATTTCACTCTATAGCCTAAGACAAAACTCTCAAACTCGAGCTAGTCTTGACATGTGGCAAACATCCTGCCTCAGCCTCCAAAGTGCTAGGATTATAGGCCCGAGCCACCATGCCTAACTCTCATGCCCTAGTTCTGATCACCAGGAACCTTGAGAGTCTTCAAAAGCAGCTGGCAATTCTCATGACACAGAAAGCACGTGCTCTTATATCCTGTGTACTCAAGAAAGAAACGTGCCAGGCAGTACCTGTTTTCAGTAAAGGTAGAACACTCCTGATCAGGAAGTCACAAATATGTAGAATTCCAAACTGTTTACATAGTAATGCAGCTGGACAATGGGGGCCTTGGGCTGTATAAGTTTGGGCATAGCTGCTTGCAAATTGGTTTTACATGAAGGATGCTTGTATTCATTACTTATTATTAAAAATATCAAAAAAAGCAAAAAAAGTATGGGATTTTGGAGCATTTCATATTTTATATTTCAGATTAGGAATGTTTGATGTATATAATCTATGCAAATATTAAAAAAAAAACCTTCCAGCCCCAAGTGGTTCCCTATAACTGTGATCCCAGCACTTGGGTAGTAGAGGCCAGCCTTGGCTACACAGCATGTTGGAAGCCAGCCTGGGTACATAAGACCCCATCTTAACAAATAAAGAAACAACAAAGGAAAGGAAGGAGGGAGAACAAAAGGAAAGAGAACATGAGAGGGGGAGGAACAGAGAGGAAGACGGGGGTAGAGAGATGGTCCAGGGCTGGGGCTGTAGCTCA
This sequence comes from Rhizomys pruinosus, assembly GCA_009823505.1. NCBI lineage: Eukaryota > Metazoa > Chordata > Mammalia > Rodentia > Spalacidae > Rhizomys > Rhizomys pruinosus. The sequence goes on from VZQC01011454.1 coordinate 205,535, forward strand.
ATGACAGATGATTCCCCTAGCATGCAAATTACACAATAATAAGAATACTAATAATAAATATTAAAGCATCATGTATGAAATTCTCAAAAAAGAAAATACTCTAGGTAAAAACACCTGAAGCCAAGCCTAATAATGTGTGTTTGATTTCTGGGACCCACATTGTAGAAAGGGAGAAAACACATCAGCAAGTTGTCCTGTGACCTCCACATGTTTCCTGTGTCACCCACACATCCACAGACATATCTGAAAAAATTTTTAAATGTAATAAAAATTTTAAGAGTATACGGACATCACAAATTGGACTCAATGGTTTTTTGTTTTTGTTTTTTTCAAGAGGAAACAAAGATGGGGTTTAAGCTTGGTAGGAGTTGGAAGAGGGGAGTAAATAGAACCAAAATACACTGTATGATATTTCTCCAAACTAAAAAAAATTTTTTAAATGAAATACTCAAGAATTGGAAGCACTTTGAGGCTCAAGCATTCCACACAAGGACTATTCAACCTGTACCAAGGGCATCCTCAAACCATAGAAAAGTCATTCATTTAGCTTTTCTAGCTGCTTCTTCACTGGAAGTGTTACCCATCTACCCCCAAAGCCCTGGAGAGCCACCCACCTTTCTGTGGCGCCCTGAGCAGATGTGGCCCGGGCACGCTGGATCTCCTCCTCCAAGCGCCTCCTCTCCTCCTCCAGCCGTGTCACATCTTCTGCTGACCTCCGTTGCTGAATAATGAGCTGCAGTTCTTGCAGCAGGGCCTCCTTCTCTTTGATGAGCTGCAGCCGGTCCTTGTCAGCCTCGGCCATGCCTGGCCATGACTCATTAGCCAGCTGGGCGAGCTGCTGCTGAATATTGGAGACTCTGGAAGAAAGATCGTAAGAGAGACGGGGGAGATAGGAATGAACAGAAAACCTCTTATCACATTCTCTTCACCGTAACTGACTCTGTAAAACTCACTTGGTTAAATACATGGTGAGATAATTGCATTGACCTTCAACTTAATAGTATTTGGAAATAATGGGTCATGAAATCAGTACTAAAATTCTTTATGTAATCTCTTCTCATCTGAGCTGTGAGATGACAGTAATTGCCTCATGCTTGTTTCAAACAACTGATAAAAATTAAAAAAGGCTAGCAGCCTTCAACATGCCCATACTCTGTGTTGTTCTGAATTCCTGGCTCCCTGTGTGATGAGAGGAAGGAAGCTCTTTCTGTCTCCCCATCACCAGCATCTAAACACTGTTCAAGAGCTGCTTCTGCTTTGTGCTCTCTGTCCACATCCCCCCAAACCTATCCCCTCACCTTCATAATCCCCTTCACTCCCCCAGTCCCACCCCACCTTGGCGAGGCATAAGCACTACTAGGCACATTGGGAAAATAACTGGCAGGAAACACACCCACCTATCATGTTTCTGAAGAGAAAAGCTCTGGGCCCCAGAGTCTCTATTCCTTCCTGCCCCAAAGCCAGGTGGGTACACAAAGTGCCTTACAGTGGGGCAGGCACTCAACAAAAGCTGAGCGCATAAACACTTCCATGGCCCTGGATTTCCAAGTGCTTGCCTGGCAAACAGACCTCATCACATTTTGTGCCCTGAAGTGGTGTTGAATTCAGATTAAATGAAGTAGACACAGATCATGGTTTGAAAGCACCCTTAAAGATATGAGTATCATGTTTTAGAAAAGAGTTCTTTAAGAACAATCTAGGAATGTCAGACCCAAGTTAAGCCCAGTGCTGTGGAATATGAAATTTGGCACACATGCTTAAAAACAACATCCAAAGGCCTCTCTGCAATGACAGAGAGCCATGAGAACATGTAAGTGGCAGACATGGCACAGTCTTAAGCAAATGTTTGTCAAAAGTGGGGCTGTAGGACTAGCACTTTAGGACCACTTTGGAGTTGTTAAGAAGGGAACCACCAGGTCTCAGCCTAGATCTTCTGACTCTAACGCCATGGGGTTAGGGTCCTGGCAAGGCCTTCAGGTCCTTCTGCCATTCTCCTAGGTTCAAGAGTCAGCACTCCCAACAGCTCTGTCTGCTCTGGAAAATGGTAATTGACCTTGGAATTTGAGGGGTTTTAGGCTTTGGCAGGATGATGTTCTTTACTAACATGGCAATGGGAGATGCAGGATAAGAGTGCTCATAAGACTGCCTACTTCTCATGTCCAGGACACATGGCACTAACCATGTAAGGCTTCCTACACTGGGTCGAACCCTTAGAATCCTTCTCAACCCCAAACTCCTCACAGATGCCACCCATTAACTGTTGTTTGACATGCATTAAAGAAACCATGGTCCAACCCTGTGCCAGATGAGGCTCTGCATCATCTAGCTAAGCAAACAAGGACTCGCCACCCAGGCTGCAGAACTGGACAGGACTCCTTCAGATACAAAACCAACCCAAAAGCCAGGCTCAGAAAGAAAAGGGTTTTCAGGATATAGCTTAAATGTATGCATTTTACTCAGACCCAGTCCAGTCCTCCAAGAAGGTGAAGACACTATCTGCTGCACATCAGTAGCTTTATTAGATGAGTTGTTCTCTAATTTAAAACTAATTTCCTGAAAACATGCTGGAAAATGATGCCAAATCAGGTCATTGAAAGAACAAAAAGACAGAGGCAACTGAACAGGGCTAAAGTGTCCACTTATGTTTAATTAGTGGAATTAAAATTTATGGCAGTCATATAACTGAAGCCCAAGGAAACACTGCAAGAATGCCCATAATAATTCAGTGCCAGATCAGATGTTAGACCCAGGGAAATTTCTGGACTATTCTACCGTAAGTTACAACAAAATTAAAGAATAAATACAAAAGTCTTGAGGAATAATGAAAAAAAAAAACCCACTATGTCTTTCATCCTTTTTTTTTTTCATTTCAGCTTATCTGAGCCTTACGAAAGCCTATTTAAGCTAAGGTAAAGCCATATTTGTCACATTTGTGATACAAACTGACACATTATTTTTTTATTTTTTTTAAATTTTATTTATTTCTGTATGTGTATGAATGTACTATCTGCATGCAGGTCTGTGCACCTGTGTCGTGCAATGCCGCAGAGGTCAGAAGACGGCGTCGGATTCCCTTGGAACTGGAGTTCTCCTGGAATTGGAGTTTCAGACGGTTCTCAGCCGCCATGTGTGCTGGGGATCAAACCCGGGTCCTCTGTAAGAGCAGTCGGCGCTGTTAACCGCTAGGCCATCTCTCCAGCCCAAACTGACACATTCTTGAAAGCAATTCTTTTTAGTTCTCTGACAGGTAGGGGTGTGTGTGTGTGTGTGTGTGTGTGTATGTATGTGTGTGTTACTAGAGAATTTCTGTGCATCATATATACTAAGCAAGTACACTACCACTAATTTGTACTCTGAGTCCAATTTTCCTGAGTTTTAGGTAGAAAGAGATCAAGATTCCATTTGAGCCTGCCATTTATAGGCTAGTTGATATCTACACTGATTCAACTTGCTGAAGGTGGTAGAAAATCCAGTTCCAGAAAATTTTACCCTTCCCAGGAAAATCTCAACTAATGTGCCTTATCTAGAAAAAAAAATAATGAAGGGGAAAACTCAATTCTAGGAAGGACAGAAGCATGGGGCAATTTTCAAAAAGCCTGCCAACACCAGGCGTAAAGAAACAGCCGAAGTTAAGCCACGTACTATAAATTTTCATAGCTTATAGGAAAAACATGCTAGGACATATGGAAAGGACCAACCTCTCCAGCAGAAACAAGATCCGGATGAGGATGATTTCTTAAAATCCATCTGGAAAAGTTGTTTGGGCTATGCAGAACACTAGGCCAAACATTTCTGTACTTAAGCATGGTGCTTTGTTAAGTACAATTTCACAACAATGCATATGCTTGCAAAGTCTTTTTCTCAAGCTACCTTTGAATCTAAAATATTGGCATATTGGAAAAGGCAATCTCCTTTATGACCATACTCTGGATGTAGACCTTTGAGCCTCCACCAGCCAGGTTGGGAGAAGCTCATCTGTTTGTGGTGAGTCTGTCTCTTCTGGAAGCCAAAAGCACTAAAAAGAAAGTTTCTTCCAACAACTGACTGCTAACATAATCCCCTGGCCTTTTCAGCAGCAGTGCCTTGTTGAGCTACAAGCCTGGAACACAGCCACAGGCAGGGAGCATCATTAGTACTGAAGGTTTCCATGAGGAAGCAGACTTCCAGCCTGAGGCAAAACACAGTTGTGCCCAGGGTCTGTGCACCTTCTTCTAGACTGGTGCCAAACAGCTGAACCACCACTTAAAGTCCCATTCCTAGGAGGGTCATCATTCCAATTCTGAGCATTAAAGGAAAAGTGATTTCCAGAAAAGATTTTCTTTGAAGTATAATTTCAGTGAAGTCAAATACTTGGAAGTAAAGCAAGGTCATGATGAAAGTTTTCAGAAGAAAAAAAAAAAACTTTTCCAAGTTAATTTTTTAAAGAGGCCTGAATGCCACACTTAAAATTGTCTAGGGACTTTTTTTTTGTCTTTTTGAGACAGGGTTTCCCTGTAGTCCCAGCTGGTCAGAAACTCACTCTGTAGACCAGGCTGGCCTTGAACTCACACTCCCTACTTTATTGATTCTCCTTTTTGATTGGTAAGAAACCTTCTGGCCTGGGGCTGGAGAGATGGCCTAGAGGTTAAGAGCACCGACTGCTCTTACAGAGGACCCGGGTTCGATCCCCAGCACCCACATGGCAGCTGAGAACCATCTGTAACTCCAATTCCAGGAGAACTCCAGTTCCAGGGGAATCCGAGACCCTCTTCTGACCTCCGTGGCATTGCACGACATGGGTGCACAGACCTACATGCAGACACTGCATTCATATAAATAAATGAATAAATAAATAAATAAATAAATAAATAAATAAATAAATAAATAAATAAAAATATTTAAAAAAGAAACCTTCTGGCCTATATATAATCTTTCACAAAATGCTTTAAAACATATGTCTCCATACCCTAATAGTAAACACATGAAAGCAAAAACCTAACTTCGGGTTTCATATTTATTATGTGACTTCTAAATTCCAGTCTTGAGCAGGTGTAATACACACCAAAGTAAAGCATGAAATATTTTTTACTTCTGGTATGTGCCCAAATGTTGTTTCTGTTACAAGTGATGTACATTAAATCATGAATGGAAACCTGTACTTATCCTTCAGGAACTACTGAGATCTTCACAATTGCTATGGAAATTTTAAATACTTTGCATTTTTCTAGGAATACTATACTTTTAACATTTACAAATTTTAAGATACATCAAGAGTAATCATCAATTATACATAAAATCTTTAATCTTTTGTATAATTTTTTTCTGGGCTATAAAATCCTGTGGCTTTCTGGAATAGCAAACAGAATTTCAGATAGCATATCATCTCATTTGATGCTAAGTCATGACAGATCTTAGTGCTACATCCCAAGATGTGATGTCAACTTAAAAATGTGTGCCTTCAGATGTCAATTCTAGGCACAGATATGGTATTTCCTATATTTTCATTTCATTTTACTTTAATATTTACTTTTATGAAATCAAAGGTTAAAGAAAATCTTGTCTGAGATCTAAGGTAGATGGATGATGGCATTACTTCCGGAGACTGCACTAATATTGACAAGTCAGTGTGTCTTCCACTAACCTCTGCCTGGGAAACTGTGAAAGTCTATATCTAAAACACATGGAGCAGGAGGTATCTGTTGCTATACCATTGTCCCCTCAGGTCCTCAGCTGCCCTCCCTAGCATGTTCTTCCCTTGAGAAGGACAGATCTTTAGAGAGCAACTTCTTAAAATGAAAATAAGTTTTCTGGCCCTTGTCTTCACCCAACAAGAATGATGGAGCTACAATGCCAAATATGCTTTCCTTTATTTCTTTTCTTTTTTTTTTTTTTTATTTATTTTGTCTTTTTGAGAGAGGGTCTCCCTTTAGTCTCAGCTGGCCTGGAGCTCACTTTGTAGACCAGGCAGGCCTTGAACTCGTAGAGATCCACCTGCCTCTGCCTCCCAAGTGCTAGGATTAAAGGTGTGTGCCATCATGCCTGGCACTTTCCTTTATTTCTGAAAGCCCATACTTGAGAAGGGGAAGTCCAAGTGACTAATCAAATTCAGCTGGATTCATACTACTACTGATTCCTGACAACCGATGAACACCAGGGCCAATTCTGGCAGCAAAACCGAAGACATAGAGAAACTGGATGCAGCAAATGTTTTGTTCCTATCTGAGCTGAGTGTTTCTATGGAAACAGCTACAAATTGTGCACAGTTCTGGAACAAGTGCTCTTAGGTTAAAAATAAGGAACCATCTGCGTCATCAGGAATGCTTCAAGAAAACTTGTTCTTCCAACTTTGAAAATATTCTAAAGTTTTAAAAACCATAATTGAAAATATTCCTATCAGAAGGTCTGTCTTGGGGATCCACAGAGACATTACAGGAGGGAAAGAAAGGTTGAAGCAGTCCTTTTGATAAATTTCACATTACCCATGTTTGAAAGACAAAACTGGATACTCTACCAGTGGTAGTTTGGGCAGAGAATTCTCCACAAATCACACTACCACTTGGAATTACAATTATACTTCAAGAGACTTCCTTTAACTCTGAGTATACTGAAGTCCTTCATTGTCAGGAACTCTGCATTTTGAAAATTTTCTATTTTTTCTACATAAATTATCTGTAGTGTTCTTTTGTATTGATTGTACTGTGATAATTAAGGTTCATTGTGGTAGTTTAATATTTTTATTTCTTAAAAAGAGCCTGAATTCCAGACACTCAAGAAAAGACTTATCCAAAATGTTACAAGGCATCATCATCATATCATTTTAGAAGACATAAGTGCATCTTCAAAGGATGGGCATGATGGTTAATTTTACATTTCAACTTGCTTGGTTAAAGGATGCCCAAGTAGCTGGGGAAACATGATTCCTGGGACTGTCTATGAAAGAATTTCTGAAGAACAGTAGCATTTGAACCAGCAGATTAATTAAAAAGTTCTGCCTTTAATCAGTGTGATTGAGTGTCATGCAATGGACTGAATGTACTGGCTTTCCTAATTCCCTATCTTATGGATGACAGAAGGTTGGACTTCTCTGCCTCCTAAATCATATCATCAATCTTTCCCCACAACTTCCTATTGCTTCCATGTCTCTGAAGAATCTTGACTAATACTAATAGATGGAAGGTAAACTTTGCATGGCAGAATGATTTAAGACATAAGAGCTGCGAGGCTGACATCTAAGGCTGATATGAAAGAAGTGTAAAATCAGGGGCTGGAGAGATGGCTCAGCAGTTAAGAGCACTGGCTCCTCTCGCAGAGGACCCAGGTCCGAATGCCAGCACTCACATGGCAGCTAATAACCATCATTAACTCCAGTTCCAGGGGATCTAACACTCTCTTCTGACCTCTGTGGACACTGCATGACATGGGTGCACTTATATACATGCATACAATACACTAATATACATAAAATAAAAATAACATGCTTAGAAAAAACCAAGGGAAAATCAAATGCTGAATGAACTGTGGTGCTAAAATGAACAATCAGGAAAGGTCACATTACTCTTTGATAACAATATCACTTAGAGCAATTCGTGTGTGTGTGTGTGTGTGTGTGTGTGTGTGTGTGCCAGAGGTTGTCATCAGGGGTCTTCCTCAATCGCTCCCACCTTATCTATTGAGACAGGATTCAGCACTGAATCTGTCATTCACTGCCTGGGTAAACTGACTGGCCAATGAGCTCTGGGGATCTGCCTGTCTCTATCCCCCCTACACTAGATTTATAGCCACACATCCATACCTAGCTTTTTGTATGTGTCCTGGAGACCTAAACTCAGGTCCTCATACACAGTACGCACTTTACAAAGTGAGCCATCTCCCCAGCTGCAGGAATAAATTCTTTTTCATACCCTCGTATATGAACAGAGGCACATGGCACTTTCCAGTATGTGCGTACCCCTTCTTCACTGATGTTCATGGGAATATAATTAATGTATTGCAGTCCAACCAAAGGGGCCACAGAAAGAAGACAAAAGCAGACATCAAGTTCATTATGCCTCAACTGTGGTGCTGACTACATACATCTAGGAATGTCTGTTCTCAATTTAGCTCATGCCAGAGAACTGCTTGTTTCTACTCTCTTCCAAAGTCGACATTGTTCTAATCATATATCTAATTCCAAGGTGAGCCAAGCAAAGGCTCAGAAAGAGTATACTGAGTATACTCACATGTGGCAGTATACTCTCTCTCTTCTGGGGCAGAATGAGACATGATGGCATTAACCAGCCTTAGCTTTCCCTATGCAAACTGGATGGGGAACATAAGACTGTATGACAGTAGTAAAAGACAAAGAATCTAGTACCCTGCCTAGGCTACTGGGGATTACATGACTGACAGCTGAGTAGGTAACAACTCAGCCATGGAGCACTGACAAGTCAAGCCTTGACTACAAGAAGCAACTTGGAATCACTGGGAGCAGAAGATAATGACTCCATGGAAAGGTACACTGCTAGGTACTACCACATCAGGGGACCAGGATCTGGAGGCTACAATCAGTGACTCTAAGCTGTGGTCAACTGCTTAAGACCTACACTGACAGAAGCATTTCAAAAACAGATTGATCAATTGAATCTAGATTCATCATCTAAATTATACCTGTAATGTCAGCCTCTGGAAACTCCCTTAATTCCAAGGAGAATACCAATACCACCTGCCACATTTCCTAGAGGCCAGGACAACTACCCCTTACCTCCAAATAACTCATCAGCAACCAACCAAGTGTTTAACACACTTCAAGTGATAGTATAGATTCAAACATGAGGCCACATGACAAATTAGGGGAGAGAACCGGATTCTGAGGAAGGAAATAACCAAGACCAATGACACTGTATAAGTCTGCTCTTGGTGCCATAGAAAATGACCAGGAATTTGGTGACCTAAAAGTACACTGTTATTTGGCTCCCACTGCACATGTTCCTTCTAACACCCTGAGGAAAGAAAGCCTCTTTTCTCTACTACTTTGTAGGTATGGTGGCCCTGCATCACTCTGGCCTCTGCTTCTATCCCATCTCCCAGTAGGACCACCTCCACTTTGTCTCTCTCACAAAGACTATGGATAGACCTGGCTCTCCTCAGATCATTTATGATCATCTATCCCCAGCTTGGGATTCTTAACCTCATCATGCCTGCAGAGAGTCCTGTTTTTCATTCACTTCTAAGAAGGACCTACTGTGTTGCTAAATGTGTAAGTGCTGGGGCCTGGACCCTCTTTAGCTGCAGTGTACTTCCCAACAGAGTTCTAGCAATCTTATAAGAATCCTTTCATGGGCTGGAGAGATGACCTAGCAGTTCAGAGTGCCAACTGCTCTTGCAGAGGACCCAGGTTCGATCCTCAGCACCCACATGGTGGCTGAGAGCCGTCTGTGACTCCAATTCCAGGAGAACTCAAGTTCCCGGGGAATCCGACACCCTCTTCTGACCTCCGTGGCACTGTACAATATGGGTGCACAAACCTACATGCAGACAGTACATTCATACACATAAATAATAAATAAATGAATAAAAAATTTTAAAAAAGAATCCTTTCATTCAAAAGTAATGATAAAATGTCATGCCCACCTGCTGAATAATCTTAAATGCTTAACTTTTTACCCAAATGTATTACTGAGACATTTAAAAGGTGACTTAGTACATACTAACATCATTTCTAGAAAACAAAGAAGCCACTTGCTATGTTTGGTAAATGTCACAGCAACACATAACAATTATGGTCCTAAGTGTAGCAATAATCTATTTTCTGTGTTTAATACAGCACAGCAAATTCTAGCACCCACACTTGGCAGTTCCACTGTGAAACAAGCATGAAGGAGCAGAGGCCTGGTCAGAAGAAACAATTGCCCCCACAAGTATCCAAGGCTACCAAGAAGGAATGAATGTAAAACGAACCATGTGAGCAGGGAAGTAACCCTCACTAGCTAATGAACTCAGGAAATTCAAAGCCCACCACAATTCCACCCTGAAAAGCCACAGTGAAAAGCCACAGGAGAACTGGTATGATCCTCTCAGCTAAAAAGTTGGTGTCGGTTTAGGCTACCTCTGTAGGGGAGTCAGATGCTCTAATTCTCTACTACTGTTAAAGTTTCCAAAAAGGCCAACAAGGTTGACTTCCAGGCCTCAATGAATTCTACACTACACTGAGTTGCCCAAGTGTCATGCATCAAAAAGGAGACCCCTCACACTACCTGGCATGTTGTTCCATTTTCCTCAAGAAAATAAAACTATTTCATTTAGAACTAAAGAGAGTGTGTTGTAAGTCTATGTTTCAACCTAAGCCTGGTGGCAAAGGCTTGTCAGCCTAGTTTCTCAGCAGGCTGATGCAAGAAGGTCACAAGTTCAAGGCCTGTCTGGGCTAGAGTGAGTTCAAGGACAGTTAGGCTAGAGTGAGTTCAAGGCCTGCCTGTCTAACTTATAATTTTTGCAAAGTAAAAAGATGGCTGGAATATACCTCAGTGCTAGATCACCTGCTTAGCATGCTTAAGGCCGTGAGTTCTACCACAAGCATGACATATAAAAGTAAAATAAAATAAATCAAATAAAAGCCATGCTTCATGCTTTTCTACAACATATTTTCAAATGATTTGGTCTGCAGACTCTTTTTAGAAGGCACAGTTGAGATAATGTGTCTAAGAAGAAACCATCCAAGTCAGGAAAGGGTGCAAATATTGAAAATGGAGATCTTGAATACCTGAGCAAAAAGCAGCACAATAAGATCATGGAGCCAAAAATACTGCACCGTGAAAGGATTCGGCCCATGTCCTATGGTTAAGACTGGCCAGGAGATGAACTGAAGAAAAAACAAGCCCACAGCACAAACCCCAATAAATGTCAGTTTGTAGAAGGAAGGTAAGAGACAATATAGGTTAACACAAATGATGATACCTGCCTCTGAGAAATGAACTGCTATCATCTACTGACCTATCACACTAACGTTATTTTGATAATAGGATGTATGACTTTTTCTATCAACCTACTGGATGGGAGCCTTATGGGTGAAAGACAGGACAGTTCACTTCCACTGGTCTGGCTGATGGACGCTATCTGTGGGTTTGGAAGAGAGGAAAGACAAGGAGGGAGTTTCAGAGCATCTGGTATAATAGTGCAGGCAGCAGAAGTTTCTCATGGATTTACCTCTTCAGAACTTTTAATATTAAGAATTTCATGCCAGGCGTGGTGGCACACACCTTTAATCCTAGCACTCGGGAGGCAGAGGCAGGCGGATCTTTGTGAGTTCAAGGTCTACAGAGTGAGTTCCAGGACAGCTGGGGCTACAGGGAGACCCTGTCTCGAAAAGACAAAAAAAAATTTCATATTATGAGAGCACTTGAAGGTTCACCAATGTGTATTAAAAAGAGACAAATATATGAAGAATTTTTTTTCTATTTCTCCAGACACTGCTTTCTGGTAGAGTTTGAGCAGTGAGATACTAGAATTATGCTCAGCATTTTCCCATAGAGAAAGTGAGTATAAGGCCAGATTGTAAAACTGTGATTCTTACCTCTTTCGGGCTTCCTCATATTGCCAGTTTAGTCTGACTCGGTCTACTAGTCTTGTTTTATCATCAAAGAGAAACTTTCCAGAACACAAGAGGAAACAAAAAAAAGGGAAAGAGTGTTAAAAGCATGTTCTTAAAATAGAAAATTCATTTAAACTTTCAGCAACAATGAAAAATATTCTTTTCATTTGTCTTTTAGCATATTTTTCTTTATTAATTTTTTTCTTTTTTATGTTTATGAGTGTATTGCCTGCATGTATATAAGTACACCTTGTGTAATAACCACCAAGGTCAGAAGAAGGCATCAGAGTCCCTGAAACTGGAGTTACCGATGGTTGTTAGCCGCCATGTGAATACTTGACATTGAACCCAGGTCCTCTGCAAGAGCAGCCAGTGCTCTTTTTAAAAAAATATTCAGAACCAAATATAATACTAAAGTCTCCTTAAGCTATGCACTTAAGCAAAATATATTAATTCAGGAGCTCTGACATCAGCAATGGATTATTCTACCAAGGAGATGTTGGCCAGGGGATCCAAGCCCCCACAAAAGGTAAATGCTCCTTGCCTCTAAACTGGGATACCTGCAAGAAGAGAGGCGATAAGGTCCTGCTGTCGAAGACCTGACGTTAACATGGGAAAGATGTATTGAGACCACACGTGCAAGTGTACAGATGGTCTCTGGAATACCAGAGAGTGTTACCAAAGGCCACTAAACCAATAAAGCAAACATAGGGTTCTTCTTGAGTCAAGCAGACTCTCTGTCAGCCCCAGCTCAACCCACCTGCCTGGAATACTGTGCAGCAGAGGCAGCCCTTTGCTGTATATCCTAAATCTAGTTGGCTATTAGCTTTCTCCTTGAGGATACCCATGGCTGATGCCACCAAGCTTACATCCTCTAATGGTTAGGAGATATTATAAACACAATAAGACCTGTTATATTTACAGAAAAAAATGTAAATCATGGTTCAACATACCATCCAAACATCTGTATCCATTACCAAAGTAACCTACATAACAATTAGTTCTGTTTAAATACCTATATATCTATTGCTTGTGCTTCCTTAGTAGGATCGAAAGGTTATCCTGGACAAAACTGTCAGCCCATGAAAGGAAAACAAACAGAATTGACAGAGTCCATGGACACCAGCTCCAGAGAAAGTGACTGTTTTGCTTCTCATCCACCTGTGCCCCTTTTCTAAGCCTAGGGAACAATCTGCGATAGAGGGGGCACGGTAGAATAAGTAAGGGCTGCGCTTGGGTGAATGGTGAAACTACAGCAATATGTCTGGACACTCATTTGATCAACTTGATTGAACATACAAGAGCACCTGCTGATGGTGGGACCCATGACTGTGTGGGTTGAGTACAAACTGCTTGCAAAAAAATGGTTTTACCTGACGGATGCTTGTACTCAATAATTATCACTTATTGTTAAAAAAGTGAAGAAAATAAGAGAGAAAGATGCAGGACAGTTATGGCAGAATGCATGATCTGGGATGGGGTGGGGTGGGGTGGGGGGAAGGGAAAGGGAAATATGCCTGAACTGAATTGGAAAATGATGTATGAAATACACAAAGCATCAATAAAAAAATGAAAATTAAAAAAATAATAAATATTTATTTATTTATTTAATTTATTTATATGAATGTACTGTCTGCATGTAGGTTTGTGCACCCATGTTGTGCAATGCCGCAGGTCAGAAGAGGATGTCAGATTCCCCTGGAACTGGAGTCAAAGACGGTTCTCAGCCACCATGTGGGATCAAACCCAGGTCCTCTGCAAGAGCAGTCAGAGCTCTTAACCACTAGGCCATCTCTCCAGCCCATAGCCAGTGCTCTTAACAACTGAGCCATCTCTCGAGCCCTCACTATATTTTTCAAAGGCCTAAGAGGAACACTGGAACTAATACTCTGTTGCTACCTCTGGCTAATGAGGGTTGAGAGGCAGGCTGGGAAGGAAGATTTTGGTTCCTAAAACTCGCATTGCTTTTGTTTTTTAAATAGGGGAGAAATATTTGGGCATTGCACCATTGCAAATAATAACAGTGAATTCAGTTTTCAAATATCTAGAGGATTACTTACCTTGAGTAGACACAAAGGCAAAAACACCCCCTCCCATTTTGTATCATGTATTTTCTAATTCCTGCATAAATATAAAATACAGGCATCCATCCATATTTCTGAGTTCCACAGCTGTGGATTGAACCAACCATGGATCCAAAATGTTGGTAGGCCCACAATGGTTGCATGTGTCCTAAATACAGACACATATTTTTTCCTGCCATTGTTCCCTAAACAATAGAGTGTAACAACTATTAACATCAAATCAGGCATTGTAAGTCATCTCAAGATGATCCAAATTAGACAGGAGGAAGTATGTGCTGTCTGTGCAAATACCATGCTAGTTGACATAAGGGACATAACAATTTGTGGATTTTGGTATTTGACAATGGTACTGAAACAAATAGAGTGATGGTAATTAGATGAGAAATCTGAAGATCTAAATAAGACAGACTAGTTTCCCGAGGAAGGGGCTAGAGGATGCCTTCCAAGGTCACATGCTATAAATTAAAAAAAAAAAAAAGATAAAAGAAAAGAGGCAAGGTCTGGGAAAGCCTGGATTGGGGAGTATCTCTTAAGAGTTATACTATGAATGCTCAGAATACTATCAGCAGTTATGCTTAAATATTTTCATGCCAATTATTAATGAAAGCAACACAATTCTACAAAGAAAATAAACTAGTTAAATCAAGGTAACAGCTGTAAAGCTACCAACCCAAGGCCGACCCCAGTAAACTTCAGAGTCTCATAAAGCATGGCAATTTACAGCTGGAATGGCAGAACCAGGCACAATGCCCAACCTGACAGTTTTAGAATGGCTTACTGAAATCATTAGAGAGCTTTGATCTTATCTGTTTTTCTCAAACTAATTAAGAGCTGTAAATTCTAAATCAACTTTATGATAAGCAGCAAAAAGTCATTCCCAGTACTCAATGAGTCTTGTGCTTGCTTCCTTCCTTCATGCCAAAATGTTTAGGCAAAAAGTCCAGGTGCTTTTTCTCCCAGACTCTTCTAGTATATTACAGGTTGTAATCACATTCTTTAGTCAAAGAAGATGACTTGTAAAAAAATGTCTAAATATATGTTTGGCAATAATGAGGGTAAAAATGAAAATATGTTATTTCCAGGATACCTAAGACATAAAATGTCATAATTCATACTATGCTTCCCTCAGATAGGCACTATTTGCTTATTTTGCTAAACTTTCAAAATACTACTTATTACTTAAAACCGTACAAGTTGTTTTTTTCTCCATCTTAAGTTTTCCTTTCATTTAAAGGGAGGGGTACTAGGTACTTCATTAATATTTTATCTATACTTAGTAAACCCTAAGGAAAAGAAGCCCTCCAAACTATAATTTGGTAGCAAATAAATTTCAAATTTCAATCAATGACATTACCATAGTGTGTATTATGATTACTAGATCCCCAGTTTCAAATGATGATTTCCCAGTTTTATTTTTGTAGCTAACTCAATATTTGACTAATTATCACAAGGGGCATGCTGGATTATTCTGAGTCACAAAGAAAATTTATTTTAATTGAATTCAATTTCCTGGCATTTTTTATTAGAATAAAAATTGGTAACAAAGTATAACCCAAGGTGGAAGAGTCCTAAAGCCTTTGGAAATCACCAGGCCAAACAGAGATCAGCAATCTAGGAACATGGCTCTAGTCACAGTCAACTGCCTGTTTTTGTAAATAAAGTTTATTGTTATACAACTAAACCCATTCTATCACATATCATCTAGGAGTCCCATTTCACTACAGTTGCAGCTGAATAGTCTAGGCAGTCTACGAATCCTGAAGTATTTATTACCTGATCCTTTGCAAAAAACATTTGCTAAGCCACGCTCTAAAGTCTCAAGAAAACATTTGAATTTGAAGCTCAGGAGTCTGCTGTTTTTAAGAATCCTAATCACAAGGCAATATGCATCCTATAGAACATTACATGTGAAAGTGAGAGATATTTTTCCTTCAAACATAATGGCAAAAAAGCTAAAATGTCTTTGAAGTAAACATTGAAAGTTAAAGCAAATATGTAACACCACCACCCAAACCAATGACTTCGCTCTGGGCACACTCTTGTCTCTGGCCTGGGTGAACATACCTCCCCTATGGTGTCAGTCTGAGAGCCAGCATCGCAGAACTGCTGAGGGGTGCCAGAATCACCAAGTGCACCTGTGCTGTGAGAGAAATCTTGCAGAGTTTCTGTAATGGAGCAGCTATTCTTGAAGCTGTCAGTAAGCTTGGCGAGGCTCTGAAAAAGAGTTAGACAAGCTCTGTGAGTAGACACAGCATGGATCCCTTTCCTTAAGAAGCAGTCATTTCAGGCTGGAGAGATGGCCTAGTGGTTGGGAGCGCTGAATGCTCTTGCAGAGGTCCCGGGTTCGATCCCCAGTGCCCACATGGCAGCTGAGAACCATCTTTAACTCCAGTTCCAGGGGAATCTGACACCCTTTTCTGACCTCCACGGCATTGCACGACATGGGTACACAGACCTGCATACAGACAGTACATTCACACACATACAAAATAAATAAAAATTTAAAAAAAGAAGCAGTCATTTCCTTCCAGTTCAAGGTCTGCAGCCTATAACTAGAGAAACATGCCACTGTACTCTCCATTCCCATCATTTTAAAAAATTTTTTTAAATTTATTCTTGTATGTGTAAGAATGTACTGTCTGCATGTAGGTCTGTGCGCCTGTGTCGTGCAGTGCCATGGAGGTCAGAAGAGGGTGCCAGATTCCCCGGGAACTGGAGTTAAAAACAGTTTTCAGCCACCATGTTGGTGCTGAGATTCGAACCCGGGTCCTCTGCAAGAGCAGTCGGCGCTCTTAACCGCTAGGCCATCTCTCCAGCCCCCATTCCCATCATCTTAAAAACATGTTTTTCAATGTACGCACTTTTAATAAAACTGCTAGTTTTTTAGATAAGAGAGAAACTGAATCCTCCTGGAAACACACAATAAAATGGAAAACACTCATTCTATCACACCATTTTTTAAAGCCTTCGTGTTTCCTTAATAAAAAAAGACATATTTCTATCCAAAATTTCCAATCAGTAAATAGATATGACAAATATGTAGGCCACCTCAAAATGTTTGATGGTTAATACTCAGATGAAAAGTGCTCCCAGACCACACTTTGACCATCTGATTTTTCAGCCATGATTCTATAAGGCCAAAAGTAATCTCATGTGAATGTTAGTTGGCCAAAATTTACAGTAAATATGTATTCAGGGACAGGGAACCTGCTTATATGTTAAGTTAAAGTGAAATATAGCTTAGCATTTCTTTAAGCTTTGAAACCTATTCACATTTAGCATTGATGATGACAGCAGAACCAGAATTCAGGTACTTGGGTCAAAATTGAGACAAAGTTCACTGTGGTCTCCTGTTCTCTGCACAAGTCCTATGCAAGCTCAAATCAGACAACATCCTAGCATAGACATGGGAAGTGGGTAAGAAATCCCAACCCAACCTAAGGAACATCTGACAATCAACAGATGCTAGGAAAGGGAAAGATGGTGTTTTACAGAGATGGGACTCTTAGTAGGTCCAGTGGATGAACCCACACTGAGGGGCATTGGGGGAGACAAATTAGACACAATAGGACATGTATATTTTTAGTATGTGGGCAGGGGATGCTTGGAGAAAGTGTGGAGGGGGGTGGGGAATCTAAGTATCATCAAACTATATTGTATGAGCATTACAAAAACTCTATGAAAAGAAAGTAAAAAAGTAAATTTAAAAAATTAGACAAGCCAGGCATGGCACATGCCTTAAATCCCAGCACTTGGGAGACAGAGGCAGGTGGATCTCTGTGAGTTCAAGGCCAGCCTGGTCTACATAGTGAGCTCCAGGCCAGCTGGAATGAAAGGGAGACCCTGTCTAAAAAAGACTGAGAGAGAGAGAGAGAGAGAGGCGCGGAGAGAGGAGACGGAGGGAGGGAGAGGCGAGAGAGAGAGAGAGAGATGCTTCTTGGAAGGAGCCAGTCATCTTAAGTTCACAAAAGATGGAAGACGCCTGGTGTGGTGGTGCACGCCTGTAATTCCAGCACTTGGGAGGCAGAGGCAGGCGGATCTCTGTGAGTTCAAGGCCAGTATGGTCTACATAGTAAGGTCCAGGCCAGCTGAAACTAAAGGGAAAGCCTGTCTCAAAAAGACCAAAACAAAAAAAAGATGGAAGAGGACTTTCCCCATGTCTGTCTCTGAGGCTTATCTAGGTTGAAAGGACTGTGGAGACTCAAAGAAAATACTGAGGCTTAAAGCTTCTGCAGAAATTTTATTTCTTGCTTATATGATAGAGAATACACACAATAAAATGGAAAACACCCATTCTATCACATAATTTTTTAAAACCTTCATGTTTCCTTAATAAAAAAAAGACATATTTCTATCCAAAATTTCCAATCAGTAAATAGATCTGACAAATATGTAGGCTACCTTAAAATGTTTGATGGTTAATACTCAGATGAAAAGTGCTCAGTGAAAGAACTCAGTGTCTTCTCCCAGTACTGAACACTGATTTCAGAGAGACCAGGGTGGAGAGCCCCACTTGATCTCATGGAGCAAATTCTCAGTGTCTGTCATGAAACACTACTGGTTTACCCTGCAGTGTTGACAGATGGTAATGGATAAAGGACAGTGTGTTTCTAAATCCAATCCTACACATTGAGACTTTAATGAATAGTAATTGTCCTTGATGCTACCAGTATATAAAAGAAAAAAAGTCTAATCATAGACCATTAGTCCATTTTCACCTGGAGAGAGTCCATTTGAAAATACATGTTTCTTGGCCTTACCTCCAGAAATTCTAATTCAGTGGAAAGAGGGTGGAACCTAGGAACAGCATTTTAACTCTCATTGAGTTGTTTAATGACCCTAACCTTAGGAAGCACTGCTATATAAGTTAGCTATATGGCATCTCCTCATTTTTGTCTGTAAATCTGACCTTTGTTTTAGAAGTCTTACATTCTAGAGACACTATGTAAATGCATACCATGTGCTTCCTTAGTGTGTTAGGTAAAATAAAAACAGTATAAAAAAACAATGAATGCATTCCAACACCAAGGCTGCAAAAGCCCAACTTTTTCTAAAACTAATGGAAGCTATGGTAATTCAAAGAGCAAAAATATAGATGAACATAAACCAGTAATGACCCTAGCTCCGTAAGTCAAATATATGTGCATAGTTCAGTACTAGGTAACCATATAAAGGAATGAAGAAGCTCTTTGGAAACAGATATGGGATGTTACCTCATCACATGAGGAAGATACAGCAGAATAGCAGTCTAGAAGCATAACCTAGTCCTAACTGTGAAGGGCTTTGGGGTATGTATTCACATTTTTGTTGCATCACATGAATGCTGGAAGGTTTGTCAAGAAGAGAATAAAAGTAATTATGCAAGATAGGAAGAAAAATAAAAATAACAAGACTCTTTGCTGTGGACCTTTGATTTTGAGTATTAACAGCAGTTTATCACTCATTGTTGTGGGGGTTTAGGTTAAGCTTTGTCCAAAAATGATGTTCAAGTTCTGATCCCTAGAACCCCTGAAGGTGATCTTATTGCAAAGTGATGCATACTAAATGGTTGGGTACTGATCCATTGAGTGTTGTACTGACTCGAAGAGGAAATTTGGTCATAGAGACACAGGGAAAAGACCACGTGACAATGAATGCAGAGACTGGAATGAAGCACTACAAATCAAAGAAGGCTAGGAATACCTGGGACTACAGAAGACAAAGCAAGAAAAGAACCCCCCCCCAAGAACCTTCTAAGACCACAGTTGTATGACCACTTTAACTTTGGACTTGTGGCCTCCAGAATAGGGATAGTATACTTTTATTATTTTGAGTCACTTATTTTGTGTACTATATTATACAGCCCAAAGAAATGAATTCAATTACTTAAACATGGTGTGTATGTGCTCAAAATGCACATACACTACATATGAATTTTATACATATTACATATATAACAAGAAATGAATAAGAGACAGACAGATGGGCAGGCAGGGTTTTAGCAGGCTGCCTTGACTTTACCTGCATCAGATCTCTGCGCTCCTTCTCTCCTGTAGAAATGGCTTTCTTAATGGTACGTAGTTCACTCATTATAGCCTGGGCCTCATCCAGTTTGTAGTTGGTATGAGCACTTGACATCTTCCGATCAATTCTATTTTAAAATAATAAATTCAAGTCATTCTACAACATTCCTTTCAACAATAGCAATGAAAATTCAAAAACATCATAGAAAGGTGGAAAACAGTTAAAAGCAGAGCTTGGGCATAAACCAGTGAAGATCTATGAAATCTTTCTTCTATGTGGCAAATACAAACACCTTAGACCCATATTATGAATGTCTGGCTTTGCAACAGGAGTATCCTGTCCAGGCAAGGAGGCTCCTATCCCCCAATAAGCAACAGATAACAACAAGGCCACAGGCTTCAGTAACAGATGAGAACATACACTTCTCCCTTTGTGAGAACAACAAATGGGTCTTAATTTATTCTCAGCATTATCCAGGTGAGTGGTCAAATATGTTTATATAAACATATTTGCACACAGCTCAGGTGAGAACTGTGTGCAAAGAGAGTATATGGGAAAAACCAAGAAGTAATGATTTTCATAATGGTACCTTGTACAAAAGTTGGAGCCATTTCTTGCAGTGCTGGGGAATTGAACCTAGGGTTCTGCATACATGAGACAGGCATTCTACTACTGGGCTATGTACCTAGCCCTCAAAAATTGGAAACTACTATCTTCTCTATTCATTTATTTCATTCTAGTCATCATTTATCACTCTCTCTGCTATCCGCCTCAATTCTTTCCTTCAATCAAACATATAGCCATCAAAACTTCCATCCTTTCCTTCTCTTCCTTCTCTCCCTCCAGCTCTCTTCTGTCTATCTGTCCATCTACCCAACAAACCTGTGTGCATACAAGCCTGCTTGGGGTGGTAGATGCATAGCATGAAACAGGACCAGACTTGGCTCCACCTTCCAATAGCAGGCAACCTGTGGAGCATGTTGTCTGTCACGTCTCCCATACCTAAATCTCAAGCCTGGGAAGCCCCAGGGCTAAGGAGCTTGGGAAACTGGTCCAGACATGAGTGAATTCCTTCCCTGGAAAGCAGCTAGCAAGCTTTTCAGGCTCCGGGCCCACCATTACAAAGGTTCTGATCCTAATAATTTTCCCACAGATTATCATGAAGATCTGGATTGTTAGCTGCCAGCTTAAACTGCCTTGTTTTCTACTCCACAAGCTGGCATGCTGCAAACACACATTCCAGCTGCCACTCATTAGCTGTGGGGCCCTAAGCAAGTCACTTCACTTCTTCTGGTCTATTTCCTTTTGTCTCAAATGGCGATACTAACAATACTACTCCTGTAGCAAAGGCATTAACGAAAGGGCTCATCTGGTGGAAGCCTAGAATCTAATATTTGTGATAATTATTATTACCAGGATAAAAATACTACTTACGCCAGGCATGGTGGCACACGCCTTTAATCCTAGCACTTGGGAGGCAGAGGCAGGAGGATCTTTGTGAGTTCAAGGCCAGCCTGAACACCATGAAGACCCCACATATTGCATAATGACACCCCTAAATCCAAGTATAGCCTGATTCCATGGATACTTTTACAACAGATCAGTTACACACCTGTAAGTTTCTCAAATGTACACTGTCCCACCAGTTTCTAAAAAGCAAAATTCTTTAGTTATAAACTATTTTAATAAGGTACAAATTTTTTTAGGTACATATGTTTTAACTATAGTATTCCATGCTCAGTGATCAAATACATGAGCATGGATTAAGTCTGAACTGTGGATATTGGCCTTCTTTGCTGTATGCTCTCAATAGATCCCTACTCTGACTCCTTTACAACAGCTCATCTAAATAACTGCAGTGACTAGATTTAACTCTTTAGCACCTTGATGGCTGTCATGAAACTTATCAATAAAATATAAAAAATTCTGTCAGGTGTTGAATGCAGGCTAGTAAACTGAGGATCAAACACTTGAGGACAGCATGGGTTACATAGCAAGACCCTGTCTTAACATAATACAAAAGAAAACAAAATAACATTCTTTCCCTTTCTCTGTCCCTCTCTCCCTCTCTGTATCCCCTTCCAACCTCTGCCCTGTGTCTGTGAGGGGCTGTGTATTCCCAGCACAGTAGAAGCTGGCCATATGGTAGCTATTAAAATATAAGTGCCAAACTTGGCAGCAGTATACATAAACCCCCTGTACATTCTGAAAATTCTTTTGTCCTCAAAAGCAGGCCAATTCCTACCAGAATGTCTAGCTTCACAATAAAAAATCAATGTCATATATTGAATTTTTCCACAGAGGGATCTGTTAAGCTAATTGTTTTGATGGTAAAGGAGCCTGGGAGGCAGGGCGTGGTAGAGCACACCATTAATCCCAGCACTCAGGCAGGTGGATCTCTGTGAGTTCAAAGCCAGCCTGGTCTACAGAGCAAGCTCCAGGCCAGCTGGGACTAAAGGGAGACCCTGTCTCAAAAAAAAAAAAAAAAGAAAAAAGAAAAAAGAAAAGGAGCCTGGGAAAAGAATGGAGAATCAACAGAACAAATACCAACTGCAGGGTCTCTGCTCTCCCTGAATGCCTACAGAGAGAACTGAGATATTTGTTGACACAACTAGCAGCTCCCAGATCCATGAGATTGGAGAAAACCACTTTTACACTAATAATTATTCACTGACAGACATTATATAATAGTTACTATTAAATTGAAATCCACAATCTGTATACTTCTAAAGACCCAGGGATTTGACAGTAGAAATTATTTTGTGATACAGAACTATCTGGCATAAAACTATTGAAGGAAAGGCAATGCCTGAAAATAGTGATGAGAATATGTTAGCCCATGTCCACTTCAAGCATAGGCTGGTAGTAAGGTCCCCTATGGAAAGCTGTTCACCTGGGGTTGGAGTGGATCTCAGAGCTGAAGCATATGCTTTAAATGCCTAAGGACCTGGATTCAATGCCTCGTACCAAAAATGTGTGTCTCTTGAGAGGTGGCCATCTCAATATCAAGACCCACAGTGCAGAAAAAAAGCAAGACAAGCCATGTATTTGTCTGTACCTTACATACTTGGAAGAACTAAGAGTCTCCAAAACAAATCAAGAGTCAAGGAACATATATTTTAGGCTACTAACTGCCGAAGAAATCGCCAAAAGTTTTCATTATTTTTTGCAGGGATGATCTAAGCTTATTTAAATATGTCTTACATTAATCTTCTGATGAAAGGCTTCCCTACATATTGTTGCCAGTGTCATAAATGGAAACTTCTTTAGGCTGATGAAGTCTGTAAAAAGGTGCAAAGTCATCTCTGAACAAAACCCTGAAGCTAGAAAAATCTTATGCTCTCTAGCTGGCAACAGGCCTACCTGCTCTTCCAGAATGAAAAATGAAGCAAAGCATGCCAATAACCCTCAGAAAGAAGATGAAGTTGACTGTATTGATTATAATGTTTGGTCCAATTGCCTGAGAATGGGTGCCAATAAAGTATCTGTAGCCATATAGACTTGGACCAGGGTGAAGACTGCAGTCTCAAGCCTTATAGCTTTCAGCAATTGCAACACCTAAGCTGGGCAGTTGTTCAACTGATGAGTAGAGCCCAAAGCCTATTGTGGCATCATATTTTAGGATGGGAGCGACTTCTGTATCCCTGACTTCATCAACGAGAGGATCAACAGTATGATCTGTTGGCCAGCTGTGCAGGGAACCAAAATGATCTTTGCAGCAGAACCTGGGCTCTGGCCTGCAGCTCTACTTATGTGGCTTTAAGACACCGGAACAGAATAAAGATTAGGGGGCTGGCAAGATGTCTCAGAGGGTAAAAACACTTGCAATATAAGCATAATGACATGTGCTTGACTCCCAGAGATCCCTCGAAAAGCCAAATGCAGTAACAAGGTATGGGCAAGAAAATCAGCTAGAAGCTCACAGACAAGCTAGCCTTGAGTATGCAGCACCCCAGATACAATGAGAGATCCTGTATGAACAAGATGGAAAGCAAGAACCAAATCCCCAAAGTTCTCCTCTGACCTGCACACATCACACATGCACTGTGATACATACACACTCACACATCATGCATCACATACACAGCTAGAGAGAAAGAGATGGGGGCAGGGGGTGGGGTAGAGAGACAGAGAGAGACAGAGAGATTAGACCAGGGAAGCTGCTTAGATCCTGTTCCTGGGCTACCCTGGAGAAAGCATCAGGAGTAGAGCACAGAATACAAGTAGGGCTTAGGGCCACACCCTGTCTCCACAGCTTTTCCATTCTGTACAAAGTGTTGTTTGCCCTGAATAAAAGGGGAAAGAAGTCTTCCATAAAAAGTGTGAAAGCCATTAGGTAACACAATCTCAAAACTGAGAGTCTCTGGAAAATCATTACTAATCATAGTTGCATATTATTACAAAATGCAATGCAACATAAATTATTGTATTTGATCATATCATATAACTATTCTTACATAAATAATACCTGAAAATAGTTCAGCATATCAAGCACCTAGTAAACGACAGGATCATACCGCATGCTTTGGACTGAGCACATCATTTAAGCCCTCAACAGCCTTCTGAGATAAGCATAATCCTCTTGAAGTTCAGAGCAATTAACTAAGTGTCCAGATGGCAAGTTAGTATGTGGCAGAGCAGGGATTCAATAGCCCCCCATACACCGTATCTCTGAAGCCTGCACAGGATCACAGGGCTGGGTGATGCCCCTTCCTACACAATATGCCATCTATCATCTCCTTTGAGTGGCCAAGGTGGGACCAAATGGATTTTTATAAGGAGAAGTAACTTCTCCTAGAACTCAAATTGCTTTCATTTTTCAATCATGATGAATTGTTATATAACAAAAACTTTAATGAGAAGGGGACTTTTTTCACTTGTTCAAAATTTACTTACCTAAGATTTCCTTCTCTTTTAAAAAAAAAATTCCTTGTCAAGTGTGGTGGTTCATACTTATAATCCTACTACTCTAGAACCTAAGGCAGGAGGATCACCTTAAGTTCAAAGCTAGGCTACATAGTGAGTTTTAGGCTACCCTGGGATATAGAGTGAGATCTTATCTCAGAAAAAGATCTTTAGAGAACTGTGGTCAAATTCAGAAGACCACTCCATTGTTTAGATATTATAAAATATGTTTGATTCACTTCAGGAAAAAAAATCATAATAACTGTGACTGCCAAAGAACTGTCTTAATCTGTTTTCAGTTTTAATTAAAAGTGCAAACAGCGGTTTATGCCCTGTGTTTCAGATAATAGAAAAGTGATCCCTTCTCAAGGAAAATAAATCCAGTACTTGAATTCTTTGTGCAGTGTGGAAAAAATTCAGCACAAGACTCAACAGTCTTTAGCTTTCCAAACTCTGCATTTTGCACATAGCTGCAGGGGTTGAGTAACTTGTTGAAGGCTACAGAACCAGGAAGACATAAAATGAGAAACGCACCTATGGCCCCTCCTGACAGCCCTTAGCCCTTCATTACTGGGTTAACAATATACCCACACCAAAGGCTCCAAATGCTTACTGTGTCAATCCTTAAGACTATTCACAAGGCCAAATACAGGTTCCCAAAGAACTCTATAGTTTGTTCTGGAAGAAGTTAGAGAGAAAATAAGGAAAAGATATAGGTTCAGATAAAGGAACCTCCAGTAGGAAAAAAAAAAAAAAAGACCTTTCAACATGTTTATCATCAGCCTCTACCTCATAGTGCCCTTAGCTTTCCATTTTTGTTGATCAACCGAAGATGTTGGGAGAATGCACTAGGGAAAAAAAAAAAAAAACAAAAAAAAAACAGGCTAAAGGAGAACAGCTTTCTAAACCTTCATCTTGGAGAAAAGGGCTCCCAGGCTTGTAGGGCTGTTCCATGTTAATACCACAGATTACAACCCCCAAAGTGGATAGCTGTGTTACAAATTCTACCTTTTTACATCAGAAGTTCTAGCAAGGAACTTGAATGAACATCAGGAGCTTCTGGTAGGGTGCTATCAACAGCAGTTCCTGTGTGGAATGCTAGGCCTATCCCACAACTGGAGACAATGCTCTTTTTGTTTCTGCACCCACTTCTGTATGTCTTACTGTTATCTGAGGAGAGGGGGGTGTTGCACAGCCTATACCTTATGTGCTAAGTTAGTGGGATACTGTTAATGAACGCTTGTTTGAACTGTGAACGATCTCATTCTTTTTCTGGACCTCTAAATCCTCTCAGACAGAAAATGCTAACTCAATCTTATCTAGTAGCTGCCTCAGTGTGGTATCAAATACTCAGAAGTGTGCAGTCATTCTTATTTAAGGAGACAAGTGGGTGTAACTCCATCCATCCCACTCCAACCGGGAAGTTCCTTGAGCAATCAAAAGGCCGAGAGGCTCACAGGATGCTAGGAATGGACCTGTTAGAAACTGGTTGTTGGAACACTCAGTGAACACTCCTTTCTGTGATGTGTGAATAGCAGTCATAAATAACAGGACTTTTTAAACACAGGAACCAAATGAAATATAATTCCCAATGTAGAAGAGTAGGAAATGCTTAGGCTGTTACTAAGAAGGTGACTGGGTCAATTTGCAAAAACTCCTTGTGATCCTAGTAGCTCAGGTAAAGTTTTGACTAAGTGAGGGTCCCAGCATTCAAAGACAAAGTGAACTATGTGACATCTAGAGGCTGCAAAGGCACAGATATCATCCAATTCCACAGGATCCAGATTATGGTCTATTCATTATGTGGTGTCAACCTTATACCAGGAACTGTTTGGGTTCTCCAGATGGGGCAGAAAACAAATCAAGGCCCTTGTTCTAACAAAGTGTCACTCAAATCACGAAGGCAGTCAATAAAAAGATCTTTAGGTCAGTGTTTTTTGTTTGTTTGTTTGTTTGTTTGTTTTTATCTTTTCGAGACAGGGTCTCCCTTTAGTCCCAGCTGGCTTGGAGCTCACTTTGTAGACCAGGCAGGCCTTGAACTCAGAGAGATCCACCTGCCTCTGCCTCCCAAGTGCTAGGATTAAAGGTGTGTGCCACCACACCTGGCTAGGTCAGTGGTTTTTTTTTTAAAGGATGCCAATTTAGGGACAATATGCAATGGATGGTTCACCTCTTTCAATAGAATTGTTCATCCAGGATCTCAGCAACATGTCACTTGTCCAGACACACATGAAAGTGAGAGATAAATTTAGGAGAAAGCATTGTACGCAATATGTACCATTGCTAAAGATAGATGTCCCGGGTAGGATAGGTAGGCAACAAGGTAGTCCATGTGGTTGGCATACATGAGGATGAAAATAGGGAAACTATAGAAGTTAGGGAAAATGAAGTTGAGCAAGAGGCTAACTCATTAAGTGTCTAGCTTGTATTTTAGTAAGGGAGAAGGCTACAGGAGAGTCACAAACAGAGGAGATATTTAAAAGAATCCTTGTGGTTACCTCTTGCGAATGGTGACTCATGATAGTGCCTCGACTGAGTGGTCACAGTGGAACCTGTGAAAGAGATCAGGTGCCAGGAGCAGAAATGTCACGCCATTAACAACCATGAACAATGGATGTGATAGCAAGATGATCAGAGCATTTTGGCCATTGATTTTCTTTATTTTTTTTTTAATTCTATGAGTATGAGTGTACTGCCTGCATGTGTGTAAGTACCCCCATGTTGTGCAATGCTCATGGAGGTTAGAGGAGGCACTGGATCCCCTGGAACTGGAGTTACAGATGGTTGTCAGCCACCATGTGGGTGTTGGGAATCAAAACTGGATCCTCTGCAAGAGCAGTCAGTGCTCTAAATCAGTGGGGCATCTCTCCAGCCCTCTATTTACTTATATTTCACATCTGACATTATTGAAAGCTTATATTTGTGTATGTTACATTTTATGTGATATATATTATATAATAGATATCTACAATTAAAGAGTTAACATATACAAGGCCAGCTCCCCTCCACAAATATTAGTAGTGTATATAGATACTTTTGAAAATACAAAAGGTTCTTTTTTACTCCTTTGTACTCAAGTATAATGATGGATTTCCTTACTAGCCAGGAAATTCACCAAGATAAACAAGTCAAGTTTAAAATGTTATAAGCAGCCAAACTCCTGTTGAGGTGCTCTGGAGTTTCTGGGAAGCAAGAACAGCAGGCAGTTTCTGAAGGAAAACATAGGACTGCTGCCTTCAATTGTGTTGTTTAAAAAAAGAGAAGCTTCACATTTCTCTATAACAGCTTGAGTGCTATCTTTACTTACAGGCAGGATTTTGCAGTGAAGGTAGGGTATTCATATTTTCAATAATTAAATTTCTCAATGAATAATATAAATTTGCATGAGTTGATCCAAATATAAATGCCCAATCTTCACTACCAGAAATCCAATGAGGCTGAAATAAAACCTCAGAGCAGCCCATGGAACTCAGGGCAATCTACCAGCTTGTTTTTCACTTGCAAAGAATTTTAAGAGTGATGTAAGCGCCTATGTTTTCTCTTCTTCCTGAGAGGCTGTGTCATAGAATACAGTAAACACACAGTGACAATGCAGCTTCCAACAGAGCAGCAACATGTTATTTAAACAAGGTTCTCTCTCAGCAGCTCCCTTCTTGGAGGCGGAGGCCCTGATGGCCCCTTGGTGGGGCACAGAGATGGAGATAGGCCCCTTAGGACCAAGTCTAGGTCCAGAGTCCACCAGCCACTCCTTGGTGTCCTAAGAAGGGTGGGTATTTCTATGAGCTCTGGCAGCCATGAGGAGACTTCCCTTGGCAGAAAGCAAGTTTAAGGCTGCTGCTCCCAAGCATGGAGTCTTACTAGAGAAAGCAGAAAGAAACTACCACCACCACCACCACCATACTTCTCTCTTCTAGAAGAACAATTTATACTCCATGTCAAATGTAGGCATCAAGTTAAGCCTTTGCCTGCCTGGGTTCCTGCTTCCCTACCTACATAGCAGGAGAAACAGAGGCCATCTCTTATCCTTGAGCTGATAGATTACTTCCCAGCAAGGCCAAGATGAAGGCCATTTCCAGTTAGTCCCCAGCATATTTTATGTTCTAGATTATTCCATCTTAACCCAACATTAGAGACTTTGTATTCAAACTGGGAAATGGACTTGACTAGAATAATGGGCCAGGCAAAGCAGCAGGCATGGAGTCCAGTAATCCCCTACAAACACCACAGCCTGTAGGGAAATGCACGGGGCCTAGCTCCACTGTGAGGATCAGGGCTGCTATATACCTTCAGACTCCATGAGCCCAAGTCACATTTCTCAGAACCTTTGCAAGTGAAAATGAAGCAGACTGCAGCCTTCAACATACATAGTGTCTATCATTAAAAGGACAAGTTCTGTTCAGGCACCATAAAAGAAAGCTACCAGAAGGAAAAAGGAAGGAAAGCAGGAAATCAACCTCCTATTCAGTCAAATACTTAGTCCAGCCTCTTTTGCATAATGTACTAAATCGAATTCTTTCTTTGTTCTTCTTTATTCACTCCTTTTGGCAGAAGAGACACAAGATGCCATAGCCACAACACATGGAAGCATTCTAGGAAGTGCTGCAGGATCTGAAGGCTGCCTGGATGTTAGGGGGAAATGACAAAGCCTGTATCATTATAATGGGAAGCACTGCAGCAAGTGGACCAAAAGAGCAACAAAACCAGCAGCCAGTAAAGACACTGACAATGCAGCTTCCAACAGGGCAGCATTGAAGAGGCATGATTGGCTTAAGACAAACTTAAAAACAAACACTAGCTGTACTGACCAGCTAGTGTTAATTAAAGCAATCTCAGGTTGCAGATTCACAGCACAGACAAACCACACAAACTGAGTGGTTTGAGAAATACTAGTGAACAAAGAAAAACAATTACTTTAAAGAGCTCGGATCACACTGTGTCAACTGGCTTATCAAAACTCACCTGCAGGGGGCATGCCTGTGTTTCTGAATAAACCACCATCTTTTCACATTCCTGGGAGTCAGGGCCAGAGAAAGCCAAGCTCCTCAAAACAAAACCCAGATCACCTTTGTTTTGTTTCTGCAGGAATCTGGAACCAAGCCAATCTTGGATGACTATGAAAGTCAGTCTTGGGCTGGGGCTCAGTGGTTGTCACACATGCTTCATAAGCAGAAAGCATGAAGACCAGAGTTCAGATCCCAAGGACCCATATAAATGCTGGGTGGGTGTGTCAGCCTGCCTGTAATGCCAGCACTCAGAGAAGGTGGACATAGGGGATCTGGGTTCAATTGTGAAACCCTTTCTCGAGGAATGAGGTAGAGAGTAATAGAAGAACACACCCTCACCTCAGCCTCAGGTCTCCACATGCATATGTGTATCTGACACAGAAGACCGCACACATAGAATCCTGCCCCTACCCCTACCCCACCCTTACCCCACCCCCACAAAAAATATTTTAAAAATCTCAGCTTAGCCTTCAACAGTAAGGTTTGATATGTCCAGACCTTACCCCCTACCGAGCAACTGTCAAATGTATTCCTCTATTACTTCCCCATAAAGATTAGTGCTGCTGGGGCTGGAGAGATAGTCTAGCGGTTAAGAGCACCGACTGCTCTTGCAGAGGACCGGGGTTCGATCCCCAGCACCCACATGGCAGCTGAGAACCGTCTGTAACTCCAATTCCAGGAGAACTCCAGTTCCAGGGGAATCCGAGACCCTCTTCTGACCCCTGCGGCATTGCACGACACTGGTGCACAAACCTACATGCAGACAGTACATTCATACACATAGAAAATAAATAAATAAAAATTAAAAAAAGATTAGTGCTGCTGTCATATGTATTACAGTGTACTGAGCATAAATCCAGGATGAAAAATATGCTACACTGGCCACCTTAACCAATCATAGTAACCAAGCAGGTGGGTCACTATGCTCAGTGAATGCTGACCACACAGTGGTGTTTTCCTTTGGGGAACTGAACTTAATTTGCACTGCTAATGAACTGCATGTTTGTGCCCATCCTGGTTCTTCTGTCAAAGCCCAATGCTCTCAGATGTGATGGTACTTGAAGGAAGGGTTTGGGGGTCATGAGTGTGGGGACCCCATAATGAGATTAATGTCCTAGAAAGAAAAGGAAGACCAGACCTAACATATCCTCTCTCTTGACCATGTAAGGACACCATGACAAGGTGACTATCTGTAAGTTAGGAATTGGGTCCTCACTAGGAATGAACTCAGACTTCCAGCCTCCTTGCAGATGTGAAATAAACATCTCTTCTTCAACCCACCGACTGATATTTTGTTATATCAGCCAGAATTGGAAAAGACAATCAACATTTAGAGGGGAGAAACTAGACACAGAAAATGTGAAGTACACATCCAAGTTTAGCCAGTGAAGGAATAAGGCTCTGAGAGGAATCTCAGCCACCAAGTCTATGCTGCCTCTTCTTAAGAAAAGAAATTCTTTCAGGCCAAGACCATCACTATTTGTAAAATGCTGGCTCTTGTTTACATAATGTGATTTAATACAGCTAACTAATTATAAGAAATTCTTCAAACCTCTGTAGTGATAAAGGTTTAACTGTAACAGTGTGAAGAGGAGAAGGTCTAGTAGATGACATTATCCAGCCTTCTGTGATGGTAGGAATCTATAGCCTCTGCTCCCCAATGAGTAGCCACAAGACCTGTGCTTCCCAATTGAGGCCACTTGACAATAACTGTAGACATTTCCACCTGTCACAATAGGATCTGGATGCTACTACCAGCTGGCAGGTAGAGGTCAAGGATGCTGCCCAACTTTCTACAATGCACAAGATGGTCTACACGAAGAGTCTGACCTCAAATATCACCATTACCATTATAGACAAAGTATACCCCAACCAACTGCATATTCGTGCTGGGAACTTCAGATGTGATTACTGAGACTGAGTAACAAGATTTTTTTTATTTAATTAATTCAAAATTTAATTTTAGAATAAAAACTAAACCAATGCAATCCTAAATTTGAAAGTAAATAGTCATGTGTCTTGAGCAGTACAGCTATAAAATATGTGAATAAATATAAAAAGAAAGGCCTTGTTTTTCAAGCATTTGCATTTAAAGGAATTTATCATCCCCATAGAACTAAAAGTTTCTGATGTTTAGGATAGAGAAATAATGAGCATAAATAAAAGCATAAAAGTGAAGCCCTTCAACTGATGAGTGGATGACAAAAATGTGGTACATCTACACAATGGAGTACTACTCAGCGGTAAAGTAAGATGACATCATGAACTTTGCAAGTAAATGGATGGAACGCGAAGCCATTATGCTAAGTGAAGTAACACAGTCCCAGAAAAACAAGTGGTGAATGGTCTCCCTCATTTGTGGATCCTAACTTCAAATCCCCAGATGAAAGGCAAGCTGAACTATATTCTTGTTATATTTCTGTTTATCTGAAAGCAACTATGTTGTTATAATCTAAATCTCTTAATGGGCTCTAGAATCAATCCACCACTTACTTTCAGACTCTGTAATTACTGTATATGACTGGAAAGTATGTATTTATATTATAGAGGAATATAAAATTAAAGGAGGAAAATGCGAATTCCTAAACATGAAAAAAAAAGACTGAGAGAGAGAGATGTAGGGCAGTTATGGCAGAATGCATGATCTGGGGTGGGGTGGGGGGAAGGGAAAGGGGAATATGTCTAAACTGAACTGAGAAATGATGTCTGAAATACACAAAACATCAATAAAAGCATTATTTAAAAAACTGGATGTCATGAGGCTTTAAATACAACATGTCCAGGTACCAAATATGTTAGAACAAAAGGAAATCACAGGAAAATGTTGGCATATACACATGTATGTAACTCACTCTTGTAGAGTCTCCACACCCTTTTCTTTGTACTGCAGCTCCTGCTTCATCTGGGTCAGCTCTCGTTTTAACTTGGAAAGCTAAAAACAAATCCAAGCAGTAATAAATTACACAGTAGTCATCTAAGTTTTTCCTTAGATTTCAACTGTATAGATCAACTATTCTCTGATACATTGAGAAAACTGCCTTGATTAAATTCAAGAATACTCTGTCCTGAGGACTGCTATGAAATGCTATCTCCTAGACAGGTCGTGGCTTTCACAATCATTATCTCAAAGCAGCTGTGGTTGTCTGCACAAATCTGCACAAGATAAAGCCAGCCAAAATTCCCACATACATGGGGAGATGTTCTCAAGGCCCCACTCTTTTCTGAGGGGCTTTGGAAGTTGATAACTGTTGGGGGAGGGAAATTCATTCTTCTTTGAGGCAGTGGCTACTGGTAGGTTGCCCATGCTTTAGTGGATGGCCCATACCCACACAGGTATAGACAGCACTAACAAGACTTAGGGAGTTACCTGAAACAAAACAAAACAAAACGACATTTGCAGTTGGGAGGGGGGTTTGTTGGGGAGCTCAGAGGAGAAGTCAGAGGGAGAAAATACAGGGTGGCTATGATCAGAATAAATTTTACAGAAGTATAAAATTCTGAAAGAATACTTATTTTTAAATTTCCAATACTGTCATGTCCCAATCAAGTGGAGGATGATAACCACTTGTTTTTTGAAGGTGCCAATGTACATATCACAAAGAAAATGTAGGAATTTCTCATCTTTCCTTGGACTTACTCCTCATAGACCCTACCAAGAATACTTGCCACCTCTGACTAACTGAAGCTCAATCCCCTGATATTATTCTCCTCCTCCTCCTCCTCCTCCTCCTCCTCCTCCTCCTCCTCCTCCTCCTCCTCTTCCTCTTCCTCTTCCTCTTCCTCTTCCTCCTCCTCCTTCTCCTTTTTTTGGTCCTTTAGAGACAGGGCTTCCCTGTGACCACAGCTGGCCTGGAATTCTCTATGTAGACTAGGCTGGCGCCAATCTCACAGAGATCAGCCTGCCTCTGTCTCCAAAGTGCTGAGATCAAAGGTGTGAGCCACCAAGCCCAGTGTCTGATATGATTATTTAAACAGATTCCAGGACCTTCTCCAAGAAGCCACAGGGGATGGGCCTACAAACTTGTACATTTACAAAGCTCCCCACATTTTCTCAGCTGTGCAAAAGGTTGAGGACTAAAATATACAGCCTGGTTTAGGGAATGATATGCCACAAAAAAGAGGAGGCCTCATTGCCAATTTGTATCCTGAAATTTGTCACAAACCAACACATGTGCCCTATCTCAGACAATGAGGCAGACCAGGATCTAAAACAAGACATGGTGTCACTTGAAGAGTGTAAGTGTCATCGGGGAAGGAGGATCAGAATTCCTCTGGTAAAGCAATGCTATAGAAACTGTCACTTTGGGACTAGCCACCCAAGGAGAATGGCAGCTACCAAGGGTCAAAGATGGCATCTTAGTACCACAGAGAAGTAGCCCTGTGATACTTAGTGGCCATCTCTGTACCTTTCCAAATGGTTGGTAATTCTACCCCATAAAACATGCAAGAGATACTGGCTAATTTTTTTTAAGTCATGGCTTTAAAATCCCTAAAATACATGAGCACCATGAAATGCCTCAGTGCACAATACATATGTGTATCTATACTTATAAATGTATGTTTACAGGGCTGGAGAGATAGCCTAGCAGTTAAGAGCACCAACTGCTCTTGCAGATGACCCGGGTTCGATCCCCAGCACCCACATGGTGGCTTAGAACCATCTGTAACTCCAATTCCAGGGGAACTCCAGTTCCAGGGGAATCCGAGACCATCTTCTGACCTCCGTGGCATTGCATGACACGGGTGCACAAACCTACATGCAGACAGTACACTCATACACATACAAAAATAAATGAAATTAAAAAAATAAAAAATGTATGTTTACATAGCAACAATAGTCAAAAAGAGGTACAAGAAACTGAGAGTGTGGGAAGAACACAGGAAGAGTTGGAGGAGAAATGGGAAGGTGGCAACAATGCAAATACAATATTTACATAAGAAATTCTCAAGATTCTTATTAGAAAACAAGCAAAAAGTAAAACAAAATGCAATAATAATTCAGAAAATCAAAACCTTACTAATATCTGAGTGATAGGTGACAAACACTGAACCATGATACATACTGCAACATAAGAATATATACAGGGGTTCTAATAAAATCCTTGTTTTACTTACCCTATCCCGACGGCTTGCTATTTCTGCTTTAATTTGGTGTGG
The DNA here is from genome assembly GCA_009823505.1 of Rhizomys pruinosus. Classification (NCBI taxonomy): domain Eukaryota; kingdom Metazoa; phylum Chordata; class Mammalia; order Rodentia; family Spalacidae; genus Rhizomys; species Rhizomys pruinosus. The sequence continues at coordinate 240,229 of VZQC01011454.1, forward strand.
ATCATACTTTGTATTAGTTGAATATCCAGAGAAGGCTAAGTAAAAAGAAGATATTTTATTTTACAATGGATACTTTAAAATAAACAGATAAAAGGAACATCTGATTCATGATATTAATCAATTCTCAACCTCAGATTTTAAAATGTACACTATGTCCTAAATAATTAACATTTTGGGGGCTGGAGAGATGGCCTAGCAGTTAAGAGTGCAGCCGACTGCTTTTGCAGAGGTCCCAAGTTCGATCCCCAGCACCCACATGACGACTGAGAACCGTCTTTAACTATAGTTCCAGGGGAATCTGACACCCTCTTCTGACCTCCGAGGCACTGCACGACATGGGTGCACAAACGTACATGCAGACAATACATTCATACACATAATAAATAAATAAATAAATAAATAATTAAAAACATAATTAACATTTCGCAACCACAAATCCTCCGGATGTTTGATTTTTGCATATGATCGCACCTAAGAAAACATGTTTATTTCTACCACAAATCTATTTAAAAACCCACATGTGCTCAAGGGGAAAAGATTATAGTATGGAAAATTGTTATTATGCTACTTTCATTTTCAACATAAATGCACAGAAGTGACTGAAAGACAGAATAATAAAGTTTATTGTTGTTATTCTCCATGGTTGCCTGACAAAGATTTTTCTGCATCTATACTTTCCAGATGGATAACTTTTGACACCAGAAATTAAGAACTTCTTTTTAAAGGGGGTATAAAGGTGATAAAGACTTAGATATTACGTATGAAATACACAAAAGTTCAATACAAATTGTATGCAAAAAATAAAAAATAAAAGTAAATATAAATAAAGACTAAAAGAATGGAAAACCACTAACATTAATTAAACAAAAGCTACAGTGAATAGAGAATTTTTTTTTGAAAAAAAGAACTTATTTTAAAAAGGCAGTTTTCTAGTTGTGTCAAAATTTAGTGACCCTGTCAATCCGGCCACCTTGAATGCAGTGTGTCCCCTAAATTCCCACTGTTTTTTATTCGGATTCTTAGCAAAAAAGCACCCATAGCTCAATGCTTTCTTTGCAAAAAAAAAAAAAAAAGGTTTCTGATTCATTTATTTTGATTTTATGTATATGAATGTTTGCTAGTACCGGCCAAGGACAGGAGAGGGCTTCAAATCACTGGAACTGGAGCTACAGATGGTTGTTAGCCACCATGTGGGTGCTGGGGATCGAACCCGGGTCCTCTGCAAGAGCAGTTGTCGCTCTTAACTGCTAGGCCATCTCTCCAGCCCCCCTTGATGGTTTCTTAAACAGTGCCATGTACATGACTTAATGCTTTTGAAAAGACGTGGGAGTCATGAGTATGACCAGCCATTACCTGGAGTGAATAAACTGCATAATGCCCATTTCCCTCCCCACAGAGACCTTCAAGTGCTTTCAGCTGTTCCAGTGGCTAAAGCAGCAGGAAAGCTGTTATTACCTCTTTAGACTGCTGCTTTATTAAATATTTTTGAAATTTTATTTATTTTTATGTGTATGAATGTACTGTCTGCATGTAGGTTTGTGCACCCATGTTGTGCAATGCCGAGGAGATCAGAAGAGGGCATCGGATTCCCCTGGAACTTGGAGTTAAAGACGGTTCTCAGCCGCCATGTGGGTGCCAGGGATCAACCCGGGTCCTCTGCAAGAGCAGTCGGCGCTCTTAACCACTAGGCCATCTATCCAGCCCTAGACTGCTGTTTTTTTTTTTTTTTAATGTTTCTATCTCCTTTTTATTTTTAACACATCTGAAGCTATGACCTTTTTTACTATGGCAATTTGATTTTTATTCTCTTCCTTAGTAGAACTAACTTGATCTATGAGACCACCCATCCCAGTATCATCAACCTCCTGGTGATTTTCCAGCACCTTTTCTTTTACCCCTGTGACTTGAGCACCTAAGACTGACCATCCTACAGTTAATTTAGGTGCCCACAACTAGCATTTAATTAAAAATCATTTCCTCACTTTATATTGGAAAGGATGGCTCAAAACCCTCAAGTAGCTTACACAGCAAGATTATTTAAAACTTCAATTAGAATTGAATCCAAAGTTAATTTGAGCAGTTCACATCTCCTATTTTAAAACCAGCTCTATGGAAAATCTACTATTTAAGCCCCATTCAGTCAGAACTTCAAACAAATGAATCTCCTAGAAATAAATTTTTTTATTTAAAACTATCTTATACTTAGAATTGTGATCTTTCAAGGACATGAAGTAGCATATTTTTAAAACACAAATCTTAGCTAAGCATGGCGGTTTATGCCTTCAATCCTAGGACCTGGGAAGCTAAGGAAAGGGGACTTTTGTAAACCTAAGGTCAGTATGGGCTACAGAGTGAGATGTGTCACAAACAACAAAAATAAAATTCATAATACTTAGGCTAGGAGTATAGATCATTAGAAAACTTGTATACCATGTTCAAAGCCCTATATTTAATACCCAACCACACCAACACACACACACACACACACACACACACACACACACACAGAGCAGAATTCTATCTTATTTACAACTTGTACAAATTTAAAGGTTACTCAATTCATGAGTTTCATTTAAGATCAATAATGAAAGCAACATCTCAAGCAATGTTGTTAATATACAAAAATAATTTATAGCAGCTGACTAGATGGCTCATTGGGTAAAGACACTTGCCACCATACCTGATGACCTGAGTTTAATCCCTGGGATTCCTGAAAGAAGAACCAACTCTAGAAGTTGTCCTCAGCCGTCCACACACTCTACACAGCATGTGAGAGCCTACCTCTCCACATAAGTAAATATATGCAATTTAAAAAATCATTTATAGATAATCTCCACTTCAGAGCTCGAGAGATGGCTCAGTGGGTAAAGGACTTGCTGTGCAGGCATAAAGACCTAATTTTGAATCCCTAGAAGCCACATAAATCCAGGCACAGTAGGACACATTCACAGTCCCAGCACACCTACAAGATGAGAGGTGAAGACAGGCCGAAGTTCCTCAGGCCAACTAACCTGGTGTACACAAGTGTGAAACAATATACCCTGTCTCAAACAAAGGACCAACACCAAAGGTTGTCCCCAGACCTCAACAAGCATGCTGTGGCATGGCACATGTGTGCTCAAATTCATATATTCTCATATTCTCTCTCTCTCTCTCTCTCTCTCTCTCTCTCTCTCTCTCTCTCTCTCTCCCTCCCCCTCTCTCTCTCTCTCTCTCTCTCTCTCTCTCTCTCTCTCTCCCTCTCTCTCTCCCTCTCTCTCTCCATACCAAACAATTTGCCAAGAGCTGAGTTTAAAGGCCTCCCATTATATCTAATATGAAAATGAGACGAAGGCTTGCTATCTCCTCCCTTACAATCATGTTAAACTTGTCTGCTTAAATCAGGAGGACAATGCCAATAGTTATCACCTGGGATCTTTCTCACCGCCAAACTTCAACAGTATTAATTCCACGTCATAAATTAGTAGCTGGGCGTGGTAGTGCATGCCTTTCATCCCAGCACTGAGGAAGCAGAGTCAGGTGGATTTCTGTGGGTTCAAGGCCAGTGTGATCTACCTAGTAAATTCCAGGCCTGTCAGGACTGTGTAGTAAGACCCCATGTCAAAAGCAAAACAAAACCAACTAACAACCAAAAACTGGCCACAACAGAGCTAGGTAAATAGCTCAATCAGTAAAGTGCCTACCCCACATGCATGAGGAACTGAGTTTAAATCTCATAACCTACATAAGAAGCCAGGCATGGGGTGAGTGCTTGTAATCACAGTGCTGTGATTACAAAATGGGTATCCTGAAAAAGGCAAAAGTAGATGGATCTTTGGGACTTAGTGGTCAGCCAGCCTACATTAATCAGTGAGCTCCAGGTCTTGGTGAGAGAGCCTATTTCAAAAATACAAAAGAAAACAAATTAAAAAGTCTAAGGTTGGGCTATAGAGATGGCCTAGAGGTTGAGAGCGCCAACTGCTCTTGCAGAGAACCTGGGTTCGATCCCCAGCACCCACATGGTGACTGAGAGCTGTCTTTGACTCCAGCTCCAGGAGAATCCGACGCCCTCTTCAGACCTCCGCGGCATTGCACGACACGGGTGCACAGACCTGCATGCAGACGGTGCATTCCTACACGTACAAAAGTCTAAGGCCAATGACGCCCAAGGTTGAAATCTGGCTGCCACGGGCATGTACACTCACATGCATGCACATGCACCTATTCACACACATATTTGCACACACCTGAAACATAAATACACACACACACACACACACACACACACACACACACCAGTATTATAGTTTAGGAATCATCACACAAAACTTTTCTTGCCTCTGCAATTTCATAGGGAAAATTAAAAAAAAAAACAAAAAACCACACACTTGAAAGCTACAGTGGCCACTGTTGGACATCTACAGAGCAACCTTTTCCTCCCTTGATTCTCCCTAACAGAATCGCAACACTGATCAGTAGCCATCTCCTTCCCAGGAGATTCAGTGTATACTCAGTCTAGATGGAGTGCACAGTGGAACAAGAGTACTACCACAAAGCCTCTAAACTCAGCAATGGACCCTCCAAACCCAAAATTGGAAAGAGTCTATTGTCCATGAATTCCTTATTGTTCAGGGGTATGGAGGAAGCCTTCCAGTACTTAGAGCTAAAACCATATGAAAGAACAGCTTTCACTACACTGAGACCATTCCCGTTATTCTCTAAAATTAAGAAATTCAAGTCTCGGGGGCTGGAGAGATGGCCTAGCGGTTAAGAGCGCCGACCGCTCTTGCAGAGGACCCGGGTTCGATCCCCAGCACCCACATGGCGGCCGAAAACCGTCTGAAACTCCAATTCCAGGAGAACTCCAGTTCCAGGGGAATCTGAGACCCTCTTCTGACCTCCACGGCATTGCACGACACGGGTGCACAAACTTGCATGCAGACAGTACATTCATAAACATATGGAAATAAATAAAATTAAATAAAAAAATTAAAAAAAAAAGAAATTCCAAGTCTCAGATAAGGGAAAGGGCAATTCAAGAATCTAAGTCTATGAATATATTTAATCTCTAGATGCTAAGAATAGTTGTGAACACTGATAAAACTTTTAACAGTATCATTAAATTTATAAATAAAATCCTTAGTTCCACTAAGTCTATCACAGACACAGAGTCCAAGGAATAGCTTGGACTCCAAACCCTTTTAACAGCATTCATGCTACATTTTTTGTAAAGAGCTGACTTCCTCTGTTAAACATATCTCCAATCCCAAGGTTTATAGCAAAGACCAGATTTCCACCTCAGGAGCTCTCTACACACAGTTGAGTGTGCAAAGATATTAAATAGCTCAAGGAGTCTGCTGAGGTATATAACATTGCTTTGGATTATATATTAATAATGTTATACCTTTAGCTGGAGCACAACAATGTAACATATTAAACCTTATTAAACCCTGTTTTCACAAGATGCCTTTCACGTGTATATTGCCTATTCTCTTTGTCAAAAGGAGAAATATTTTTTTTACCTAAAATCTTTGTCAAAGAGAGAAAATGATGTTTCCTTCCCTATAGAGTAAAAGACTGAGTTTGTGGTGATTTGAAATACACTATTCCATCTTTTAACGGACTTAGAGCTACGACTTGGGCTCCTGGGGGATTAGCTCTCAGTAAACACACATGATCTCCTGTAGCCTTCAGGATTGAGGCTTGCTGACTAATATGTGAGAAAAATGCTGTGTGATCCATTTTTCTCTGGCCTGCTCCAACCTGCCTGTGGGAAGGGAAACAAAAGGCTGACAGGATTGCCTGAAGCCCTCGTCCTAAGCCAGACAAGCAGATGAGAAACCCTTTAGCAGAGCCTGATGGAAGATAGTCTGAGTGGGATGGGCTTGGAGCCTCAGAAAGAATGTTGGCAGTACTGATGTCTGATAAGGTCAAGCTTTGCCACCACCTGACCAAAGAATCCAGGGTGAGTCAGCATGTTCTCATCGGAGATAAGGCCACCTCTTTCCCAGGCACCGAGAGACACTTGCAACAGCTCAGCACCTTCTTGGAGCCTTGATAACAAGATCACATTCCTGCTGCTAGAAGGGACAGTCACAGTCAATCGAGGCCACTGGACCTCAACTCAGGAATGACCTAAAGAGCTTTAAAGGAACGAACAATAACAATGTTAAATCCCATCCATGGCCAATTAACAGGCAGTAGTAGGTGGTAAAGGTCCTGGAGGAGATTCAGTCTTGTCCCCACAGTTGACAACTGCTGATGTAAAGCATGAGTGAGAAATTTTTCCTCTAAAGGAACAAAATAGTAATTTTGCTTGTTTGACTCTGTGAGCCATAGTCTGTCTCAAATACTCAATTCCATTGTAGCTTCCACAGACAGTAAGTATGTGAATGACCATGGATCAGTTCCAAGAAAATGTTTCTTCAAACACCTGCATTGAAAGAATTCAGGCTGCAGGCCTAACATAGTTTGCAGACCTGTGGTTCATACTATAATTCTACCACAGGGAGGCAAGAATTTCTTCCAAAGGGTCCTGTAAATGGTCACATAGTTCAAGTGAATGCATGCAGAGGCTAGAGTTTCACAAGAATGAGGGAGTAATTCCAGAAAGAAAAAAAGTGGCTGAGATAAAGACTGCATTCAGGAGTAAAGGGAAGAGAAATAGAAGAACATATTATAATGAAAAAAATGTAGGAGAGAACCCCACAAAATGGAACTGTAGAAAAAGTAGGGGTGTGGCACTGAATGAGTCCATTGAAGAGTTATTTCATCCCCTGTGCTCTACAAAGCACAAAATAGGACAGAGTAACAGGCAGTGAGCTCAGGCAGTCACAGAAATAAAGGAGAGTTGGGATCTCAGTTCCCAGAGACACGTGTGCTCTAACACAGCAGAGTATTTGAATTTGTTTTGGCCAGGAACAAAAAAGGTCAAGGCTCAGATATTCTTAGATACCAGATGGCCCAACATTGACACAAAAATCTTTCCTCTCCAATGAATGGAGTTTTATTCTGGTGATTCTATAGCTCAGGGGGAAATCTGTGATGGGTGTGGATGAACTGCACTTCCCCTCCTCCAGTCTTCCCACACCCTTCTGGTCCTACATTAGAAATGGCTGTTCTAGTTCATTTCTATGTTTATCAGTGTTGCCTCATTCTTTCCTGACAATCAGCCATTAAGGATAAATTGTAACCCAACTTTTAATTTATACCAACAGCAGGTAATAAATATCTGCCCAAAAAGGAATGAGCTAAGTGTGGTGGCGCACACCTTTAATCCCAGGACTTCAGAGGGAGAATCAGGTGGATCTCTCTGAGATCAAGGCTAGCCTGTTCTACATAGTGAGATCCAGGTCAGCTGGCGTGACAGAGAGACCCTGCCATACAAAAAATATGAATAGTTTAGTAATCCTATGTGGACACTAAGAAAGTCAAGAAGTAGCAAGTGTTCTGCCTTCCACTTGCCTCATATAATTTTGCATAATTTTTAGGAAACTCATTTATAGCCAGCCATTATTTTTGGATAACATGAAAATGGAGGTGGGCTAGTCTTTAAAGTCTTTAAAACAGTCTTTTAAAAACTCAACCAGTATTTCTGAGTTGCCCCTTCCTTATCTAGAAGAGAGTACAGAGAATTGAAGGTCACATACAGATCTGGGGTCCCGATCCAACTTCTATTAACCTTAAAGAAATATTCACTGATACTGTTCTCTCTTCTCTCTTTTCTCTCTTCTCTCTTCTCTCTCTCTCTCTCTCTCTCTCTCTCTCTCTCTCTCTCTGAATGTGGGTGTTCCTATGAGTGTACACAGTCACATGTGCATGTCCACATGTGTGTCAGTACATATGTGTGTGCTGGTGCACATGAATGTAGAGATCAGAGTTCAAGCTCATGTGTCATTCATTTTAGCACAGGTTCTGTAGATTGAACTCAGGTTCTTGTGCTTGCAGGACTGGCACTTTCTTGACTGAGCTATCTTCCAGCGTGAGATTCAGTTTCTTTCTTTTTTTTTTTTGTTTTTAAATTTTTCCCCATTATTATTATTATTATTATTATTATTAAACTTTTTCCATAGGTCATACATCATTTCTTGATCAAATCTAGAGTCGCTTCCCTTTCCATGCCCCCCCATCTCACCCAAGTCCCTGCACTCTGCCATACATGTCCTGCATCTTTTTCTGAGTCTTTCCAGAGTTTTTTTTTCAGTTCTTTTGTTGTTGTTCTCTCCAACTTGTATCGCAGTTTCTTAAGAGAACTTTGAAAAAGAGTAGCACATGCTTCACAATGCAGCAATCATAATGATGTACATGAAACATTATCTTGTTGAATACTGTTTCCTTACAAATTACTAGCAACGAAGGAATTAATGGGAACCAAATCCAGGTGGCATTCAGTTCTCAGTACCAGAACCTCCTATCTGAGTCAATGAGCTGGCATGCAGAGAGTTCCTATGTGCCTGACGAGAGCCAGGTGTGCTATGGATCCAGCCAGAAGTACCTACCAACATCACCCAGTCCCTCTGGTGTGGTCATACAAGCCATCTGTTAGATCACACTCATTCAAGCTAACAGGATCACTGTAGTGAACTTTACCCTGTGGCCAGAAAGAATTCAGTTGAGTCATGACTAGTAGGGTTTTCCTCATTGTAATCAGTAGCTCAGGTTAAACAGCACACTGAAAGGGCCTGATGGAAACCTTAGGGAAGGCAGCCACTTGATAAACCACTTGGATTAACTCCTAGATTCCATTCATAGCTGACTTTTTCCCTGGTGAGCTGATAGGCCCCAGGAAGCTCCACTGGCATCTCTAGTCCTTTCCTGAAAACAAGCAGGCCCAATTCTGGCCTCCACAACAGCCTACTTCTGAAGAAGGGACTATGTCTACAGGGTTACTTCTGACAGAACAGGAGATGCAATCTCATGAACATGTTAGAACCTGTATACTACATAATCATCAGCTGCCTCTACTGGAGACACAGAGAACCCTTCAAAGACAGCAATTTCATCATTCTTACAGCACACTAATTCCATGGGATACAGGAAGGAATGTAATTGAATATCGGCCCAAATGTCAAGTGGGTAAAATATCCATGGAAATAGAAAAACTGATCTTGTGAGTATCCCAGCTCCATAGAACTCTAAATATTGAATATACTTGCCCCATAAGCTCAGCACTCTATACCTGGGTCCCCAACTTACTACTCCTTAAAGTGAATACTCTAAAGATATCTGCATATTCAGGGGCATACACTGATGAGTCTTTACCAGTCCTGACTATGTTATCTTTTCAATCATGGCCAAGAAAGATATTGACAAGTTCTTCTTTGTTCTGTTTTCTTCTGTTCCTTAATATATAATTTATATTATATGCTCATTTTTGAGACAGGGTCTCCCTGTAGCCCCGGCTGTCCTGGAACTCACTCTGTAGACCAGGCTGGCCTTGAATTCACAAAGATCCTTCTGGAACTCACTCTGTAGACCGGGCTGGCCTTGAACTCACAAAGATCTGCCTGCCTCTGCCTCCCAAGTGCTAGGATCAAAGGTGTGCACCACCACGCCCGGCTTTTCTTTTTTTGGTGTTTTTGAGACTGGACCTCTCTTTAGTCCCAGCTGGCCTGGAGCCACTATGTATGCCATACTGGCCTTGAACTCATAAAGATCCACTTGCCTCTGCCTCCCAAGTGCTGGCATGTTCCACCACACCAGGCCAAGAGAGGCTCCTTTTTTTTTTTGTCTTTTTCACACAGGGTCTCCCTGTAGCCCCAGCTGTCCTGGAACTCACTCTGTAGACCAGGCTGGCCTTGAACTCACAAAGATCAGCCTGCCTCTGCCTCCCAAGTGCTAGGATTAAAGTCATGCGCCATCACGCCCAGCTCCTTTCTTTTAAAACTTATTTGGGACCCTTTGAGGAACCCAACAAAACCTAACTACATAATAAATAAAGCACTTCTGGAAAAAAAAAACTATTAGGTTGAATCATTAAACAAACAAACACACAAAAAACAAAAAAGCCTGAGACTATTTACCCCTTCTTTAACTAGAAAAATGCTAATCTTGTATAGCTTTACACTTGCTTCTACCAAGTAGGTTTCTGAAAGGTTAAGGATTGCTAGCTATGTGACCTCAGACCCAGTTATAAGCCAATGCTTCTGGTAGGTGTGACCTTGATACACCAAGTCTGTGACTTTCTGATTCTATGAGAGCACCAAGTGCTGGTCCATAAAAATCATCTCAAAAGATTGAAATCTTAGCTAGCACAGTTTTGGTTGGCAATAGAATTAGAAATCAACAGGAGCACAACTGCTTTCATAAAGTCCCAGCAACTTCTAATGAATTCATGGGTCAAAACTAAATTATAGAAGAAATGAGAAGTTATTTTATTTTATATTTTATTTATTATTTGTTTGTTTTATGTGTATGAATGTATTGCCTACATCTGTGTAAGTGTACCCATGTCCTGCAATGCCTGAGGTCAGAAGAAGGGTACCCTGGAACTAGAGTTACAAATGTTCACTGCCATGTGGGTGCTGGCAATCGAACCCTGGTCCTCTAAAAGAAGAGTCAGTGCTCTTAACTACTGAGCCATCTCTCCAGCCCCAAGAAGTTATTTTAAATTACATGAAAATATAGCCTATCAAAATTTGAGGTATGAGGTCAAAGAGAACTTACATAAGTGAAAAGAAAGGTCTAAAATCAATAACCTACATTTCCACATTTAAAAAAACTACCTAGGGCCAGGAATGGTGGCACATGCTTTTAATCCTAGCACTAGGGAAGTAGAGGCAGGTGGATCTCTGAGTTCAAAGCCAGTCTGGTCTACATAGTGAGTTCTAGGACAGCTGGGGCTACAGAGAGACCCTGTTTTAAAAACAAAAACAAACAAACGAAAACAAAAAAACAAAACTAGAAAAGGGCTGGGCACGGTGGTGCACACCTTTATCCCAGCACTCAGGAGGCAGAAGCAGGTGGATCTCTCTCTGAGTTCAAGGCCAGCCTGGTCTACATAGTGAGTTTCAGGCCAGCTGAGGCTACAGTGAGACCCTGTCTCAAAAAAGATCAAATAAGTAAGTAAGTAAGTAAGTAAGTAAGTAAATAAATGCAAGTTAAAGGTAAACTTACTACAAAACCTTTATAGATTGCTGACTTTGGAATTAATAAAATAAATTCTTTGAAACACATAAATATTAAATGTATTCACGGAAGAAAGAAAGGAAATAATGAAGAAAAAATATCAATGCAGTAAAAAAAAATGTTAAGAGGGCCAGTGGGGTAGCTTATTGGGTAAAGGAGCTTGCTACACAAGCCTGGCAACCTGAATTCAATCCCTGTAATCTACATAAAAGTAGGAGAGAATCAACTTCACAAAATTGTTCTCTGACCTCCACATGCACCATATTATACTCCCTCAATAATAATAAATAAACAATTTTAATAAATAAAAGATACAAGAAAGGAGGAGGACAAAAGCTAGTTCATTATAATGGTAAGTAAAATTGACACAAGTTTAACTATACTGATTAATAAAAAAGAGAAGACAGCCAGGTGTGGTGGCGCACGCCTTTAATCCTAGCACTCAGGAGGCAGAGGCAGGTGGATCTCTGTGAGTTCAAGACCAGCCTGGTCTACAGAAGTAAGTTCCAGGACAGCTGGGTCTATAGGGAGACCCTGTCTCAAAAAGACAGAGAGAGAGAGAGACAGAGAGAGAGAGAGAGAGAGAGAGAGAGAGAACGAACACAGAGCCAGGCATGGTGGTGGACACCTTTAATCCCAGCAATCAGGAGGCAGAGGCAGAGGCAGAGGCAGAGGCAGAGGCAGAGGCAGAGGCAGAGGCAGAGGCAGAGGCAGAGGCAGAGGCAGAGGCAGAGGCAGAGGCAGAGGCAGGAGGATCTCTTCAAGGCCAGCGTGGGCTACATAGCGAGTTTTGGGCTAGATGGATTCCCTAAAAACAGCAAAAAAAGAAGACAAGAGTGATAGCAGCACTTGGAAGAAGGAGGCAGGAGGATCAAGAGTTTGAGATTATCCTTAGCTATATAGCTGAGTTTGAGGTCAGCTTGGGCTATGAAAGACCCTATCTCAAGACAAAAGAAAATAAAATAAGAGAGAGAGAGAGAGAGAGAGAGAGAGAGAGAGAGAGAGAGAGAGAGAAAGCTTGTAGAGATAGCACAGTCAGTAAAATTGTTACTATATAAGCATGAGGACTTGAGTTTTATCCCTTGTGCCCACATAAAAACTGAGAATGGTTGCCAGGCATGGTTGTGCATGCCTTTAATCCCAGCACTTGGGAGGTAGAGGCAGGCAGATCTCTGTGAGTTCAAGGCCAGCCTGGTCTACATAGAGAGTTGATATGTAAATCCAGCTGGCCTCATCTCACAGAGATCCTCTAGCGTCTGTTTTCCAAGTGCTGGGATTAAAGATGTGTGTCACCATGCTTGGCTTCCTAGGTTTTTTTTTTAAAGCTAAAATGAAATTTTATTGGCTGAAGATATTGCTCACAATTGATCTAAAGTGGAGAATCACTTAAAATCATAGCATCGACAGTATGAAGTAAGGGCATGAGGCAGTGGTGTGAAATCCCAATTTGGGAGAGCCTAGATCCACTTAACTGCAAAAATTACGTTTTGTTAAGTTACATTCTTACTTCTAGATCAGTTCATTGACATTGCAAATACTTATTGAATACATATTACTTGCCAGGTACTGTGTTAAGACTCCAGGGCCTTCCTAGGTTTTTATATTGATACCTAACTCTAATTGATACATGGCGGGTAACTACTGTTGACCCTGTTCTATTGCCAGGTATTTAACTCTGGTTATAGCTTCGGACGCTAAGGATACAACCATGGATTTTTTGTGTGTGTTGCAAGTCAGAATGGAATTGAGGCCAAAGGGCCATATATCTTCTGCTCCTTTTTAAATTATAGCTACTGCTGAAGGTGAAAAAGCTTAGAAGCTATGAACATCAGAGAGGGTTTGTATTTTCAGGAGGAATTTAGGATATTTCTATTACTATGTGCCTTGAGGGAATGGAGGCAACTCAGATATAATGATCTGTTGTTTCTTTTTTTTTTAATTTTTTTTTAAATTTTATTTATTTCCGTATGTGTATGAATGTACTGTCTGCATGCAAGTCTGTGCACCCGTGACGTGCAATGCCGTGGAGGTCAGAAGAGGGCGTTGGACTCCCCTGGAACTGGAGTTCTCCTGGAATTGGAGTTTCAGTCGGCTCTTGGCCGCCATGTGGGTGCTGGGGATCGAACCCGGGTCCTCTGCAAGAGTGGTCGGCGCTCTTATCCGCTAGGCCATCGCTCCAGCCCCCATGATCTGTTGTTTCTAAGTCATCTTAGCTCTTGTTCTTCAGATATTGGTTCATGCTAGTTTATTTTTTTAACTTCCACCATAAGGTAATAGGTCAGCTCAGTGCTGAACTTTAGAGGCCGATTCCTTATTTGCATAGTTTTCTTTTAAGGTCTTGCTCTGATTTGAATAGAAGGGCAATATTACATTCATAGAACACATTGAGAAGTGTTCCTTCATATCTTTTCTAGAAGAGTTCAGGACAATCAGTTTTCATGTTACCTTATCTATGGGATAACACTCACCAGAAAAACCCCAGTGCCTGGAGTTATTTGTAGGAAAAGTCTCAACTATAGGTTGAATACCTTTATCAGAACTAGGCCTAATTGAGTGACTTTTTTCTTTTTAAAATTTTATTTATTACACTTATATTTCACGTGTATGAACATATTGCCCACATGTATGTAACTGCACCTGTATCGTGCAGTCCCTGAGGAAGACAGAAGATGCATTTGGGTCCCCTGGAACTGGAGTTACAGACAGTTGTTAGTTGCCATGTGGCTGCTAGGATTCAAACTCCAGGTCTTCTGCAAGAACAGCCAGTGCACTTAAGTGCTGAGTCATCTCTCCAACCCCTGAGTCACTTTTTGTATCTGTATATTTCAAAGAGTTTGTTTAATTCATGTAATCTAAAAGTCAGCAACTGGAGTTGGAGAGCTGGCACAGTAGGGGCCAGAACCCGTGTGGTAGCTAATGACTCCCTGTAACTGCAGTTCAGGGAAACTGATGCACTCTTCTGATGTCTACCAGCATTGCACACACGTGGTACAGTTATATGCATGCATGCATGCATGCAAAATACTCATACACATCAAATAAAAATTAATTAATAAATCAAAGCAATTTAAAAGTCAGTAGCCTTTTCTGTGAAGTATGAACAGTAATTATTTTAGGTTTTGCAGGCCATCCATTTCAAGACTATGTACCTAAACCTGTTGTAAGGCTGTCAGCCTAGCTACGTTCTAGCAAAAGTATACATACAGGTAGCCAGTCACATGCAGCCCACAGAAAGATTGCTGAAAAGGCCTGCCGGGGCTGTAAAGAGAGACCTTGTCAAAGAGGAGAGAGAGAGAGAGAGAGAGAGAGAGAGAGAGAGAGAGAGAGAGAGAGAGAGAGAGAGAGAAATGCAGCCAGCCTAGTAAAACAAAATTCATATATTTTCTCTGAGCTTAATGACACCCAGGACGATGGTAGCTAAGTGCATCTGTGGTAGGCTGTTAAAAAGGACAATTCCATTGGGAAGCGACAAGCAGGTTCAAACAATAATTGATCATGCCACAAAAGGCTTTGGCATCCGAGACTAGATGTGGCTTTTTCTATACCTGAGTACCTTCTAAGTGCTAGTAACATGGGAGTCCACCCCTAGTACCCTCTATTGCTAAGCAAGGAGGGAATCCTTTTATTTGTGGGCCAAAGAGATATACCCCCAATGCCCTAGGTTATACAGGACTTTTCCTCTTTCGATGTTCTCCCCAGTGAAGCCTCAAGATTAGGATAGGCCTGTATACAGACACAGGAGCTTGTCATGCCTGCAGACTCCTAGAGTTCCACTACTCAGGACTAACAAAGTCACCATGTGGCTTTCCTAAGAGATTAGTTCACACAAGCACTGTTAACTACAGCAATCTCCAAGTGAAGCCCTGCCAGTGAAACCTGACAATCACGAGACAGGAGACTGTTTCACATCACAGCCCCAAATTGTATTTATATGCATGTTTGGTTTTTACTACTCCGCCTGACCTTTCTTTGTTAGTCACCAGCATACAGTATCTGGGCACAACATAGGCAACTTAATAAATCTGGATTGCCTGATAGTATATGACTGGGACCTTTACAGAGCTGTCTTGCCCAAATAAAGCTGAGCATGTTCAGAGAACTCAGCAGGAGTGTGGCTTTTAAAGAAGCACATGTTCACCGGAGACAAGTCAACTCACAGCTGGTGTATGAGCGGCCATCATCCTCACACAGTTTGTGCAGCTGCTGATATTCCTCCTGAGCCAGCTCGAACCTCTGCTGCTTGATCTGGTAGATTTCTTTCTTGGCATTGAGAGCCTCCTGGGCTACAATTAAATACTCTTTCAGCATCCGTTCTTGTTCTCGCCTCCACTGCTCTCGTGGATCTTCAATCTGGGTAAGTTCTGAAATGAAAAGGGCAACATCACAAGTGAGGGAAGACTGAAGCCTGCAAGTTGACCAATTGTCATGCAATTATGGGACTATTAATAATCATTTAATTAGTTACTGGGGATGCACAATGTGGAAGAGTCTGCATTGTGAACTTGTCTAAAGTGTGACCCACCTTCTATTTACATATCCACTGTTCAGACAGGAAGAAAATGCTACAGAGATGAAAGGGAAGTCAATACGAGAAAATAGTGTTGGAGGAGATAAACTGCCAAACTAGTAGATATCTGCAAGGTTCCTCTCAGTGACCTCTTCACCGTGGGATAATGTAAACACTCCTCTTCTCCTCTCTTTCTCCCTTAACTTCCTTATCTCCTGCCACCAACAACTCTGCCATTTCCCACTCCTCCCTTTTTCACTCTGTATGCCTTTGAAGGGCTCCAACCTTTCTTGTTTGTCCCAGTCTCTGATTCACAGCTGCCTTCTGGTCTTGACTCCTTCTACACAGCCCCAAAGGAACACTGAGCCAGTCTTTCAAAGTACAACTAATTCTCACATAGTGCCCTTTTATTTCTAAAAGCAAAACCAAGCCAGACCATACACAGCACACATTGCTTCACCTTCTGCCTTCCATCTTACCAGAAGCAGCTCCAACTGGACCCACTGGCTTATGCATGCTGGAAATAGACCCAGCTCCCATCTTCAAAGAACTCCCGCTCTGAGTGCTCCCTCCCACAACATGCCAAAGGTCGAGAAGAACTGCTGGTATAGCATGGAGTGGCTCTGGCATAGGGGAGCCTCAAAAACACAAGGCTAAATGAAGAAAACCAGACATCATAGGCGACATGGTATTTGATTTCATAGATTTGAAATGTCTAGAACAGGAAAATCCATGGGGACAAAAAAGCAGATTGATCCCTACCAGATACTTGGGAAAAGTAGAATGCAGAGTGACTATTTAATATGGTACGTTTCTCTTTGGGGAGAATGAGATTGGCAACTAGATAGAGGTGGTTGCACAAATGCACCAAATGCTATTGAACTGTTTCCTTTAAAGTGGCTTAATTTATGACCTGTGAATTTGACCTCAAAAGGCTAGAATGGTGTTGGTTATACATGTACATCACACACACACACACACACACACACACACACACACACACACACACAGTTCCAAAATAAGTGCTCCTTAGAAACTCTCTCCCCAACTACTTTACTACTGAGAGCCCCAATTAATCCCAATTCCCACCCCCAACTCTTAGAAAGCTTTCCAGGCCTTTTCTATTTTACCTGGGGAAATAAAAAAATAAAATAGCAGAAATCAGAGTGCTATTCCCCAGCATTGGAGTTCAGATCCAGTTAGCCTGATGTGGAGCTTTTATAACTGCTCAGATGTTATTGATGTTTACTCAGCTGTGACACCTACTGAAGCCAGCCAGGCAAATATCACTGCTCACCCTATTCCAATGCCCCCAGAGGGTCCTGGGAACATCGAAGGCTACCACTTTGAGCCCTTCTGGCCCTGTACCTCACCATCAACTTGTACAGTTCCAGTTTTAATATTCAATTCCAAACATTCTGTGTTTAAAGTGTTTTAAAGTTGGGTTCGCTGGAAGTTGGCAGGGAAGGAGGTTGTATGAGTCCACAACTGCTGTCCCCACCCTCTGTCCCCATGTAGTAGCTGGAAGAAAGTTCTTGGTTTCTATTTGTTCTCAAGGTTCATGACCACTTCCATAGTGTGAAACTCTTTTTAAGAGTAGAGATCTGGTGTCACTCTCCAGTATCCTCAGGGCTGCAACAAAATGTGCAATATAGAGGAACTCTATAAATGATTGCTGTGGTTTAGTCTGTGAGTGGGGGAAGGGGAGACAGTGATGGCAAGGGGGCACAAGGGAAGAAGACAGTTGAGTTTATGAGAGAAGACTGGAGACAAAGGGTTCTGGACTAAAGAAGTAAGCGGGCTTCCCAGAAAGGTTATGTAGGTGTAATGTCTATGCCTTTGTCCTAGGAAGGACAAAACCTAGTGATGCAACCACAGTGTCCAGACCTATGGGCCAGAGAACGAGATGGAATTATTGCACCAGAAGCACTGCTTGTTGGGCCCCCTAGCTGGGAACACAATTCCAGATGGTCACCTTCACCTGAATACACACTAGAGTCCTAAGGTACTGGATCCACTAAGGGTTACTGGAAGGGCTACCTTCAGCAGTTGCCTCTCAGGTTCTCTCCTACTCTTTCCAGTAGGTGGTAGACCTACCTCAAAGCTTCCTGGCACTTGTACTTACCCCCATCTCCAATCACCACTGGCTAGTTTTTAAAACAGCTGCAATTGCTCAAGGCTCATAGCTCTACAATGGCAAAGCCCCTGCTCCAAGATCTAAGACAGTGAGATTCATACCCTACAAAGGTCACAAGCAACTAGAACCTTGGGAATCAGTCCCATGGTCCCATAATGGGACAGAACATCAAAGTCACTGAGGTAGAGATCATCATGGATCCTCAGATCCATACTTAATAAACTGAAGGAAAGGAAGCCAGGCAAGGGGGAACCATGCCTCATTTCCCTAGCAGCAAAATGGCAGTGGCAGAAGCACTGAGAAAAGCTAGAATGAAAATGCACAAGACTCAGAACAAGAATCCATTAACTGAGATTTGATAAAGGAAGGCTGATGAGGAGGTAGAGCATCAAAAGCAAGGACTAAAGGAAAGGTCAAGAATGATGTAGAGGGGCTGGAGAGATGGCCTAGCGGTTAAGAGAGCCGACCGCTCTTACAGGGGACCCAGGTTCGAGCCCCAGCACCGAGAACCGTCTGAAACTCCAATTCCAGGAGAACTCCAGTTCCAGGGGAATCCGAGACCCTCTCCTGACCTCCGCGGCATTGCACGACATGGGTGCACAAACTTGCATGCAGACAGTACATTGATACACATACAGAAATAAATAAATGCCGGGCGTGGTGGCGCACGCCTTTAATCCTAGCACTTGGGAGGCAGAGGCACGCGGATCTCTGTGATTTTGAGGCCCGCCTGGTCTACAGAGTGAGTTCCAGGACAGCCAGAGCTACAGGGAGATCCTGTCTAAAAAAGACCAAAAAAAAAAAAAAAAGAATGATGTAGAGACCCTGGATCTGAGTTTTTCTGCTTCAGCCCGATTTGCATTTGGAGGCTGCTCCTTCTCTATGGTGGAGCCATCATGAGTACTGCAGGATGTTTAGCAGTACCCCTCAGCACTCTAGCCAGCACATGTTAACAGTGCCTCTCCCAGGCATGGTTACTGGAATGCCTCTAAATGTTGCCTGTGGGGAGGACAATCATCCCGGCTTATAAGAAGATGCAACTTATAATTTGCAATAAATCTGAGAAGCATTTCTGCTTCTTGAATGCCTAGAAAATATATTTCTTACATGAAACAGTAAAATTCTGCATTAAATATATGACCATAGTCCTCAGTAGGACAGAGATGAGGTACAGCAACATGTTTGCTACATGCACTTAGAGCTCAGTTACAGAAAAGTTCGTATTATGTATTATTAAACCTCACTTGATATTTCATTGGGCAATGATGCTCATTTTGCTTTACAAAACAAGCGTTTAGCACTTTTGAGATTCTGCCTGAAACACTCATATATAACAACGCAAATGTGGCATTTTACTTACTATTTATGTGGTCCATATAATAAATTCCGATTTGTTTATCATATACAGTTTCCCATCCTAAAGGAAGTTCGTCCCCAACACAATCAGCAAAGGTCAATGGCTTTGTTATCCTGCAAAACAAAAGTATGAAAACAGATTTCAAAGTCAGGCCAGTTTTGAATAATTTTGCTGAGTCTAGAATTAGAGTTTAATTCATCTTATCTGTTTGACATCTTTTGCCCCAACAATTTGATTGAAAGTTAGTTCACCAGATTTGCCTAAGTAATAATGAATAAACATGTTAGTAAACACAATTTTAAAAAAGTGTACTATCCCAAAGTACACTTTAAACACCAGTGAAAACAGATATTGACAATTACCAACAAAACAAGTAAGACAAGCATCTTCTTCCACACAGGACGATTAATGAGGCCAGGACAATGGAATGTAACTCTTCCAGAAAAGTAGAGAATCAGGCTCTGTTCTCAATCCCTGAGAAATGTCCTTCCTCACTACTTTTAGTTCCATGCAGTACATGTGAACACCCACTTAAGTCTAAGTATAAAGTACTTGTAATACTGTCATCTACCAGTTTATGAATCAAACATCAACCACTGAGCGATGTAAAAACGCAGGAAACCAAACAATACAATGAGATGCCTTCTGAATACTTCTTGCATTCCTTATACAATAGGGCTTAGAGGTTTCAAAGGGTCATTTTTTTGTTCTTTTTCTGGAGATAAACACCCCAAGCACAATGTCTAAAACATCTTTCCTTGAGGGAAATCTGATTAAGGAATCTTGGGCTTACCAGGAGACAGAGAAAGTAAAGGGTGTTTCAGGGATGTCTTTAATCAGAGCCTCTCCCCTCCCCCACTCCCATGATCATGTTGATTGACAAGCTGGTTTGAGGGCAGCAGCTGTTGTATAAAACGGGACACACCTATAATTGTCTGAGTCTGGGCAGCTATCTCTTCGGTTGTCTCTATAAATGCACACTGACTGGCATGCATGGGAATCTGACAATCTAAATTGCACAAGCTCAGTCTTCCCACTTCTTCTGTTCAAGTCCCTAGCCTTAGAAAAGTGAGGACGATAAACCAGAGCCAGGGCCCATGAGACCAGTGCAAATTTGGAACATGCCATTTCCCCTAAACTGGTTGGACAAGGCTATCTCTCGAAGAAGGGTTAAGAAATTGATAAACACTATCAGAACAACACTTACTTTAATCTCTATTTAATCTTCATTTTAAACATGGTTTCAAGTGCTAGGGTTGGTAATGAAAACAGAAATATGTTGATGACAGTGACCCAAACATAGTGCATTCAAAAAGCCCACCACACAAGATGAAAATACTGCCTATGGCCCTGCTCCATCCTATGATAAACATCTACACAGCATTCACTTAGCTGCTGGAATGGTGTGATGATGGCATGCTTCCGAGATAAGCCAGAGTGTTGTGTGGGGGGTATCAAATCACAGTAAAAGTAATCCACCTTTAACACAAATTAAGTCCTAAGCATAATAACACAATAATATTCAGGTATTAGCTTAGAGAAACATGGCCAAACACAGGCATATTTAAAATGTATTTACATATTATGATCTGATCTAGTCGATACATTTAGTGGGAACCATATCCATATACCACTGCTGATCCTGAGTCATTGAATTTAGAAGTTAAAACTGTTATAAAATTATAGCTTCCTACATTTTTATTTTCTACAATGAAAAGCAGGTCTACAGTCATTCCACCCTGAACACACCTGATCTAATCTAAATAGAAAATCATTTTATTCTAATAAAAATCCCATACTCATTGCTCCAGAAGGAGAGTAAGTGCCATTTGATAGATTTCATTTTGGCATGTCTCGTCTCCTCATTCTACTCCTTTTCTGTGCCAAACACGGAGTTGGTGTGATCCTACACAGAACTAGTGCCTCAAAGCAAGGCAAGGAGGAGTTACAGCTCTTGGAATCCAGTTAATATCAACAGCAAGGTCTCTCCAACCACACAGAAGCAATCAAGTTCTTGAAGGTGGTCTCAGAAGCCACAGAGCCCACCATGTTCTCCTGGACCACTGGCTCTTGAGGAAAGCAGCAACCACATTCCAGAGACACTCAAGTAACTTCGCCATGAATAGTCTCCACTGTATAAATAACAAAATGATGGTTTTTTTCTGACACAAAGGTGTTCATTGGTAATAGTATTACAGCAATGAATTTATCAGATCACCTGAGCTATGTACCTTCAGAATCTATTTGATCAGGCGTACAATGAAAAAGGTGAATATCATTGTCGGCCGAGCACTGTCTCGAATTCGAAATAGTGGAGTTTGTTTGGCTGTTGTTGGCTAAAAAGCATGTTTTCTGCATGTAAGGGTGAGACTGGGAGTCATCCATTGAAGATCTCAGACTTGACTGGGAGCCACCCTGCACCAGGAACAAGGTTTCATCCTGGACAAATGTCACTGTCCCTTGTCTTACCAGCTATCAGCACTCACTTATATGGAAATACTGACTCTGCCTCAAGCCCAGTGGCTCTGCACAAAAAGGTACAGCATTGGGCTGAGAAAGTAGCTTAGTGATACTATTTGTCTAACATGTACAAGCTCCTTGATTCCATCCCTAAAGATAGATACACACAGATCAATTGAGTTTACCAAGGCAAGCTGCCTGGGCTGGTGTTTTTGTTCTCTCCAAGCCAAGCCCATACAAAGTCTCTGCTTCTTTCTACTTTAGCCCCTATATGCATAAAACCTGGGTTCCAGCCAGGCACGGTAATGCATGCCTTTAATCCCAGCACTCGAGAGACAGAGCCAGATGGATTTCTGTGAGTTCGAGGCCTGTCTGATCCACACAGCAAGTTCTAAGACAGCCAGGGCTACATAGTGAGTCTCCGTTGCATTTTTGCACATCCTCCACAGGCACAAGATTAACTGTTTAGTCTCACTCAATCAGAGCCCAGCAGAGATCTTACATAGGAAGGAGGACTTTGAAATGAACAGTCAGGCCAAAGCACATTTGTTTTCCTCCTTCCTGTCCCATGAAATCTCAGCCACAATGTTCCTACAAAATATCCATGCCTCCAGTTCTAGAAAATTGAAGCTTTTTATCTAAAAGACTCCAACTCTTAAAGTGACCTTCAAGGCCAGATTCCTTCTTCTATTTCCCAATGGACCCAGGATGTATGCTTTCCCATAGGAAAAGCTTGGTTTGGAGTACTCAGCATCTTCAGGTATGTCTGGCACTGTGTGGGATTTATTTTTTGTACATTTTACTGCATGATTTCCAAACCATCATGGGTAAAAGAAACACAGAAGTCTGTCAGGACCGAAGCAGTGTAGACAGGAGGAGGAGCTAACATTCTGTTTTTAAAAATGCATTGTATTTGTGTTTTTATCAAAATAAAAAGATGGCAAAAATTGAAACTGCTAATGCTAGAACAAAGGTTTATGAACTTTATGCAGTTAAAAGAAAAATGGAAATTACTCAGTATGCAGCAGAAAGGCTTAAACCTTAAATAATATCCAGAAGTAGCTGAATCCCAAAAGGACAAATTTAATGGGACTGAACACCAAGTCAGAAATATGTGAAAGACTATGTGTATAAGATTAGGCTGAATTTGATATGTTTTCATCTCTTTTCAAATTTTCCAGACTGCTGACCCTTCCTTCTAACCTCTCCGAATACACTGCAGTTTTTTACCATTCCCGCACTTGATTACATATCATAGAAAAGCAGGGGATAGCTATACTGTAATGAATTTGTATTCTCATAAAACAGAAAAGATAGAGAAAAGGGGCACATTATTACAAGCAGTAACAGAGAAGAGTGGAAGACATGAAAACTACAAAAAAAAAAAAAAAAAAAACTCAAACCATGAAAACTGAAGAAAGTTAATAAATGGTCAAAAAGACCATTGGAGGAAGCTCCAGCCTCTGTAAGGCTATCCTATGTCATAGAAATAATAGTCAGTGGTGCATATTCATGAAGCCTATCATGACTTTATTCTTAATTTTATTTATTTTTGTTTTGTTTAGACTTAATTTGAACTACCAAATCTGTTTTTGTACTACCAAAGGATGGAATTTCTAACCCTGTGATTAAACTGTCACTAAGGGGAACATGTTCTGTTTTGAAGATGTTATCAATTTTCATTATATGTGCTTTTACTAGTCCAAACATTGAAGACACAATTGAAAAAGCATAAATAAAATGATGTAAACAAACCTACATTTTATGTTTTACAACTCTGACCCATTTCCTACAATTCTTTTTCTATAAAGCATGTAACTGTTAAAAGTTATTGAGTTGATTCTGAATGAATCAATGGGGGGTGGGGAACACAGTACCATGAGAGTTTAAAGCAAGAGATAGTGGTGGCACGTGCCTATTCCAGCACAGGGGAGACTGAGGCAGGAAGATCATGTGTTTGAGGATAGGCTGGGCTACAAAGTGAGATCCTGTCTCACAAACAGACCAACAAACACAACATGTAAAAGTGAAATGAGGGTCTGGAGAGATGGCCTAGTGGTTAGGAGCGCCGACACTCTTGTAGAGGACCTGGGTTCGATCCCCAGCACCCACATGGCGGCCGAGAACCATCTGAAACTCCAGTTCCAGGAGAACTCCAGTTCCAGGGGAATCTGACACCCTCTTCTGACCTCCGCGGCATTACACGACACGGGTGCACAAACTTGCATGCAGACAGTACATTCATACACATACAGAAATAAATAAAATTAATAAAAAATAATAAAAATGTTAAAAAAAAAATGAAATGAAAAGGCACTTTGTTCTAAGTTTCATTTTTCTGCTGTGTTTTACCCAATCATGTTAGGAGTCCCCACACTGATACTTTCTGCTACCCTTTCCCCCGTCCCCCAAGTAAAATCATGCTGGCTTTGTGCTTTTTTTTTTTTTTTTTTTTCGCTTTGTGCTTTTTAATACTCCCACCCACCTCCCCAGGTAAGGTGAATCCAAATGTTTAAAATGGAAGTGGGCTTGTAAGGGAGGCATTCAGGAGGCCTGAAGTAGAACATTCTTGAGTCAGCAAGGCCAGTAGATTAGCTGGTTTGAGCAGTTTCTCAGCTCTGATCTTGGAATCCTTTCTAATCTATGGAAAAAGATTAGATAATACTCTTTAAGCAAATAAATAAGCAATTCAATTTTGTCTTCTTATAGAAACGTATCTAAGGCTTTTAACTTTAAAACCCTTTATTCTCCCTAAAAAGAATTTAAAGAGCTACTATTTAACTACTCCTTGGGACAATTGCTGGTGTCCAGGTAAGGCCACACATGGTATGGAATAAGAAGGGAAAAAGGAAGGGACTCAGCCTAGGATACTACATGCTACCATTTCCCCAAGGTTCCATCTTCACTCACAGGGATGCCAACCCAGCCTCTTTAATTTCTGTTTCCCCCAAAATATGATGCTGTATTATCTCCACCCCCCTCAGTCCTCATGCACAGATGTAGGGGGAGATATGTTGTTTCTATTGCAGAAAATTTAGGAAATAGACAAATATCTGACATAGTCATGATCATATAATACATAAAATTTTCCACATAACCTTTTACTTAATTTTATAACATGTCAATTCATACTTGAGCCTCTCTAAAAATTATCCATCCTAGCCTAGCATTACAGCATAAGAATTCTGTCCCTACTGTCAAATATTATTTGTAAACATCACCTGAAATAGGTAAACAGCTCAAAATCCTTGAAAACAGTTACTACAATGCCTTTGATTTGGTCCATGATAATATGAAATAGGTGCTCAGGACCAGTGAGATAGCTAGGCAGATAAAGGCATTAGTCACCAAGCATGATGACTTGAATTTGATCCATAGAATCCACATGGTGGAAGAGAATCCACTCCGGGAAACTGTTTTCAGACTTCTACACGTGCACTGTGGCATGTGTTCACATGTATACACACACCTATACACACACACACACAGGCACACACACACAAACAAGTAAATGGAGAAAAGAAAATAGGTGTTCAATGACGCTTGCTAAACAAATAACTTGCATTTGTACAGATTGTTCATTCAAGGGATTAACATAATTTATCTAATATCTGTCTGCCTATATTGCATCCAGATTTTCAATAGAGAGCTATTCACTTCAGAATACAGTTCAGCAGTTTATTATAGAACTAAAAACAGACTTATTACTATTTAACTCAGTAACTCTTTTCCTAGGTAAATATACATGGAAAGTGAAAGTATCTATCCACATACAAAAATATGCACTCCAAGCTCGGTGACACACACTTTTAATCCCAAGACTATGGAGGCAGACACAGGTGGATCTCTGTGAATTCAAGGCCAGCCTGGTCTATATAGGGAGTTCCAGGCCAGCTGGGGCTATAGGTAGATCCTGTCTCAAAAAAGACCAAAAAAATGCACTCCAATATTCAAAGCAATAAATTATTTCTTATTATTATTATAAATAATCACAAATATAAATAATGAATTAAAGAATCAATAAAATATGGTTTAGTTATATGGTGGAATAGTTTTGGTCTTCAGGAAGCTTTTCTCCTCTCTGTATTTTAAATTCAATGTACAAAATCAGATAGTACAATGTAAAGAACAGAGAACAAAAGCAGTCATGATCCTGAAGCCCTCGATTCACATTTTAGTTTGTTTCCCTCTCTTATTTTTCCAAGATTTTCCCACAGCTGATATCATAATAGATAAAATTTCATATGCTAATTTTTCAGTCTTTTAGCACTCTCATCATCACTTTCTGAGATCTGGAATTTTCTATCCTATGCAGTAGAACACCCATTCCACAGGCTCCTCCAGCCAACTATGCAAACATGCCCCAATGGTCTGCTTGCTGTTCATGATCAATAACAAACATGTTCTTAGTTAAATACTTAACCCACACTACCAAAGGGATTTACCATCGCCTTATGCTCCCACCAGCCATAGAAGAAAGGCACATAACTCTCTGAACATATTTTATTATTTTATTTTATTTTATTTTATTTTTATTTATGTGTATGAATGTACTGTCTGCATGTAGGTCTTTGCACCCGTGTCGTGCAATGCCTCGGAAGTCAGAAGAGGGTGTCGGATTCCCCTGGAACTGGAGTTCTCCTGGAATTGGAGTTACAGATGGTTCTCAGCCGCCATGTGGGTGCTGGGGATCGAACCCGGGTCCTCTGCAAGAGTGGTGGGCGCTCTGAACTGCTAGGCCATCTCTCCAGCCCCTCTGAACATATTTTAATACATGTGCTCCAGAACTAGAATAAGTCATATCTTGCCAGGCATGGTGGCGCACACCTTTAATCCTAGCACTTGGGAGGCAGAGGCAGGCGGATCTTTGTGAGTTCAAGGCCGGCCTGGTCTACAGAGCAAGTTCCAGGACAGCTGGGGCTACAGGGAGACCCTGTCTCAAAAAGACCAAAAAAAAAAAAAAAAAAAGAATAAGTCTTATCTGACCTGTGTATATTTTACCCTCAGGGAACAGGCGAGAAGGGCCATGAGCTGAATAGCATTCTCAGAATGTGGGGAGAGGGTGAAGATTGTAGTAGGAACTGAAAGCAGAGAAACTACTTTCTTTGTCCTGAGCTACCACCTAGAAATCATGCCATGGTGGATTGTGTCCTGAGCAAATCACATTACTTAGCCCTAGCAGAGTGAGAGACTATGTTCTGCTGGCCATTCTGAAAGAAGAGAGCAGTAGTAACCGAGAGAGTGATGGAAGCCCCGACACTGATTTTTTTTCTGCTTCCTCTGTCACATCCTGCTGGCCTGTTTGAGTGCCAGCTGAAAAAGGGCTATGTACTGCTATGAATGAAACCTTGAGTGAGTCACTCCACCTTGTCCTTAGCCTCAATTTCCTACCGGCCCCATATGAGGGACTGAACCTAAGGCATAACAATTGCCAGGCAAGTACACTACTACTGAGCTATATCCACAGTCTACGTTTCTTCATCTTTATACTGAGGATAACCAGAGTAGCCTCATGAGGTCATGTTGGCTGCCGGTGGCCTCTTTGGTGGCAGACTGGAGAAATCAGCCGCACTTAGACCCCTTTCTGCTCCTGCCCCTTCCTGATACCTCACTGTACTTGCAATTTTTCCAGACTGGAGTAATTTCTTTTTGCTAGTGTAACAAATCACCACCAAATTCATGGTTTTAAACAGTCATGTTTCTTCTCACAGTTCCAAAGGGCTCCACCTCAGTTGGCTGGCCCATTATTCTCTGACCATTATGAAAAGTCTAAAGACACCTAACCTGGGTGCACAGCCTTCCTTTCCTTTGGAAGCCTCATAGATGTGTCCAAACTTTTCATATAGTGACAAAATGCTGTCATCTACAAAGTTCATGATCAAAACCTGCACAATTCAATTATAAATAATTCAAATATAATAATATTAAATCACAAAAATATCTCACAATGTCTTAACTAAGTTTAAGATTGTTGTACTGGGCTGCATTCATAGCTATCCTCTGCCACATAGCCTGTGAGCCACAGATTGGACACGCCTGGTAGGATAATCTGCTGCCTTTCTTTTCTAGCTCCTAGAGTTATGGTTTGTGGCCCCTTACTCCTATTTTAAAAGCCAGTGAAAGCCCAGGAAGCCTTGCTTGAGGGGCGGGGGCAGCCCTCTTCCCTTCTTTTCTGTTTTCCTCTTCCATTTAGAAAGACCTTTGTGATTCCATGGGGCCCATCAGGATAATCTTTCTGTTACAGGATCCCTAAATAAGTCACATCTGAGAAGTCCCCTCAGCCACATAAAACAATACCCTGACCCATTACAGGGATTAGGACACTAATGTCTTGGCAGTCATTGCTCTGCTGACCACAAAGCAGCCACTAAGGAGGCAAAGGGCCTGAGGGGATGAGTGTGGAAGCCTACACTATGCTTCTCAGCCAGGCTGAGCGCAGGGGACTGAACCATCCCACACCAACCATACCAAATTGTACAAAAGTAGAGGCTAGTAGAAGGATATGGGTATAGAGAGCAAAGTGTAAACACTGACTCTGTACACATTTCTATTATCAGGAGGCTAAAGTAATACCTTGGCCCTTGAACTACACTTTCCAGTCTCCCAGCACAAAGTCATCTTTATATTTCTAATTCCTGCTTGTTTTTAGTATGCCATTCAGAGAGGATACTATTAATCTCAATTTCAGTTCCAAATTAATCCTCAAGAAATTATAATGACTTCCTTCATCTTTTTTAAGATGCCTGGCTCCCAGTGTGTTTCAAAGCCCGCCGGAACTTGGACACAGTCTGTTTGTGGTTACTTATGTGGTGAATTCAACTCTGTGTGCTGTGCTAGTTGTTTCTTCAAGCTTTTGGCGTCATAACATTTATATCCCAGAGCCAAGGTTCTCACTTAGCAGCAAGCAGCAATCAGCAGATTCCTGGGGACATTACTCACCCCCAAAATGAAGCAGTAAGGCTTCTTTAGACAGATTCGTTGAGTGCTGGTTTCCTTACATGTGTTTATTTAATTGACTGTGTGTGTGTGTGTGTGTGTGTGTGTGTGTGTATGTGTGTGTGTGTGTGTGTGTGTGTGTGTGTTGGTTGTTGTGTGGGCACCCGTGCACCATAATGCATGTATGAAGCTCAGAAGTTAATTTCTGAGGGTCATTTTATCCTTTTACAGCGTGGGACCTAGAGATCATCAGAATTGGTGGCAAGTGCCTGTAAGAGCCAACTTACCACCAGGCATGGTGGTACAAGCCTTTAATCCCAGCACTCAGGAGGCAGAGGCAGAGGCAGAGGCAGAGGCAGAGGCAGAGGCAGGGGCAGAGGCAGAGGCAGGGGCAGAGGGGCAGAGGGGCAGAGGGGCAGAGGGGCAGAAGGGCAGAAGGGCAGAAGGGCAGAAGGGCAGAAGGGCAGGGGCAGAGGCAGATCTCTGTGAATTCAAGGCAAGCCTGATCTATATAACAAATTCCAGGCCTTCTGGGGCTACAGGGAGACCCTGTCTCAACAAGACCATGAAATAAATGAATGAATGAATGAATGAATGAATGAGTAAATAAATAGAGCCAACTTGCCAGCCTTGTCATTTACAGTATTGAACAGCAGGGACTGTGTCAGAAACCAAATATGTTTGTTCTGAAAAGCCAGTTAGAAAACACATTTAAGAGTCTCATGCTCTACCGACTGAGCTAGCTGGGCATCTTAGAATACTCATTTAAAGGTATGTTTTAGCCTCAGATGTTCATTGAAAAAACATGTAGAAATGGAATTGGCACTCATTATCAAGTCAATACTAGAATTTAGGGTGAGAGGTAATAACACCCAGAGAAACTCGGTCTAAAAATTGCAACTGACATGCAATGCCTTAATGAAATGTGAATATCTCATTCAGTAATAAAGCCTTAGAACTGATCATTCCTAAAGAAAATTTGTGAGTCCCATGAGAAAATATTAAGTCTTCCTGACAATAAAATTAAGTCTGGGCATGGTTGCATGTGCCTTTAATTCCAGCGCAAAGGAGGCGGGGGCAGATTTCTGTGAGATTGAGGCCAGCCTGGTCGACAAACCAAGGTCCAGGCCAACCTGGCTACAGAGTGACCCTATCTCAAAATGACCCTCCTCCCAAAATTTTTAAAGTAAATTTTGGCTAGTCATTTCATTGTCAGGATCATAAAACTATACATCATAGTACATCGATAAATTCCTAGACTAATCTGAATAGCAAATGGTTCCTGGGTCATATCACAGGGTATAAATTTATTTACCAGTTTCATAAATGGTGACAGCTCCATAAAACAAATGCCCACAGAGAACTGGATGGAGTAGGTCCCTCTGGCCAAGCAGGTCAGCAGTGGTGATAAGCTGAGATACTATTCTGTAGCCTTCAACCAGGTGTGGTTTACTGAGATTTTCTAAATGACTAAGTCTCTCCCAGGAGCACTACTTCCCATCAGTTGTGTATACTTTGCGGTACCTCTTACCTGAAAGGACATAGATTGGCATGCTCTATAGGACATAACTTTTCCCCATGCAGCAATGTAGTCATAGTCCACTCACTGGGGTTTGAAAGTCAGTGTTACTAATATCCTGGCAAAAGTGAAAAGAGTACCAAGTGCTTTTATTCAATAGCCAATAATGATGGTACTGCTCCATCAATTGAGGTGATATTTAAAGGCTACCACAGAGTAACTGGGTATTTGTTCTCAAAGTAATGGAAAAGCAGCTGTGATATGTGCTTCTGACTCACAGAAAGGTTAAACTTCCCAACCTCCCTTGCCTGGGTGGGGCCACATGACTGAGCTTTAACCAAGGCAATGTAAGGTGAAGTAATGTATATCACTTCTGAATCTGTCCCATAAGCTTCTGGCAAGATCACCAAGCTATCTTTCTTCCCTTATCTATTAGCCAAAAGCAAAGGTGCAGGCAAGGGCAGCAAAGCCCCGAAAGATTTGGTGAGCTACACCATGGAAGGAGCTTGGGCCACTGAATGACTGTGTAGATCAGATCGCAGGGTCTTAGAAGCCCCTCTGCCATTCATACACAAAAGAGATGAGCAAGAAAATTCTATTTTGCCAAGCAACTGAAACTCTTGAGCTGTTTGCTAGAACTAGGTTAGCTGACTAATGTACTTGAATGAAGATCCTGACAAAGGAAGGAAATGGTATGAATACGTAAAAAGTGTATCACATCTTATTTGATAATAAATCATCAGTGATTCCCCAAAATGGGTAGCCAAGTATAGACATTTTTTTGGAGAATATTAGACTGCTGGTCCTTTCCCCACACTGGACACTCAGGGAAGGAGTAAGAAAGGTTTAAATGTCCATGTTTTTATTATGGTTATTACACCTTCCACACTAATCCATGAATTCCTTGAAAGCAAAGATACTGTTCCTCAGAATTCACCTTTCTAAACTGGAGCCCTCAGCACAACAAGCCTTTATTGAAATCTTGGTCTAATAAATCCAGCTAAGTTCAGAAAGAAAAATCATGAACAAAACAGAAAACAGACCCAAGAAAATACCAGAATTTGAGATCATGAGACCCAGAGGATAAAGAAATGCAGGACTCAGGATGCCAAGGCCAGTTCTTCCTTGGACATCTCTGTTTTTAGATGCATATAATGCATCTCTGTTTTTATCCTGTCCCTTAGTGAGAAGAAAGGCCACCAGAGCCAGGGAAAATATCAGTGAAAACTTCTATTTATTTTGTTTGTATTCTTACTGACTAAGCCAACTTCAGATGCATTATATGGTTTCCTGAATGCAGCCCTGACCACCACAAGGAAGTACCCAAAGAAGACAATCTAGAGGCAAGATCTCGGCAAGATGTTTTATCCTCCAGCAAAGAATAAACTGTCCTAAGACAAATCAGTAGAGGAGGTATTTAGGAAAAGGTCCAAACTTCCCAGGCTCAGTTCCCACAGCCATCTTATCCAACCAGTTCTCAAACATGTTCAGGCAATGGTGTGATAGAAGTCAGAAGATCTGAGAAATACCACCAACTCATGACTGAATAAATGAAAGGTCCTTCCATATATATTTTATTGAATCAAAGGCATAGATGACTGTAAATTTCTAAAGCTTTACAGGTAAACATCACAACATTAAGCATGTGCTAATACTGTTGAGCCTGGACAAATCACTCACTCTCACTGTTCCTCAGTTTCATTCTCTTCCATAGGAGGGTGACAGGATAGAAAAGAAGAAGCTCACATCAAGTTTTCTAGAACTTAGTACCTATTTCATAAAGATTTATTTTACTTTCATGTTATTTTTTTCCTCCCTAAACTAGGAGAATGTCATTATTATTCTGATTTAGCAGCATAATACTATACAAGTGGAACATAGTTTAAAAGCAAGCTGACCTCAGAAAAACCTGTTACTGTACCACCCAAAGGAAACCACACCCAGAAGAGGTTGGACTAGTCCAATCACAGTCACTCAGCTAGAGTAAGAAAAAGAATTTCTCAGCAAGCCCATCAAGTGCACATTCCGCACATGACACAAAAAACATTTTCTTCCCTTTCATTTATATTAGTGAGATAAAATAAAGGCAAAATTCAGCCTAGTTGCTAAAATGATTTCCCTAGGGCAGTATGGCCAAATTGAGACATAGTGAAAGCCACACACTTAACGAAAAATCCTTATACCTATAATTTAAAAAGTAAAACGATATAGATACAATTAATCTTTTTTTATTTTAAGTTGAACTTTAGAGTACACATAGCATCAAAGTAACATAAGGGAAACTTAGGTACAATTAATCTTAAAACATATTTTACTTAACCCATACTGTTGAAAATATTGAATATATAAAATACATTTATATATTAAAAAATACAGGCTAAAGAGATGGCTCTGCAGTTAAGAGTATTTGCTATTCATCCAGAGGACCTGGGTTTGGCTTCTAGAACCCACATAGCAGCTACCAACCATCCTTAATTCCAGTTTTTCAGGGAATCCAGTGTCATCTTCTGGCCTCTTCAAGCATTGCACACACATGGTGCACTAACATAGATGTATTATAATTTAAAAATATACTATTAAGGGGCTGGAGAGATGGCCTAGTGGTTAAGAGCGCCGACTGCTCTTACAGAGGACCCGGGTTCGATCCCCAGCACCCACATGGCGGCCGAGAACCGTCTGAAACTCCAATTCCAGGAGAACTCCAATTCCAGGGGAATCCGAGACCCTCTTCTGACCTCCGCGGCATTGCACAACACGGGTGCACAAACTTGCATGCAGACAGTACATTCATACACATACAGAAATAAATAAAATTAATAAAAAAAAAAAATACTATTAAAATGATAACTGAGACATTTTAATTTTTCATATGAATTCTTTTAAATTAAGCATGTGCTTTACACATCAAGCCCTTCATTCTTTGCACTCATAAAAATTTACATGTTCAGGGGCCCACGACTGTACCTAGTACGCTGAAGACCTTACCTCTAGGGTGTCAGCTAACTTCTACAATTATTTTAGTCTATGACTAATAACAGAAGAACCTCATCAGGCTGAGTCTAGGAACTCTGAAAAACTGTCTGAATTGAGAAGCTGCCCTCTGCGAACCCCGAGTATGAATTTTGAAAGAAACAGATTTCAGAAATCTTAAAACATAAAGCAGGAAACTCTTGGCTCCCTTCTGGCCCTCTGTGTATCTGCTTCCCCAGAAACCCTACCCCTAAACTTGAATTGTTCTTTCTCTTTGCTAAATATACTTCCTGTTCACGTCCCAAAGCTTCTTCCAAGTTGTAGTCCGGATTTCTCCTGTCTAGACAGTCCCTAAGCAAGGTGCCCTTTCTTTGGACTGGTCTCAGCATTTGTTCTCTTTTGTGATGTAGGCAGAATGTGATTTGTTCATGTCACATCTCCCCTGGTATTGGTGCCTTCAGGGCAAGATTGGCATCTCCTCCAACTTTGACTCGATCCCAGAGGAACTCCTGGGCATTCACGGTGCTCTGATGCATATATAGGATGAGTCAGACTTGACTTGATCAACACTCAATACAGTCTGTCACCCAAACAGATGTCTACCATAGGTGTGGCATTGTGTTTAGATGGTGCTGGTCTCAAAGGAATATACTCATGTGCAAGCATGCAGATCTGAGACTTGAGACACAGGACCAGAGAGAGAATGGCCTGCAACATGACAGATGTATGGCTTCCTCTTTGGGGACTGAGCATAACAGGTGCTTAGGATCTGCTTACCAGCACCATCGGAAACATGGGCTTGTCGCGTTAGGAATGGCATTCTGGATGTACGGAGCTAAGGAAGAGGAGCCAAAGTAGGCTAGAGGGCCCATACAAGGAAGTCCCCAAGTTAGTTCTTCACCTTCTTTCCAAGCTGCTTCTCAAGCCCCAGGCCCAAACATGTATGTGCAGAACAGCCCATGTTATACTCTGGAAGCCTCATGTGAGTGCTCCTTCCTGAACCTTTGAGCTGGCCCCCAGGGAGATCCAAAGCCACTTTACTTCATTCATCAGTGAGGGTGGGGAAATGACAATACCATTGGGAGTCAGTCTTCTGAACCATACCTTATCCTAAGAGGAACCAGAAAAACAGGCCAGCAGTCATGTGTAAAAAAGAAAAGGATGAATATAGTGGGAATCACAGGTGTGTTCTAAATTGTAGTTGTGGTACTGGTCAGATCACAGTCTATCAGCAAACTTATGTACAATGTGAGTATTATGAAAACTATAAACTCACTAAAGCTATTTTAAAAAATATATACACACATTGAGATTCTTATTATTTCATTTGCAGTAGGAAGAAACATTTTCAGGATTCCAATGCTTAAGAAATGTTTGAGCAAGAGAAAGAAATATTACTCTGATCCTTTTACGAAAAAGAAAAAGAAACAACATCAAGGATGTGGATGCTATACTTCAATGTCATTTGGTTCACTTTAAGCACTTTTAAAAATACTTATTTCTTGGGCTGGAGAGATGGCCTAGTGGTTAAGAGCGCCGACTGCTCTTGCAAACAACCCGGGTTCGATCCCCAGCACCCACATGGCAGCTGAGAACCATCTTTAACTCCAGTTCCATGGGAATCCGACACCCTCTTCTGACCTCCGTGGCATTGCACGACACGGGTACACAAACCTACATGCAGACAGTACATTCATACAGATATAAAATAAATAAAATTAAAAACAAATATTTATTTCTTATTTTTATTTTATTTGTATGAGTGTATTGCCTGCATGTGTGTTAAGTGCACCCGTGTCATGCAGTGCCCTCAGAGGTCAAAAGAGGGTTTTGGATCTCCTGGAATTGGAGTTAGCAACAGTTGCTAGCTGCCATGTGGGTGCTGGGAACTGAACTTTAGTCCTCTGCAAGAGAGGCAGTACTCTTATCCCCTAGCCAAATCTCCAGCCCTGCTTTAAACTCTTTTGATCTGTAAATTCTTTTTTTTTTATTGATGCTTTGTGTATTTCATACATCATTTTCCAATTCAGTTCAGGCATATATCCCCTTCCCTTCCCCCCACCCCACCCCTACCCATCCCAGATCATACATTCTGCCGTAAGTTTTCTGCATCTTTCTCTGCTTTTTTGTTTTGTTTTGTTTTCATTTTTTTTAACAATAGTGATAATTTTGTGAATACAAGCATCTTCATGTAAAACCAATTTGCGAGCAGTTGTGCCCAACCCGCACAGCTCATGGGTCCCACTATCTGAAAGGGGGGGGCTTGTTATGTTCAATCAAGTTATCAAATGAAGTGTCCAGTCTATATGTTGTAGTTTCACCATTATCAGATCAATAAAGACCTTAAATAAAAAAGGGGGATATAAATAGATATTAAAACTTTTTGTCAAAAAAAGCTTGCAACCCAAATCTTAAAACTAAAACTATGGGAAAGGATTTGTATGTTCCAACAGGCCAGAGTATCACAACTTAATGGCTGAGAAAGAAAATGCAGCTTTGCAAGTGAGTAGGATGTACCAAAAAGTGCCCAATGAAGGAATTGACTCCTCTGGGCACATGAAGGCAAAAACCTCAGATTGCTGCAGACATCTGGCCCCTCTGTGGATCTACTAGTAAACACTATTTTTTAATGATTCCTACGAAGCTTACCTTCTGGTGCTGCAAGGTTTTAATAAAAGAGACTTTCCTAACTCCCCATAGAGTAGGAAGAAATAAGATGATGAGGTCGTTCTCCAGCTGTAGATTGGAGCCACTTGTTTAAGAGGTATTCTCTTGTAAAATCAGTAAACCTGCCTTCTTTAATTGGACTAAATGACATAGAAACTGTGAAAAGGATTATTCTCTTTCAGAACCAAATATATGCTAAAGTCTCCTTAAGCTATGCACTTAAACAAAATATATTTAATACAGGAGCTCTGACATCAACAATGGATTATTCTACCAAGGAGATGTTGGCCAGGGGATCCAAGCCCCCACAAATGGTAAAGGCTCCTTGCCTCCAAACTGGGATATTTGCAGGAAGAGAGGCGATAAGGCCCTGCTGTTGAAGACCTGATATAAACATGGGAAAGATGTATGGAGACCGCACTTGCAAGTATACAGATGGTCTCTGGGATGCCAGAGAGTGTTACCAAAGACCACTAAACCAATAAAGCAAATATAGGTCTCCTTGAGTCAAGCAAGCCTCCTCCATCAGCAGCAGCTACACCTCATCTGCCTGGAAATACTGTGCAGCAATGGCAGCCATATGTCTGTATATCGCAAATCTAATTGGCTATTAGCTCTCTCCTTGGAGGAATGATCTGTAAATTCTAAATGATGGCTGATTGATGTCCCAGAATGTCTTGCCAGTATGGAGTATCTATAACCATTCCCTGACTTTCAATCATTTGTGTTCATTTATCACATTAATTCTTTATTAGGGTTCTCACACCAGAGTCAAAAACCTCTAATGCACAATCAATTCCAATGAGTAGGTCCCTGGCAATGTTTTGATTTAGAAATAAAATACTGAGAGTCTCAAGAGATGGCTCACTAGTAAAGAACACGTACTACTCTTGCAGGAGACCCAAGTTCAGTGTCTAGCACCCATGCTAGGCAGCTCACAACTGTCTATAAATCCAGCTACAAGAGATCCAATGCCCTCTTCCGGTCTCTGCAGACACCTGCACTCATCATATATGTGCAGACTATCTACACACATATGCAAATAATTTTGAAAAATTTTAAAGTTCTTTTAGAAATACTGGACAATATCAGATTTCAAAAGGACAGTACAGGGGCTGGAGAGATGGCCTAGCGGTTAAGAGCGCCGACCACTCTTACAGAGGACCCGGGTTCGATCCCCAGCACCCACATGGAGGCCGAGAACCGTCTGAAACTCCAATTCCAGGAGAACTCCAGTTCCAGGGGAATCCAAAACCATCTTCTGACCTCCGCGGCATTGCACGACACGGGTGCACACACTTGCATGCAGACAGTACATTCATACACATACAGAAATAAATAAAATTAATTAAAAAAAGGCTTTAAAAAAAACAGGACAGTACAGTATACACTGATGTAAGCTTTTATTTCAGCTGTGTACATGATGTAAGATAGTATCCTACTTTTAGTAACAGGAGTAGTTGGAAAAGTAGTAAATATTTCAGGATGTATCTACACACTTATTCTTGGTATTCAAAAGCGATTGGTTTCAGGGTCCCTATGAGTACCAAAATCCACATGTACCAAAGTCTTTTGTATAAAATGGTACATATATTCTAAAGTTGGCTGGATCCACAAATTCAGAACCCATAGTTAAGGCTCACTCTAGTCACATAATGCGCAGAATCCCCCACAATTTATGACCCTGCCAGTTTTGCAGTCACAACTAAAATGGCAGCCACTTGCCCCAGCCCTACAGCATAGGTCAACAGTGTGCTCAGCAACACAGGAGAAATCTTTCCTCTTTCAACATCACACCAGTTTGAGAGGTGGTAGAGTTTTGCCTGGCCCATAGGAAGCTCTGGGCTCTACATCCATTTTACCTAGAAGAAACTGACCTCAGGGACACACAGCTAAGAAACACTGAAAAGGGAGAGTCAGATGAGGGAAGCCAAAGTCTAC
Source organism: Rhizomys pruinosus (assembly GCA_009823505.1). Classification (NCBI taxonomy): domain Eukaryota; kingdom Metazoa; phylum Chordata; class Mammalia; order Rodentia; family Spalacidae; genus Rhizomys; species Rhizomys pruinosus. The sequence continues at coordinate 277,829 of VZQC01011454.1, forward strand.
ATGGTAAATTAGTCACGTTTTAAGCAAAATCAAAGATCCCTACAAGCATTTTAGAATAAGTAGAATGTGACCTTTTGCTCTACTTTTCAATGACTATTTTATCATCCTCATTCTCTTGAGAAGTCCCTTACATGAAACATGACAGGATTGTTAATGATAATTACTTTGGTGAGAGAAAGAAGCAAGCTGCTTGCCAGCTTCTTTTATTATTACTATATATATATATATATTTTTTTTTGGTCTTTTCGAGACTAGGTTTCCCTGTAGCCCCAGCTGTCCTGGAACTCACTCTGTAGACCAGGCCGGCCTTGAACTCACAAAGATCCGCCTGCCTCTGCCTCCCGAGTGGTAGGATTAAAGGCATGCACCACCACGCCCAGCTTCTTTTATTTTTAATACTGCCAAAATTGCTACACGGGGTTTTAACCCAGGCTTTAAAAAATATAACACAATAGTTTAAAAATTGTTTCCTTATTTATTCCTGAATGTAAGAAACAGGAAGAAATATTTATAATAAAAAGGAGAGCTTTTAAGAAAGATACAGGGCAAAATGAAACAAATAGTAACAATCAAAGGAAGAAGTGAATTTCAGTGGAAATGGGAAAGCAAAACTACAATGGCCAAAGGAGCAGGAAGAGGTTGAACAATGACTTTCTTTAGAAATGGCATCACGGGGCTGGAGAGATAGCCTAGCGGTTAAGAGCAGTGACTGCTCTTGCAGAGGACCGGGGTTCAATCCCCAGCACCCACATGGCGGCTGAGAACCATCTGTAACTCCAATTCCAGGAGAACTCTAGTTCCAGGGGAATCCACCACCCTCTTCTGACCTCCTCCACATTGCACTACACGAGTGCACAGACCTACATACAGACAGTACATTCATAAATAAATAAATAATACACATAAATAAAAAATCATTTAAAATTAAAAAAAAAAAAGAAATGGCATCACATGGAGAGGCGACCCCAGATGATTCTTGGCCATCCCCAAACAACTAACTGGAGGCAGCAGTGTCACAGTCCCTTGGGCTCTAGAATCTCAACGTAAGCTTTTCAAATACTTCAAAGGTGAAGTTCTCCCTTTTGGACTGCGAAACAATGACAATCCTGCACTCAACTTCAAAAACGAAAAGTAAAAGGATTTTACCATTTACTTTTTTTCCTGAATTAATCATCAATCCCTTCAAAAGCACATTCTCAGCAGGCAGGTAAACTGTTTATTTGGGGGATATGATGGGAAATCCACTATTTGTAGGTATCTTTGCATATATCAATGACCAACTACATCTATAAACAACGGCATGGAGGGGAGGGACGCCAAATGTCTCTGATGAGAAAAAGGCTGTAGAACAAAACAGAGCAAGCTCTCAAGGATGGTGGATCTTTTTAGACCTGGATCTCCTTGGGAGTCAAGACAAGCATTGATCTCCTTCTTAGACAAAAATGTGCCTGCCTGGATACTAACAATGTTGCTAGTCTGGGAACTCCAGTTTCAGGAAACTTGTTCCCAAAGCTCACCGCCCAGGGCAGGGCCATCGGGGTAAACAAGCCCCACTCTAGGTGGAAAGGCTGGTTTTAACAGAAGCACCAAAGTACCGCCTTCAATTTGCCTGGGAGGAGAGGACACTGGAGCCTTGACAAGCCAGTCCTACTGTAGAATGGGGACCCACCCTAGATGGGAGGCTGCTGGAGAAAGCCTGGGCTGTCCTGACAAAGAATGCAAGCTGGGATCTACAGGTGGCAAGAAGTCACTAGGGACTGAGAAGCAGGGAGTGTCCTCAGCAGATTGCCTTAGGAGCCCTTGGGCTGCAGAGAAAGTGGAGAGCAGAGAGAGGGGAGGTGTGGGTAGAAGAGAGCCAGGCAGGAAACTGCAAAACTTGAAATATTGCTTGGGCAGGAACAAATATGGCAACACCAAGGTCTCTGACTCCACTATAAAGCCAATCACTAGATCCCTGACCAAGGTTGGTGTAAACACCTCCACTGTATTCCATGGCAAGATGAATGAGCAGGGATACTTATACTTCCTCTATGAACATTTCTGCTCATTCCTCTGACCCTATTGCCTTTCCTCCCAAGAGTACCAGAAAGACATTTTTCCTAGGAGAAAAGAACTGGTTGTTGGTACCTGCTTCAGAGTACCTTCATCAGAGGCCTAACACACAGGTGTGCAAACAATGAATGTGTAAAGCAGTCTGGATGTTATTAGGCTAGACTTAGACATCTTCTAGTAAAGATAATAATCATAATAATAAGACTCCATTCCCAAAATTAAGGCCATTGGTACAAGGACTGTTAATCATTTTGTTCATTATCCACTCAAATAAATTATATTTTGTTTGAGGGGAGGTTTTTGTTTAAAAGGCTGGAGAGATGGCCTAGCAGTTAAGAGTACCAACTGCTCTTGCAGAGGACCCGGGTTCAACCCTCAGCACCCACCTGGTGGCTGAGAACTGTCTTTAACTCCAGTTCAAGGGGAATCCAACACCCTCTTCTGACCTCTGCAGCATTGCATGACACGAGTGCACAAACCTACATGCAGACAGTACATTCATACACATACACAAATAAATATATTTTTTTAAAGTCTGGGTGTGGTGGCACACGCCTTTAATCCCAGCACTCAGGAGGCAGAGACAGGTGGATCTCTGTGAGTTCAAGGCCAGCCTGGTCTACAGAGCAAGTTCCAGGCCAGCTGGGGCTGCAGGGAGACCGTGTCTCAAAAAGAATAAAATAAAGAAAGAAAGAAAATTTTGAGGCCAGACCCACAGATAATCAATGCCATGAGGTGGCCTGAGAGCAAATTCTCCTTTAGATTTGCAAAGAAGCAAAAATGCTACACTTGAAAGAACGTGGTTAATACCCCATATCACATCGACTACTTGCAACTCTGCACCATGGAAAAGGCCCCCACACACTACCATATACCCCTGGTACTCTGGTAGAATTTCTGCACCCTATGGCATCCAGAAGACAATTACCATCCATAAAGAACCTATCTAGAAACAGTAGGAAAATTATGCTCAGAACCTTGGGAACCTTGGCAAGCCCTCATACTGGCCCTCAGGTATCAGGCCATAGTCAACCATCTTCCCATGGCCTTCAAGTTATTTCCCTCAGGGGACCCAGTTCTGGAGCCTCTCCAAAAAATATTTCTGCATTACCATCAAAGGGAACTGTTGGGTAAACTGAACCTACTACTGAGCTCAACTGCCTAGGCACCTGTATCCCTGGAACAATGCTTATCAGAACTGTATGCTGAGTTCCTTTGTTGGCACAAACCTTGTGTGCCCAAGGTCAGCCTCAGGGTGGGAGAGGGGACATGAAAGGATTCAGCAGTAATCTTAAGATACAGAAAGCAGAGAAGGTCAAAGGGCCATGCCTCTCTGTCTGTAAGACATGACCCAGCAGTTCCATGGCAGAGAAAAAAATGCAAGGAGGCTCTTTTATCTCTTTGTTTGTTTCAAAGCACCAGCCCAGGCAGTGTTCTAATTCCAGAAATGACTTGATCTCAAAATATCTTCTCCTGGGGCTGGAGAGATGGTCTAGTGGTTAAGAGCGCCGACTGCTCTTGCAGAGGACCTAGGTTCAATCCCCAGCACCCACATGGCGGCTCAGAACAATCTTTGGCTCCAGTTCCAGGGGAATCCGGCACCCTCTTCTGACCTCCACAGCATTGCACAATACGGGTGCACAAACCTACATGCAGATAGTACATTCATAGACATAAAAAATAAATAAAATAAAAACAAAATATCTTCTCCTGTAGGCATTCATACTTGCCTTTTCCAAGGACAGGCTGCCTTACCACCTAGGCAGTCCTGATCCCAAGGGTCTCTACTCTGCTGAGTCTTCACTGAAACACAAGTATCTTCAGATGCCAGCCCCCATACTGTGCATATCATGCCATCCCCCCATACTGTGCATATAATGAAGAGGTCTTGTCCCATAGAACCTAGTGTGGACTCCAGAGTGGCCCTCATACTGTGCATATCATTCCACTCCCCATACTGTGCATATAATGAAGAGGTCTTGTCCCATAGGACCCAGTGTGGACTCCAGAGTGGCCCCCATACTGTGCATATCATTCCACCCCCCCCCATACTGTGCATATAATGAAGAGGTCTTGTCCCATAGAACCTAGTGTGGACTCCAGAGTGAACTATGTCCAGATGGTTAGAAGACTGTAGGAAAAGAGGGATGCCTGCATGACAGATGTAATGACAAATAGCTAGATGGATAAGTGGATGTCTGGGTAGACCTAAAGTTGGAAAGGGGAGCAGACACAAAGATGCGAAAGTTGGAACACTTGTAGAAAGAATGCCAAGGGTGTGGTTGGACGATCACTGCCTAAACGTTTCCCATGATGGTAATCAGCCATCTCAGCCGAAGCCATGAATAGACACAGCATTAGATTAGCAAAGACCCTGCCAGTCTAAATTGCAGGGAACACAGAAATCAGGATGAAATGAAAGAAGGATGTCAGACTTCTTGGATCCTAAAAGCTGTAACCATGGAAATGCTCTGATAGCAACATGAACTAATCTTCAACAAAAATCAAAGAATTGCCCTAAAGGTAACTCAAAGACCATAAAAGTTGCTAGCGTTTTTCACCAGGAGATTATTTCCTCCTGGATTTCAGAGTTCAGGACCTTTGAAGAACCATGGGGATATTGGTACAAAGTGGGGCATCAAGCCAAAGATTAGATACCGGCATTAAGATTTCATGAAGTTTGCCTTGCTATGTTTTGGACTTGCTTGAGACCTAACATCTCCTTTCTTTCCTGCTTCTTCCTTTTGGAATGGGAACATCAAGCATATGCCTATTCTACTACTGTACTTAGAAAGCATATAACTTGTCTGGTTTTACAGGTTCACAGTTGGAAAGGAATTGTACCTTGGAATGAATAACATGAGTCGCAACCATATCTGATTTAGATGATATTTAGTCTTGTGGCCTCAGACGTTAGAGTAGATGTTCATATGAAGTAAGACTTTGGGAGCTCTTGAAATGGAATGAATGCATTTTTTTATGTGAGAAGGACATGAATCTTGAGGAGCCAGGGGTAGAATGATGCATCACTAAAAAGATCATGCTTTTCCAATCTACATTATGAAAGTATTTGGAAATAAGGTCTGTGAAGAGGTGATAAAAATGTTGTCATAAGGCTGTAGGGCTGATTTCTCTATAAGATGATGAAGAGATTGGTGGAATTGGCAATGGGATCACAAATTCAAAGAAAGTCTGGTCTACATAGTGAGATGCTGTCTTAAAAACTGAGGGGATGAAGAGAAATGAGAGTTTGCTCTTTTTGCTTTGTTTGAACACAGCTAAAATGTGACCATCTGCAAGTCAGGAGAAGAATCCATAACAGACAAAAATTATGCCAGAATGTAATCTGGGCCTTCTGCCCTCCAGGATGATGGGAAAAGAAACCACTACTGTTGAAGCCCCCACACCAGTGGCATTCTCCTATGGAAGCCAATGGTAATGAAGGAGCCTGAGTCCTCAGGCAGAGAGTGGGTAAACTAGGGGGTGAGATAGACATAGTGACCAGTAGATCATTGGAACACTGTCTATAAGCACCATATATTTTAAGGTCTAGAAATCCTAAAAATCACTGATATCCTTCAGTTCATTAATCACACTAGTACAGTGAATCTCAAGCAGTGATCACTGTGATTCTAAAGGGACAAGTGACACCGTCTGGAGATGAGACTTTTTGGTTAACAACAGATAGGTAGTGTTCCTGGCATCTAGTTAGTAGAGATCAAGGAAGTTGCTAAACATCCCCTAAGGCAGAATGTTCCCTACCACAGATACTATTCAAGCCATGAATGCCCATAGTACCATCTATAAAAATAATCTACAATAAATATAATCTTAAGGAATTAAAAGGGCACACCAAAATTTGTTTAAAAATATCAGGAGAAAGCAAAAGCCAAATATACAATGTTAAGGATATGATTCAACAAATTATTCCACACCAAGTAATTCATTCAATACCTACTCATTAGCTTGGCTTGGTGGCACAAAATTATAATTCTAGCACTTCAAAACTCTAAACATGGGATCTGTTATGAATAGAGAAAAAACAAAACACAGTTCCTGGCTTTATGAGGCCTACCTGGGACTTTTTTTAAGATAGGGTCTCATGTATCTTAAGCTGGTCTCAAATACACTATGAAGTCGATGATAACCTCAAGATTCTGACCATTCTGCTTCTATTTCCCTAGTACTGAGATTATAGATATGTGTGACGACACCTAATTTTATGCTGGGCTGACACGCTAGGTAAGTACTCTTCCTACTTAGATACATCCTCAGACCAATAACTTTCAAAGCATGTTTAATAAGGCATTGTAATAACAAGGGTGTACTTTGATTCAATGGTTAGAGAGCAAGACACCTTTAAAATTACTCGATATCTGGTCACTTTTTGGTTCCTTTGTTTAGAAAAACAAAAACGTCAAGAAGTCACCCAAATGCTTCTGTAACTGTTAGTCATGGAATGTGTAGGAAATAAAAGAAGCCATTTATTAAAATAGTTCACCTAAAATCCAGCATGGCCTCTTGTAGTCATCCTTGAGGGAAAGCAGGCTATTAATGAATTCTTTCTTCATTCAGCTTTGTTCTGCCTATGAGGAGGTTTAGCCAGATGATGAAAGCTAGAACTACATGGCTCCACAGCTGCTCGGGCTACTTCCCTCTGTAAATGTGTTCTGTCGAGCTTTCAGGATTGGCCCTGGCAGGCACTCTGTCATGACCACAGTGGGCAGCCAGCAGTTAAACTTGGAAGATTATATTTCAAAATATGGAGTAGTTAGCACTCCTAAAACTTATAAGAGCTAGTACGCATAGATAATAGTACCCCAAAACAAAAAGTGGCTCAAGCTGACTAGGGTCTTCCTTCACTCTCAACACGGCCACCACCAATCTTGCCTCTGACATTTGGCTATCTGGTTGTGAGCCAACCCATGCAGGCAACTTAGTGTGCGATGACCCCAGCAAGGTGAGCACAGACGTGGGAAGGCCTGGGCAGCCAGATGGCACATACCAAGAGCACTTGCCAGGCAAGGTGTGCAGGGAAGTTAGGGAAAAGCGATGCTCATAAGCCCCAGGCATGTCACCTTGGCTAAGGATGAGAGCACCAGAGGACCCCGCCCCTGCAAAAGCTCCATGAAGACTGCAAATTGCTATTCATTTGCTTAAATTATTCACTGTAGAAAAGCTGTTTGAGATGTTCCATGCCAGGAGTTAACCTCAAGGAATTCAGCTCTACCAAGAAGCAAACAAATAACAAATCCCCGCTGCCCCACACACTCACAATGTGGGAGGAGCACAGACATAGCACATGGAAGCTGAGAGAAGGAAGCTAGTTGTTCAACAAAAATATAAATATTTTTGTGGTGTGCAGAACATCGAAACCTTATCCCCATCCTCACTCCCCACCTCTGCTCCAAAGAAATAATACAATGGCATTTAAAACTATTCCACATTTCTTCTTCCTCATTTATAAGGGCCAACATTTCCAGTATCCAAGCTCAAGGCTTCCCTGTCCAAGCACTTATATGCTCATGTTCATTATAGCAATATTCAAAATAGACAGAATGTGGAAACAACCCCAGTGTCCATCAATAGTTGAATGGCTAAATGAAAAATGGCCTATCCATATAATGGAGTATTAAGCTATAAAAGGTATTAAAGTACTGACAAAGGCTATAATACAAATGAATCTTGAAATCATTATGCTAAGGGAAAGAAGCAACACAAGAGGACACATATTCTGTTCCATTTACTTGAGAAGGGCAGAATAGGTCAGTCCACAAAACCAGGAAGTTACATGAGCAGTTGCCTAGAGCTGGAGGTGGCAAAGAATGAAGAGTAACTACTTAATAGATACAGGGTTTTCTTGGGGGCTGATGAAAATGTCTTGGAACAAGATAAAGGTGATAGTTGCACAATACTGAGCATGTGCTGGATGTTACGGAATTGTACAGTTTAAATGGTTAGTGATTTTGTATGCATTTTATCTTAATTTTTTAGCTTTGATAAATTAAAATGGGGGAGGAGGAAGAAATTGATACCAGGGTCTTCCTAGGACCTGTTAGATTGGAATCTTCTGGAGTAGGGCTATGTGAGTGAGTGTGTGTGTGTGAGTGTGTGTGTGTGTGTGTGTGTGTTGTGTATACATAAAAAATTACACAGCTCCCCAGGTTAATCTCACATGGAGCTAGGATTAAAAAGCACCAGGTGAGGATGCTGAACCCACACATAAGCACCAATTGATATAAAAATGGAGTGCACTTCAGATGAGCTAGAGAGCCTTTATCAGAAATCAGCTTGCTGAGCTGGAGATGGCTTAGTAGTTAAGAACACTGGTTGGTCTTGCAGAGGACTTGGATTCAGTTCCCAATACCCATATGTCAGCTAACAACTATCTATAACTCCAAGTCCAGGGGCTAGGACACCTTCTTATGTCCTCCACAGGCATTACACAACAAGTGTACACTTGCACACATGCAGGCTGGAGAGATGGCCTAGCGGTTAAGAGCACCGACTGCTCTTGCAGAGGATCCAGGTTCGATTCCCAGCACCCACATGGCGACTAAGAACAGTCTTTAATTCCAGTTCCATGAGAATCCGACACCCTCTTCTGACCTCTGCAGCACTGCATGACATGGGTGCACCAACCTACATGCAGACAATACACTCATATACATAAAATAATAAATAAATTAAAAAATAAAAACACTAATACACATAAAATAAACATAAAATAAATATTATTTTATAAAGAATCAGCGTGCTTGTTACAAGTACCAAGTGAGGCCAAACAGTAATGGACTTTTTGATGAACTAACCAGGAAAAAAATGAATAGTTTCTTTAGCGCCAACCATGACCAGCTCAACAGAAAATGATAGATGCAAGCAGGAGCTGCCTCAATCACCAGTGATTAGAGATGCCACTGGATATAAAGGAATGCCTGCAGGACAGCTGGTGTGTCAATGCTTTGAGTCTGTGATTTCTGCAGGAAATATGAGGAGCAAGACCCACCATAAAAAAAGGCTCCAAGCCTATGAGTTTCCCATTTTCCTCACTGTGGATAGTTCTTGTGGGCATTTCAGAAATCAGGTGTCAACAATGCTGATGAGAGATCAGGGAGTGGGACATGGTTTGTTCAAACAGTTTCACTGTAGTATTTATTTCTGGGCATTACTAGATATGCCAATCATTTGTCTTTGTATAAACTGGGTAACAAACGAAATCCTTCTCCAGCAATATCTTTTTCTTGCTTCTGAATTGGTCCTTTGCCCCATCATTCCAGTAAATATAAGATCTAATTATTAAAAGAGTCATGGTCTCATACCACACATGTCCAATGTATGGCCCACAGGCCATATGCAGCCAAGGCCTAACACAAAACTGTAAACTTGCTGGACACATTAAAAAAATTCTATTGGGACTCGACTGCAGATTTTTCGGACATGTACTTTGTAGATGATGACGTCATGTCACAGTGTCAAACATTACACTTCCATTCTATTTCATTTTTTATACTTTAAGCAAGTGACGTGAGGCAAAAAGAACTTGTGAACATAAATTTCTTCAAAAATCATTAATTAACAGAATAATAACTTCAATGTAGAGCTGCCTTTTTGGTAAGAAAACATACATCTGTGTGTGTATGTGTGAGTGTGTGCATGCACACTCACACATACACATACACCCTTTGCAAACATTACTAGCCAACAACTTCACAAAGCCAATTCCAGTAACTCATGTTTGAGGTACCATTATGTCATTGGTTTCCTTCATGGAAAATTTCCTGATTTTCATTTATTTTCGTGGTTTGGATTATGCTGAGGCTCCTTCATTAACTCGGGGTAGAGAGGGAAAGCAACTCAACACCAGTGAGACCTAAGAAGACCACAGAAGTCATGTAAAAGGCGTAGAGGTACACTCACTTGTTCTCTGAAGTGATCAGCGAAGATCTCATCATGGACTGAAGACCTGAGAATCCATGTGGCCTGTGAACTACCTATGATGGGCTTAGACAGGTCCCCCCCACAAATGAATCTCACTAATCATGTAGGTAGAAGAAGCAGCTTACCTCCTGTTCTCTACCATCTGGCTTGAGTTAATCTGTATGACTTAAAACCCCAAAATGAGATAAAAGGGTCATCCATCCTGGAAGTGAAATCCTAAAGTATTATTTGCACTGGTGTACAAAAAGGGATGAGGTCCCCTACAAACAGTGAGAAAGTGGCCACTAGAGATTCTTGCAGACAGGAAGAAAATACTGTGTATCTTCACTCTAAACAACAAGAGAAAGTCTGAAGGAAATGCAGACTTTGGATTCCAACACATATTGACTGAACTGGCACTAGTTTAAGAGCTGAGACACTGACAATGACTTGGGAAAAAAATCACTCATCAGTATATGCAAAGCTTTATAGCCATCTATATTTTAAAAGAGAGCTGGTGAAAAAGGAAATAACACAAAGAATTCTATAAGTAATTTTAGAAGCATAAGAAGTACATGTGCTCATATTTAAAAACTCAAGGTACGATGAATTCCTAAAACCACAAAGTAAAGCTGAGCATTGGAAGTTGTTCCAGCAAAAATTGTTGGTTCTGGCCACTGCAGCAGCACTTGAAATGCAAAAGCTCCTCTGTCCTTCTCTTGTAACTGCATATGAATGCAAGAAGCTATTCTTGGTAATCCTTAACATTTTTGTCAATATGCCATGTACATGGTGACATTTTGGAAGTTTATGATATGGGCTGGGAAGGAGGGAAGGATGATGGTTTCCGGTGTCTTGGCTTTTAATACTGAGATTAACATGATGACAATCTTGAGTTAACCTAGATCAGGTCAATCACAGAATGATTTATCTGAAATGCCATTTGAATCAGTATATACATAGCAAAGGAAATAAAACCATAGTGCATCTGAAGAAAATTCACTATCTTCCTGAAGGAAAATAATGTACCAAACTAGTGGAGGTGGTCACCAAGGACTTGAGCCCTGTTGTTTAGGATTTTAAACTATCTCAGCCATTAGGAAGAATCACTACTTTTTTTTTTTGTCTTTTTGAGACAGGGTCTCCCTGTAGCCCCAGCTGTCCTGGAATTCGCTCTGTAGACCAGGCTGGCCTTGAACTCACAAAGATCCGCCTGCCTCTGCCTCCCAAGTGCTAGGATTAAAGGCGTGTGCCACCATGCCTGGCTAAGAATCACTACTTTTAAATATAACAACAATAGCAGCAGCAACAACAACAACAATAATAATAATGGTTTCTAAGCACAGTGACTTATACAGGCATTGAAAAGGCAAGTATGACTCCCCTGTATAGACACCATTGTTAAGTGCACAGCACACATGTAGAACAGTAAGAATATAATGCAGGCACTGCCTTACATTTTCTGTCACATGAAACTTCTTGTAGCCCCAGCAGTAGAGCTAGGAATAGTACAGAAAAAAAATAATAAATGAAATAAAAACACAGCTCCTTTGTGCTAATCCAAGCATTACTGATTTGATGTCCATTTTGGCAAGGCACTTTATTACCCAAGCTGGTAGGAAATCTCATGGAGGGTCTCAAGAAGGGTGAATTATACACATGACAAAAACACAGCATCCAGTGCCTTATCACCTATTGTTAAAAAAAATGAAAACAAAACAAAAAATCAGAGAAAGATGCAGAAAACTTATGGCAGAATGCACGATCTGCGATGGGTAGGGGTGGGGTGGGGGGGAAGGGAAGGGGATATATACCTGAACTGAATTGGAAAATGATGTATGAAATACACAAAGCATCAATAAAAATAAATTATATTAAAAAAAAAAAGAAATCACATCTACATCTGAAGGCTTTCTGATAACTTTGTCTTTGCCCTAGGCTACCATCACCTCACTCTAAGGTCAGCCACTATCTCCTAACCAGTCTTCTTACCCCAGTTTCCAACTTCCTAGTCCCCTACAAAAGTTAGAAAAACCTACTCTATAGAGTAGAATCGATCCCTAGCCTATTGAGAATCACAGACAGAGTTCCTGTCAAAGCTGAAAAGTTCCAACAATGGCTGCCTCACTCTAAACATCACCTACCAATTGGCCCCATGTTCCTCTTCTCAACCTATTGTTCTTTCTCTAAAAGTCTCTGTACCAAAACAACTCCCTACAACCTCCTGCAGGGAGGGATTAGATCAAAGGCCCCTACCCAAATGGAGAGACTTCTCTTGATATCCTCCACAAATGGCCACCTGAACTGTACCACACTTCACATGAACTTCTCCCAAGTAGAATTTTCAACTTAGAAGGCATTGACATACTACTGCCTTGTGCCATGACTATATTCTAAGTCCCATATGGACAAGATAGGACTACTAGGCATCAGTCTTACAGACTCTGAGGTCAACTCCTTCCTTGTCATGAGAGGCCATCTTGTGCCTGACAAGATGCTGATCAGCAATACTAGCTTCAAATTTCCTACATGTCCTCTGCACATATACCACTCCCGTATACACTCGCCACCAAGTTATGACAGCCAGAAATGTTTCTAGGCATTGCAAAATGTCCCCTGGAGGGCTAACTTATCCCTGGCTGAGAACCATAACTTTTAGTAGAATTTGTGAACTGAAAGGTGAAGAACTTTTACAGCTTTGGTCATATGCTTATAAGAAGAAATCTAAGCTTCCAGTGAAATTAACTCTACTGTTTTCCACTGTCTCTCCCTAAGGCTATTGTATCTACTTTCCTATCTCCCACCACTAGAATGTTAAGCATTAAAAGAACAAGGACTTTGGAGACATGGATATGGGTAAGCTGCCTCTATCTCCGCCACCCACACTCTGACAGTTTTCTTCCAAGACCCAACAACACAGAATTTTGAGAAAACTTAATTTCATCCCAAAAGTAAGTCCAACCATGTGCCTACCTAAACATACACCCAAGGTATTGACACACTTTGTAGATATTGCCAAAGGATAATAAGTAGATATGGATGAAAATTTTGAACTTGTTATCCAAAGGCACCTGGGCAGATAAGCTCAATCAGTAAAATGTCTGCTTTGTAAGCAACAGAACCTGAATTCAACTCCTAAAACCCATGTAGAAAAGCCTAGGTATGGTGGCTGGCATTTGTAATCCCAACACTGGGAGGCAAAGATTGTTGGATCCCTGGGGCTTGCCAGCCAGCCAGCCAGCCTATCCTACCTGACAAGCTCCAGACTAGTGAGAGGCTCTATGTCAACAAAATCAGAGAGAGAGAGAGAGAGAGAGAGAGAGAAAGTGACCACAGGAATAATTAAAATGGAGTGTTTTTACTGCATTAGACACTGACCTATGTGCTTTACCTCACCTTTCTTAATCTTCAAAAGCACCTAGAAAGCAAATATTCTACCCCATTTTATAGGAGATAAAACCGAGAGTCAGGGAGCCTTCATACAAATGGCAGAGCCAGGAGTGTCTCACGGCTTTTGATTTCTGAAATCAGTCCACAGGGCTAGTGACACCATGCAGGGTTGATGTAGATCTTGCTTCATGTCATCTGTTAGAATCCTAACTAATAAAAAATAAATTACAAAAAGTATATAAGTTTCTGAAATTCACTCCCAAAACAGGTGAGAAAAGAATGTGGAAACTTAAAAGCCCAAGTGCCAACTGGTCCTCTATTCACAAAATTCTCTTTACTTTCAGTCCTTCCAGGTAAGCAGATAACATGTCAACTTTGCTAAAACAAACAGAAATATGAGTGAGTCATACTATAAGATCAATGGCTCTGAGTGAAAAAGTTAGTTGCCTTAGTAATGATTACCAGGTTGTTGCATAGTATTGTTCTCCCCTTACAGTTGGCAGAGCTCCTAAGCAATGCTAACATGTGGCTTTTTGGCACATTTCCCTGACTATTGTATGGACATTTTGTAAAGCCCCAGAATCCTTTTGCATGGTTAGAGGCTGGGAAGTTTGTGATCTGCATAGTCTGATCTCTCCAACTACAAAGTCAAGGTAACTATCTGAGTTGAAAATTCCTTTTAAAAATGTTTATAAACAACTTTTTTAAGGTATAGCTTCCATATGATAAACTCTTCTGTTTTATATGTACAATTCAATGATTTCAGGACATTTATCAAGTTGTAGAACATACAACCCACTTTTAAGACATTCCCAATAACACCTCTCTTGCCTTTTTGCCAATACCTCTTTCTACTCCCAGGTCCAGACATCACTAATCCACCTTCCTTGTCTACGGATTTATCTTTTCTGGATACTGTGGTAATCAGATCATATCATTTGTTGTCTAACTGTTTCACTAGGCACCATGCTTCTAAGATTCCTCTAATAGCTTCCCTTTTCATGTGAAAACTGCTCAGGACATGGGACTGCATCCTACAGTTTAAAGCTGGGTATGGAAAGCTGAAGAAAGCATGGAAGGTTTTCTGTGACTCACTGCTGAATAAATCTTTTATGACATATCTAGGCTGATGATGGTAAATACAGGGTCATGAACCCATTTCTAGGGGACTTTGTTTATATCAAATCAAATCTCCATTATTTTAGGAGCTACAACTGGGCTCTCAAAAAGTCTGTGATCTTCCTAAAAGTATATTCAAGCTTCCATGTGTTGATTTTTATCTGGACAGAGTCACTACCTCATATCAGATTTCCCAAGCTCCATGATTCCAAAATCCCTGAAGCCTCAGAGCAAGGCTGTCAACTGCCTAAGAGAACGCCCACAAAAAAATGCTAGATTGAGTAATTTAATTCTAAAAAATCTTTGGCACAGAAACAGAACATTGGTGGAAACACTGGTTAAATCCAAATGTCTAGAGTTTGCTTATTAGTAACATCCATGAAGGTTATCTTCTTAGTTTCAAAAGAGATACAATAGTAATAAGAGAAATTAACAATGGGAAAGGTGTCCAAATTTTATAACTCTAAAACACTCCAAAATATCAATGTGTTAAATGAACAAAAAAAGCAGTTTTGTTTTATCTCACACCTAAAAATATCACCTCCCCATAAGGCAAACACGGAAAAAAACATGAAAAGAAGATAACTATATACAAGAAGCATTAAAATAAGAGTACTCCATAAGCATCAAAGACAATCTAAAACAAAGAAATTAGTAAGTATAGTGATATGATACCTAGCCACCCAATGAGAATGGCATGATGAAAATTATGGGTGAAGTAGGGTAGGAAACATGAGTACACCTTTGTGGGCTGCAAAAACAATACGTTTAATTGACAGTTCAACTGCCTTCAAAGCTAAGGAGATGTTAATTCAAATTTCACACAAGAAAAGGTAATGGTGGTAGATAACTAGGACAAGCAATTCATCTCTCTGTACACCTAGCAAGGACACACTCCTTCTACTCTGAAAGCTTCTCAGTCTTTCTACTCTCCCCAGCTTCTCAGTCAGTTCCTTTCTAGCACCATGGAAGTAGCATAGCTGACCGCTGCACGGGACATCATTGAACAGGATTCCCTCCATGTCCCCCCTATGGGGGAAAGGCCTTCTCTTCATCCACACCTGCCTCGTATCTCACCACCTAGTTCAACTGGAAATACCTGGGTCATAGGCTCTTGCCTGCGAAAATTGAAGGCTTAGATGCTAAAGGTCTGGCTAAGTGCACTATCAGGCACTATTGATAATAAAGCTAGATCATTCTTTGCTGTGTGGATTGTCTTATGCATTGTTGGATAGCTAATTCCTTCTTTGGGCTCTACCCACCACATGCTACCTCTTATTATAACAGCCCAAAATACCTCCAAATATTTTCAGATGTCTTTGTGGAGGGCAAGGGCCTCCCCAGTTGAAACCCAGTGATTCAGAACAATCACGATTTCACTAAGAGGCAGACTGATCCCATCTCGGGTCACCATAAGGAGAGGCGACCCCAATAAAATGGGAGCACTGACAGCTTTGTGAAAAATTGCTCTAGAGAATTCTAGAACATATGAGAAAAAATTCAGTAAAATATAGAAACGTAAAATGATCATTACAGTAAGAAAAACTGTCCCCAGGTGCATGAGTTAGTTCAACATTTACGGAGACCTACTACATGTCAGGTACTATACAGACAAAGTGGACTAAAATCTGGATGTGTTAAAGAGGAGACAAGTCATGGAAATATTGCTCAGTGGTTAAGAGCACCAGCTGCTCTTGTAGAGAACCCAGGTTCAACTCCCAGCACTCATATGACAGGTAACAACCATCTGTAACTCCAGTTCCAGGGTAATCTGATCCCTTCCTCTGACCTCATGTGTATTGCACAACATGGGTGCACTTACACACATGCAGGCAATACACTCATACATAAAAAATAAAAATAAAATATTCTTTAAAGATGAGATGATATTTAAAAAAAACAATAAATAGATTTTTGCTTGATTTCTTTATTTCCCAATTTCCTTTTTGTAAACTTTTCACTTCAAAGAAGATCCATGCAGGAATTGCAGGAATTACAGAGAATTATCCAGGGATATCCCTTTGAAACCTCTATGAGGCAAGCTGGTAGACAGGAAAAGCATATTAGTGCTTGAGTGGTTGGGGGGAGACAGGAGTGGCTGCTAATAATGAGCAAGGTTTTTCTTTGGTGAGGGGTGGTAAGAATTAGATAGTGGTGAGATTTGTACAACTTCATAATAGACCAAAACCACTAAGTTATGACCTTTAAAATGGGTCATCTCAATTTTTTTAAAAAGTGAGTAATAGACATACAAATTATTTAAACAGTGATATCAAGGGAATTCTATACTCTGGGGCCTCCACATTGGGATGGAGTTTTTTTTTTTTTTTTTTTTTTTTTTTTATTTATTCCTGTATGTGTCTGAATGTACTGTCTGCAAGTAGGTTTGTGTGCCCGTGTGGTGCAATGCTGCGGAGGTCAGAAGAGGGTGTCGGATTCCCCTGGAACTGGAGTTAAAGATGGTTCTTGGCCGCCATGTGGGTGCTGGGGATCGAACCCGGGACCTCTGCAAGAGCAGTCGGCGCTCTTGACTGCTAGGCAATCTCTCCAGCCCTGGGACAGAGTTTTAAAAAGTAGAAATAGTCATGAGAGTTCCTGGCGGAGCTCCAAGTAGGGTATACCTGTCTTAGTAGGAACAAAGCTCATGCTTAGGAACTGCTCAGAATATCCTCTTTGCCTCAGTGGCCATCCCACTAACACTGCAGGGCTAGTTACCTGTGGGTGGCATAGTCAGCCTCACTGTACTCCTCATTCTGTTCCCATCATCAACATCTCTCTTATCTCCTTCCCACTCTCTTTCTGAGCCATTTCTTTTTAAAGAAATAGAGGAGTTTCCAGATGGAAAACACTAGAGATCCTACAGCCACATGAGCAGCCTTTCAGGATGTGCTTACTCTGCATTTCCAGAACTGAGCAAAGGCAGAGGCAATCCTCTCACTACTTCTTTGTATACTGAAGGGCAATTTTGCAGCATGGGGGCATCTTTAGCAGCAGACATCTTACATACATGCGTATGCACACAGAAGCACATACACACATATATGTAACATAAGGAATCATGTCAGATCCCAGGTTGCTACACACTATGAAGTGCGAATCTTTATTTTTTTTCTGTGCTATTGTAGTATGTATATATCACAAATATCTATAAACTAAGAGCATTCTCAGAACTGACCAATACACATACTAATATATGCTCCTTAAATTTCATGTGCTGATTTGGGGTATTTCAGATGTATAATTTGTAACTTCTGTTCTTCACTGAAACACAGAAGCCATTCATTCACGGTCTTACCTAGTTAAACAGATTGTCATGGGAACTATCAATCTGCTTGAACTAGATGCAGTTGCCAATGCATTGTAACCAACTGATATTGCCGTCCTGCCCAACAGTATATTGCGATGTCTGGAAACATTTCTGACTGTGAGAACTTTGGGAGATGACTGCCACTGGCATGTAGACCTAGGGAATAGAGGGCTGGGATAATGCTTAACGTTCTATATTATACTCTCAAACAAAGAACTACCAGGCCCCAAATACCAACACTGCTACAGCAGAGAAATGCTGGTCTAGTCATACTTTCATGGTTTGGGTGACATTATGGATACTATCAGCAGCAGTACAATAATTTGAATCACCAAACATGCTTCTCTCTTATAACTGTGTTATGGAACATACACCATGACAATAGAGGCTTCCAAAGGTAACTAAAAGAAGGCCTTCATGTTGGCCTGGAGTGCCTCACCTCCTCTGAAGGTGGTAGCAAAAAGCCTTTGAGACTACTTCTTATTTCACTGGCCATAACAGAAGCATTACCTAAATCCTCTGTACTTGCTTTCTTCCCAAGTTCTCTGACACAATCCCTGCCTTTTCCAGCCTAGTGAGCTGGTTCTGGCTAATGTAGGCCCATCAACACCCAAGAAAATCTACCATAGTCTCTAAACTACCTCTGCTCTCAGAAATCCAAACTGACTACCACTTCTACTTGACTAGTTCAGCACATAAAAGTTAGTGCACTGCATCTGACACAGGTCTCAGTAAGAGTCTCCATACTCATGGATAAGAAATGTGGATCCACTAGTAGAAAGGAAAGAAAATGGTGTAAGTTGTCTGAGCATTACACCTGCCTCCATTGCACATGACAAATGTCAGTTAGTGTGGTTGTTATCAAGGACAGCAAGCTGACCTAGTGCTTCTATTCCCCATGGACCACCGGTGTATGGGAATGTGGAAATTATTTGTATTGATGCTGTGAAAAACTGCCACCAACCAAAGGGCTTTAAAAACATCAATGTATTATCTCACAGTTCCAGCATCCCTTTGGCTGTGCTAAAGTCAAGGTATCTACAGGGCTGCTGCCGTTTCTTCAGGCTCCAGGAAAAAATAATCCTTCTCCTTTCCTTCTCCAGCTTCTAAAGGGTGTGTCGATTTCTTGGCTTATGGCTGCATGACTCCAATCTCTGCTTCCATGGTCATTTCCTTACCTCTGCCTCACCCTAACCTTCCTGCTCTCTCCAGTAAGCCCTCTTGTGATCATACTGGGCTGAGCCAAATAAATAGGATCATCTCTCTATCACAGAACTCTTAATCACATCTGCAAAGTCTGTCTTGCCATGGAAGGTAACTTATTAATAGACTTTAGGGAGTAAGACATTGATTATCTATTTAAGGGGCCATGATACCTCAGTGCTGAATGAATCTCAAACAACAATGAAATCAAGATAAAAATAACCAAGTAGCCAGGTGTGGTGGTGTGCACGTTTAATCTCAGCACTCAGAAGGCAGAAGCAAGTGGATCTCTATGAATTCAAGGCCAGCCTTGTCTAAAAAGTTCCAGGTCAGCTGGGGCTACAGGGAGAACTTGTCTCAAAAGGACCAAAAAAAAAATAATAACCAAGTGGTCTGACACAATGAGAAGTACATATAATTACCTAGTCGGAGTAAAGTCAAACAGGCAGTGAACCCAGGTTCATCTGTGGAATCCATCATGTACTGTTCCTCATTGGTGAGAATGAGATCAATGAGTCAACTTCCCTGGTCCTCAGTCTTATGTATCCGTCTATGCCTTGTGTAGCCATGGAGGGCTTCTGATGAAAGCATGCATGCATATGTTTGGCACATGATAAATACTTAACATGATGTCCACCACATTCACAGGATCAACCAGGGTGCCAGGGGTGGAGTGTAGCTTGGTGATAGGGTACTTGTGTGGCGCCTAAAAGGCCCTGAGATCTGCCTCCAGCACTGAAAACAAAGCCATGGGATCCCAGTGGAGAGAAACATGACTGCACGATGAGGCCTCATCCACAAAGACATGAGCATAACAAGGACAGTCTAAGACTCAGAGACAAGAACCTGTCTGATGTCACTCAGAGCTAGAGTCCTGAACCTTAGAAAAAGGCCCTAGAGTCTGTGCAACAAACCCTTGTTGAACAAATGCACAAGTAAATGAAGAGAGAAAGGATACTTAACATGGATAAGAACTGGGCAGCTGGCTTTCATGCTAGGAAAAGCAGAAGACCCTAGCTCCAGTCCAGCCCTTTAATCTACTTGGCCAAGCTCCCAAGGATGAAAAAAGGATATATGGAGAAGATATTCCAGTTTTTCTGCCCCCAAGACTGTGGTTATCTAAGGTAGGCATGATCTGGCTGAGTCTTCAGCCATCACATACAATTCTGAACCAGTCAAATCAACCCGTTCTCTCACTTGTTTGGAATATACTCAGCACTTCCTCATCTCCAGGATGTTTCTCATACTCCTCTTTGCCTTGCTCAGTTCTAGAATTTCTCACTCCCAAGACAATGACAGCCAAAGATAAAAGCCATTCCAGGCTCAAGAGAGTTCTTTCAGATGATTAAGACTGTGGAATACTTTTCTCTCCTTATATCATAAACAGAACTAACAACTCAAAACAAATCAGGCCATACCTGGAACTAGCCTTTTATTTGATAGCCTATGGTGTCTGGGAGAGACACTGTCCATTATTATATGGTTACTCCATTAAAAACTCCTTTAATATATGTGCATATAAATACTTTAGAAACTTTCTACAGTAGTAAATTTCCTTATGGCATTTTCCAAGGTCTTTAGTGTTAGTTATCTCCCCCACAGTCCTCCACTCCCACCCAATTTAACCCTTCCTGTTACATTATTCCTCTTCCCCTTTCATACCATATGTATTCTATCCCTCATCCCCAGAAATCTCCCGTTACTTCCCCCCACCCCCCAGGGATCCTCACTAGTTTCCTGAATTTGGTTGTGAATACTGTGAGCTAAATAATGTACCATTAACAGAACTGTGAATCCCGTGAGCTATAATAATGACCAACTATGCCAAGTGGTACAACAGTGGAACAAATATTACAGAAGTAACTAACAACTTTCTGGTTGGATTTAAAAGCCAGCCTACTCAATAAGATGGAATGCATGCCTGGTACTGTTAATTAGACCAAAAACACATGACTGGCTAGTTCATATGCCCTAGAGAAGAATCAAACACTATGATTCTACTAAATGGGTAGAGTATTAATCTGTCTCCTAAGTTATTCTCTTTACATCCACAGTGCATCTGTGGACCATCATCACAAATATTTCTATTTTATTTATTTTCCTTTCTTTCTCTCTCTCTTTCTCTCCCTTCCCTCCCTTCCTTCCTTTCTCTCTCTCTCTCTCTCTCTCTCTCTCTCTCTCTTTATTTATTTGTTTATTTATTTTTCTGTGTATGAGTGTTTTGCCAGTATGTATGTAATGCACCCATGTCCTGCGGAGGCCTTGGAGGCCAGAAGAGGGCACTGGATCCCCTAGAACTGGAATTAAATAAGATTGTTAGCCACCCTGTAGGTTCTCGGAATTGAACCTGGGCCCTCTGGAAGAGCATCCAGTGCACTTAACTGCAGAGGTATCTGTCCAGCCCTGTGAGAGATGTTTATTTTTGCAGTAGATGGTGATTAATAATGCAGAGATGCACACCTAGTAAACATGTAGAGAATAAAGGACTGTGGAATGCTCAACTCTAAATAGGAAATTTGCATCATACTACTCCCCCCAAGGCTCAGAGATCATCAAGGAAGAGAAGGTGGAATGGCTGTAAGAGCCAGACATAGCATATGTCTTCAGTAAAACATTACTTGCTAAACATGACACGGCAGTTGCACATATGAACTCACACTGGCTGTGACTACATGCATAAGACCTGCAGATGATCAAGCTAAAAAAAATGCAGCATGGGTGGGGGAAGGAGCTCCTGAAGTCCCACCCTAGCTGAGGCACTATTAGCAAGTGATGGCTGCTTGGGGAAGGAGACTACTCTCTTCAGGGAAGGGGCCACTGAGAGACTACCCATGCTCCGGTATTCATGCAAACACAGCACAAAATGGACTCAGTGGGTTTTACAAAAAGAGTAAGCACATGAAGTTTGGAGGAAAAAGTGGGGAGAACAGGGGAGGAATGGAAGGGGAGGGAAGGAGAGGTGGATATGATCAAAACACATTATATACATATATGAGATTCTCAATAAAATATATATTAATAAATAAATAGAACATGTTAAAAAGAGAAAGAGCTATCTTTTTCTTGGAATTGATTGGCACCCGAGGGACTGAATTAATCTCTAGACAAACCTTATGAAGATTATGGCTTTTATTTTATATGTCTAGCATCCATCTCCTAGAAAAGCCTGGTCTCCACATACTGTCCCAGCACATGGGATGCCAAGAGTCTCCATAAATATTTGTTTTATTTGACTTAAATGGGGACAAGCAAGCTCTACAGAATTTAACTTTAATTTAATTTCACTGGATTAATTTATTGAATTTATTGGAAAGGCAGACAACATCAGCAGAAGGCCTTGGGTAAAAAGTCAAAAGGCCTTCCTCAGTCATGACCCACAGTTTCCTGAAGTGAACCTACCAGAGACTGTAATACACATTATTTCCACTTCCCAAGTCAGAGTGAAAGGAACGAGAAGGAAACTTGGAGATTTCTAAACATTTGAGAGTTATTTTTGGAAATCAACGACTTTTCCATTTACTTTTCTTGGAGGAAAAAAAAGAGAAGGAAAGAAGAAGAATGCTATTAGATCAAGAAGTGGTAGTTGACATCTAAATGGAAACAAAAGGAAGATTCTTACAGGAGCTGAACCCTGATGGTTTTGAAAGCAAGTAACTTCCTCATGTTCATACAAAAACTATCTAGAATCTTAAAGAATGAAAAATGGAAAAATCATTAAGTTGTTTATCAGAAAGCTCAACTTAGACAGTTCACATAATCCAGAAATAGCCTCTGTGAGGTAAATATAGTCAAGCTCCTATTAATTAATACTGAATAATGGTTCCAAGAAGGTAGCAGTGTTATCTGGCTCTGTTATACAGGGCTCCAACCTAGCAAATCCAGAGCCAAGGACAGTTTTCTCCTTAATGCAAAAGCCTGGAGTCAAATACTCCCATGTCTTAGGCATGCAATAAAGTTTATGCATTCCTTTTCCTTTGTAAAAAAAATAAGAAGCCTGCTGGAAGGACTTTTAATATGCCACAGAATTCCTCTATGTGGCACAGGGTCAAATCCAATCTAGTGAACAAATGGGCTACAAATCTCATGCCTTGGTATAATCATGGCAGTCCACCATTATCGTGATATATTTATACTTCATTAATCTCAAATGTGATTTCTGCTGTGTTTTTTTTTTAATTCAGGGACAGGGAGGTCAAGGTTCACATGCAGAGATCAGAGGACAACTTGCAGGGGTCAGTACTCTCCTACAGCATGTGTCAGAGGGATGACGGTGAGATCGTCAGACATGGCAGAGGGCATCCTTACTCACTAAGCTATCTCATGACTCTCAAATGTGATTTTTGTCCACCATTCTTTAGATGCTAGGAGCTGGTATTTTCACTACTATATAACTACAACTAAGCTATAGAAACAGATTGTATAGTTTCAACAACTGGATCCTTATACAGGGTAATTCAAGAGAACTCTGCAGGAAGCACATATACATACAAATGTTAAAGTCACTGATTTTTTACAAAATGAGCAAAATTTTTCTTCTTATATTTTTGCCAAGTCATACATAACTTTTTATGAAGTGATCATTGCACTTCTGAGTTAATATATGCAAATATATGTAAGCTACAAATGACATATTCAAGCATACTTCAAGCCATAGAAACAGCAAAATAGCTTTGCAACATTTTTGGATACAATTCCCACAAAACTAACTATGGAAATCATTTGAAAAATATCGATTAGTGATTACAAATGAAATAACATTCAAAGTCAACAACTTTCACCTAACCTACTACATTTGTTTACTATTCCATAATTTCACTTTCTTTAAAAAACTGTTCTTGCCTCTCCGGTCAGATCTATATTTGGAAGGTGTATGGTTCTTAAACATTTTCCAGTCCAGTGAATGAAGCAAGATTCAAAATCTGTCAGATGCACATGGAGAAAACATGGCACTCTGACATAGTCTGGTCCATGTAATAAAAGCTAATTACAACCTTAAAGGATTCCCGGTCACCTATAAAAATCGGCAACCTTGTGTTTTGAGAGAAGAATGAGCAGTACACCCTTCAGCAGACTCTACTGAAATGTCTGTGGCTTACTGAACATTCCATACATATTTCAGGCAAGGTATTATGGGAGCTGAAGTTCAAGCTGTCCCCAGCTGAATTTTCACTCACTATAAAAACAATGTCTTAGAAAAGTACACACATGTTTTTACTTTACAAAAAATGTAAAATATCCAGTTTTGTTCAATCAACACTTTAGCACTTAGAAATGGGCTTTTAAAAACCCTGTAACCTAAGTAATGTCTGAAAAGGGTAAAAATGATATTCAGGGACAAAACAGATTTCTGGAAAAGGGAACATAGAAAATTCATATGAAACATACAGAAATATAGATCCTATAAACTAATTCCTATAGGGTCTGTTGACCTATGTTGCAGGTTATACCATTAAAATAAAAATTCAAACATTTATACCTTATTCTGAAGCTCCATTGTATATGACCACAACTGTGTTATATATTACCCTGATAAACTAAGGCTTACAATTTTCTAAGCAAAACACTTTTTTGAGACAGAGTTTTACTATGCAGCCCTTGGCTCGAACTCTTGATCCTCCTACCTTAGCCCCCCGAGACATTACAGATGTGGTACCATGCTTAAAACACTATTTGAATTGGTTCCTTTTCCTGTTTCAGATTTTATGATACAAAATATCACAGTCCAACTATTTCTACCAATTCCAGAATCATCGAAGGTTTGATCAAACAGATGGCTCTCAAGTTTGATTAGAATTAAATGATGTCACCTGATTTTAAAAATAAGCATCTTTGAACCCATAAAATCGGTACAGTGTTTATGTAGGCTTCTGAGACCAGAGGTTTGCAGAGTTTGGAAGGAATGTTTGAGAACCACTATCGTTTAGGTTTGTTTTGTTTTCCCTATCTAAACCCATAGAAATCTTCAAAAAACTTAGCAGCTTCCCTCCTGAAAGGTTTATTTTCAAAAGCCAGTGCCATGCAGGCTGTCTTTCCTGTGTAGGTGGGAGGAAGCACGCACAATGTCACCACACGGGCCTTTTCAAGTCTTGAAATCACTAGGAAGCCTACAGTATTTCCTTTTTGGCACTCAGGCCAGGGTGGAGAGAACTTGCTGCAGAGAGGACAAGATATCAGATAACCAGTGGAAACACTTGGTTTCAGCAGAATTCCCATTTACACACACACACACACACACACACACACACACACACACACACACACTTCTCTCTCAAAAGTAGTTGACCCAATGGAACCAGGAAAATTTCATTACACGAAATTAATTAAATGAAATCTGGTAGTGCTTTTAAAAGAATCTGTTTTTACTTGTTCAGATTTATTTATATGAACTGAACAACTTTGTGCCCTGTGCGTATGATGCAGAAAAAAATAAGTTAAAATACAACTCTTGTTTTTCACTTATTCCAAAAGCATATGGGACTAATCATATCCCATTCTGGCCACAATACACAGGCTATTTCAAACAGAATTTTAACTCACTAGATTTTAAAGGCGCTAGAGCACCAAAAAGAGCTTGTGAAGTCTTTCCTGACTCCAGAGGGGTTGGGGGAATACATTTAATGTCCGTCTGGCACCAGGTTTTGGATAAAAGCCAGCCAGAGCCCTCCAGGCAAGGAACCCATTTCCCAAAGCGGGGGCGCCCGTTTGTGATCCAAGGTGACAGCGCATCTTACTCCTGCCAGAGAATGCCTGTCCCGTGGGGGCTGGGGTAGTGGGCCACCAAAGGCCTGGGTTATGAATAGGCGAGGCCACCACAGAAAAAGGAAAAGAGAGCCATCCGTCAGACTCCGGAGAGGAAATTCCAGGGGCCCAGCTCCCAGGCCACAGACAGCGGGTGACGTGAGGGAACCTAATCACTGCCCCACAACAGGGGGCCAGGAGATCTAGGCTTAGAGCTCTGCGAACTCAGGGGTCTGGAGCCGGTGGGTGTCTCCATCCTTGGCCAGAGCCCTGGGAGTAGGGATGTGGGGGTGGAGGAGCCCGAATCCTTGTCCTAACACCAGGTATGCAGGAACTTCACCCAGACCAGGGGCCTCCTGTACTCCATCCTCTCCCTGGGCCCAAAGGTTGGAGCTGCCACAATCAGCCAGAACTTGGGAGCTACAGGCCAGTCTCAGTCCTGTAAGTGGAGGTGCTGGGATCAAGATCCTAGCACCTATCATGGTCCTGAGGCCCAGTGACAGGGGCACCTGGAGCGTTCTAGGTCATCCGAGTGTCGCCAACGCATCCCCTGCAGTGGCACTCGCGCCCGGTTCTGCGGTCCCCGCTAGCCCACTTACCGGTCGCGCGGATCTATCCACGAAGTCTGGCGCGTGTTATGATCGATGTAGAAGACGCGGCCGTCATAGTCTCGCGCCTCCTCCCAGCCGGCGGGCAGCGGCAGCTCTGCGTTGTCCCGGGCCCGTGGCTGCGGTTGCACAGAGGGTACCGAGGGTGCGGGGACCGTGGCTGGGGGCGCCGGCGGTGGCGGCTCGCGCTGCGGCTGAGCAGACTGCGGTGGCTCCCGCTGGGCCTCCCGCGACTGTCCTCGCCGTCGCCGCCGGCCGCCGCTCAACCACGGCATGACGGCTCTGGCCCCGCCAGCGCCCGGCCGCCCCGCGCGCGCCGCCTCCTCCGCCAGCACTAAGGCCCGGCGCCCGGGGCGCGGGGGCGACCGCGGGGAGCCGCCCGCCGCACCAGGCGCATCCTCCGCTGGGTGCCCGCTCACCGGCGCCCAAGCGGCTTCCTGAGCCGCTATGTGCGCTGTCCGCTCCGCCCGGGTGGCCTGGGTCGAGGCAGCGCGTAAAGTCACAGCCCCAGACACTGAGCAGCAGCAGCCGCTATCGGCGGCTCCTCCACTCCTGGGGCCTGTCCGGCCATCTTCGCTCTTCGAAGCGGGGTCGGCAGGGCGGGGCGTTCCCACTCTCCGCCCCCTCCAGGCTCGCCCCACCCCTTCTGTCTGCTCCTCTTTCAATCTTCCTCCGAGGCTCCTCCCCCGGCCTCCGTCAGTGCTTCCCCCTCCCTCGCCTCTTGCCCCACCTCCCTCTTTTGCCCTTCTAGATCGCTGCTCCTCCTCCATGTCCCTCAGGAGCTCCTCCTCTGCTCTCGGCAACTCGGCCCGCCCTGAGTCTCCGCCTCCGACTGCCCTCTCAGGCTCCTGGAGCTCCTCCTTCCCACCCTCTCCTCACCGCCTCCTTGGGCCTCGGGAAACCGCAGGGGGCCAGGATGGGCGCCGCCACGTCAGTCCGCCCCAGGGCCACTGCGGAGGGCCAGGAAGACGGCTCTTTACCCGGACGCAGCCAGCTCTGGACTGACTCCTGGAGAGGGCAGTCACCTCACTTCACCCGCCCCCAGACCCTGGACGCCTGGGGTCCTCCCCTCTGCGCACCTGGGGGTGGAGGCTGCGTCTTCCTTCTGATGACTGTTCAAGCTAATCCTGCAAATGTGGGCAAAGCCCCAGCAGCCTGGGAGCACGGTGTCGGAACCCTCACTGTCCTCCGGGTTGAAGCATGAAGACACAGCTAGAAGAATTGGACAGCTGGGCAGGTGGCCAGCTCAAGGCCCAGCTAGTAGATCTTAAGAGGAACCTGGGCCCCAGAACCCTACCCAGTGTCTGGGGTAGTGCGGGCTAGGAATCCGAGTCACCCTGAAACCTAGCTGGTAATTTCTGTTTTTCATGCATCTTATGGTAGGGAAATAGAGGACCCAGAATGGGAGATGGCTCTTGCTCTAAATACCCTTGCTACAGACTCAGGGCCATAAGAATTTGCAGCAAAAAAAGCAGAAACTTGTCAGAGAGGTTTTTAATCATAATGATGTTAAAGCATTTATGCAAATGTCTTTACAGCCCTTGAAATGCACAGAGGAAGACACTCAAGGAAAATGCGTCCCTCTGACACATTGCTCTTGTCTAATCATTTAGCAAATTTGAACATAGGACATGCACATACTCACGGTACTTTGTATACCTTGGGAGGAATTCTTTAAAATTATCTTCCCATTTTTTTAATAAAATAAGACTACTTTATAAAGGGAAGAATTGTTTCTTTTAAAAATTAGTGTGAAGATTAAGCAACTGACAGGGGTTCTCCGCAATGTCTTTCTTCCCCTCTTCCCCTACAGACACTAAAATTTCTTTGCTTCCCAAATATTTTTCTACTTCTACTAGACTACTCTGCTAGAAATTCCACCCATGTCCTCTACTTACTTTTAGTGATCCATGAACAAGAGTAAGATGTCCAAGGAAAAGGAGACGGTCATAAAAACAAATGCAGGCTCACCTCCATACCCATGAGCATTCATTGATTTGACCAACCATGAAGAGAAAATGTCCCGTTGTTACTGATGTATACTAACTACAAAGTCAGGCCTAGGATGGTTACATTTATCCTAAACATACACAAACTTCTTGTCGTTATTCCCTCAGCAGTGCAAGAAAACAATGATTTACAGAGCATTTGACATTATAAGTAACCGAGAGATTAAAGTGCATAGGAATGTGTAGGTTCTAGGGACTCGAGCATCCATAGACTTAAGTTGTGGGGAGGGGTCCAGGTACAAATCCTTTGTTGACATAGCAGGACAACGCTACTTTGTGATGTCCTATGTATTAGAGAAGGCCCTAAATGTTCAGTGTCCCCACTCTGACTTTTTTGACTTTGGGTTGGCATAATTCATCACCACTGGGCTGCCACTATCTTCTTTTCCTCTTCCTGTCCAGCCTGCAATCAGCTTGTCTAACACTGTAGCCGGCTATTTTGAAAAGACTCATTTCTACCCTCCCAGGCTCATTGTAATTTCAGAATCTCACAAATCTAATCTCATCGATATATCACTGTACTCTGCTTGGGGTGGAAGTATATGGGAGTGAAATCAGCCTGGAGAAGAGTATAAGGGGGAGCATCCCTACTCTATAGACAGCCTAGGAGGAACCAGAGAAGACCAGGCAAGGGGAAGAAAGCCTCAGATAAAGAGTAACCGGTAGAGGAGGCTGCATCCAATCAGGAGCTCAAAGAGTCTGGTGTGGACTGGTCTTCTTGGGACAAGGGACCCTGTCTGCCTGCCCTATTGAGAATGCATTATGGACTGATACTGCACTGGATGGGGAGATGCTGCATCATGGGGCCTAAGGTCTGTGCTCCAACTCCATTTCTTGGGGACCAAGGAAACAGAAAATTATGATACAGTTGTGACTTATCCATAAATGAAGCCAGGGTGTCAGCCTCAATTTAAGGCCTCAGGGGAGTTTTAAAGGGACTGGAGGGAAAGATGGGGAAACTGAGGCATTGTCATTTTGGTTTCGAGTTTTGAGATCTTGCTACTTGGTCCATGAACTGCTGTCACCAAATCCTTGTTGATTTGTGTAACACGTGCTGCAAGGATATGCAGAATGCCACAGCTGAGGCAGAGTCCCTCTCTAAGAGCAGAACACCTTAAACTACATCTGCTGGCAACTTGTCATGACATGAGAAAATTTTACGTGATCTCAGGTATACAGATATATAAAATAGATATACAAATAAAATATTTACTGATGATAAGCCATACATTTATTTTAAGGATAATTATTTGATATAAATATAATTTTACTGTAATTTATTAAATATGAAGGAAAAGTTACATACTAATGAGGTGGATATGCTTGTTTATTTATATAAAAATTAAATCTTGATGGGGCTGGAGAGATGGCCTAGTGGTTAAGAGTGCCGACTGCTCTTGTAGAGGACCAGAGTTTGATCCCCAGCATCCACATAGTGGCTGAGAACCGTCTTTAACTCCAGTTCCAGGGGAATCTGACACCCTTCACCCTCCTCTGACTTCCTCGGCATTGCACGACACAGGCACACAAACCTACATGCAGACAGTACACTCATACACACAAAAATAAATAAAAAATTTAAATCTTGGCTGAATACTTATTACTGCAGGAGTTAGAGCATCTTCAATGTTCTTTAGAGTTTATCAGTATTTAAACTTTATAATCATTAGTTTCAGAAAGCTGCTTGATATGCATAGGTTGTACAAAATGGAAGAAATATGTTTAGGGGCATCTCAGAAATTGTTGGAAATTCTGTCATTCATTGAATGATTCTCTTTTAATGAAACTCAAGTTGTCAACTTAAACAACAATTTTCAAAGTTCCAGGACAACGCAATCAAACAGATTCTAACTGGATGTTGAGGAATAATGGAAGGAAAGTTTTAAGTGTTTGTTTTCTGTAATTAAACCATTGTGTTTCTACAAGAGCAGAAAAACTTGTATGTAGAATAAAAATACTGCAGTTCATAACATACAAGATTCTTGAATCAGTGTCCAACTGTTTCAGTGTCTGTTGGTGTTGCATGGTGTGACAGAATCTGCAGTGAAAAGTGTTCAGGCCCTGTGTTCAAAACCAAGGCTTCAATGAAATTAAATGATGTAACTGGGGAAATTCCTGGAAGAAACACCTCAGCTTCATTGTACATGTGATTTTCTTGCTGTTTATTGTTTTCACACAGGTCTCTTGTAGCCGAGCTGGCCTAGAATTCACTACATAGCTGAGGCTGCCCTTGTACTCCTGGTCCTCTACTTCAACCTCTCAAGTGCTGGGATTATAGGCATGTACCAGCATACACAAATGATACCTGTTTATTTTGAAAAAAAATTTTGTCATTGTGCATTCTGAAACCTTTTACACTTGCCATTTTTTCATGGCCCTATCATACAGTTTAAGAAGCTGGGCTCTAGAGTACAATGGGATCTATGACTCCCTCCAGGAACTAACTGTGCAGCTCAGCAGCCCAGCAGCCCAGCAGCCCAGCAGCCCAGCAGCCCAGCCACCCTGCCTTAGTGGGACCAACTCCAGTACCCTATGAGCTCAAAGCTGCCCAGGGGATTGGGTTGAGTTTCACCTTCTTCCAAACTACAGATTTACCAGATCCTCCTTTGACCTATTTTGTGTACTGTATTTGTGCAATCCTGTTCCCAATCCTCACTGACATGAGAACCACAAGGGAGCCTAGCATAGAGAGGGTTTCACAGTCTGCTCTTGTATAAGCACTTAGCAATTATGCACATACTTCATTGTCTTCATAACAATATCTACAGTTCTTCATGTTATCTGTATGGGAGCTAATGAGGATGGTTTGGAGACTATTCCTGGTAAAGTTTCACACACAAACCCACCACCACTACCTATGGAACACTGAATGAAATAAACAAAGTGAGGCTGTGGTATTTTTCTTCCTAAAAAGGTGAGTTAGAGCGAAGGAGGCCAGCATTGGGGTGACCAAGATCTTGTTATTACTCCATTGGTACTCTTGATTTACAACATTTGTGCCAGCCACATGATGATTGTCCTTAAAATCCTATGAATGGATTAGGAAGGAAAAGAGGTGTTAGAGGGATGCAGAAGTGTACGTGTGTGTGTGTGTGTGTGTGTGTGTGTGTCTGTGTGTCTGTGTGTGTGTGTGTGTGTTTGTGCAGGATGTGCATGCCTTGTTGGGAAAAATAAGGCTGACCTTTCTTGCACTCAACTTTCCGTGTTGAACTAAAAACCACATGTACACACGAGGTGAAGGGGATTTTAGTACTAACTGAATGCACAATTATGCATTTTTCATTTCCTCCACATTAAAACCAGTGGCCATGCCAACAGTAAAAGTATAAGTATTGTAGAGATCCATCTTCCCACCAAGATTTCAGATGGAAAAACAGCCCAGAAAAATCCACTCTGGCTCTGGGTAGAGTAACATGGAAATATTGTTCTGTTCTTATCCAAAGGCCCTCTGGGAAGTTCACTTTCTGAAGTTGTTAAAATGCACTGACTGCTGTATGACTTGCAGAATGCTGTTTTGAAAATGGTTGTTACAGAGTAAATCAAACGGGCAAGAACAGAAATTGAAGTTCTTTTTGAGTATGTTAGTTTCTGCCTTCTCTTTCTACACCTCTCTCTCTCTCTAAAGGATGAACTTTATTTTCAAAAAGAAGGTACAAAATTGGATCTATACACATGTAATCCTTGAGGCACTGCTAGAAAAGGAACATCCGTGAAGGCTGCAATCATCAAGTCTAAAATGAGAAAAAGAAATGCAGTGCTGCTGGAGAAGTCTTTCCTACCTTGTATAAACGAGCAAATGTTCCAGGAAGTGACACATCAGGTAATTCTACACATTGCGCTAACACAGCAATGGAAATGGGGCTGGATTGGGGCTACAGAAGAAATGGTTTGTTGTTTGACATTCTTTAAATGCTAGAATAGTTGATTGTGGCTGCTACTCCTATATTTCAATAATACCAACCCTCAGCCTACTCTGAGAAGATTAGAAGTTACTCTTGTTCATTCTTGTCTTGTTGGTTTCAGGACTGAGATGGAAGGTCAAAGCCAAAATCCCTAAGGAATCCTTTCCCCACGCTCAGGAACTGGAAAGTGCACAGAGTGAAATTGTTCCTTTATGCTTATTCCATGGATTTACATAAAGATAGAATTTTCACACAACTTTCTTTCTATTCATCAAAAAATGCATTGTCTGGATTTCATATTCTGGAGACCAAGAATCTGAGCACACTTTTATATGGATTTCTTTGGATAGTGTATATGTGAAACCTGACTTATTAAAATTCAGATACAAAACTTGGATGAATTTATCTCCAAAACCAGAGAAAATCTGGGGCCCAACATAGTGGCACATACCTGTAAACCCAGCAGTTGGGAAGGTGAGGCTATTCTGAGCAACAGTGACAAACCCTATATCAAACATATAGATGGTGGGAATGGGAGGGGGTAGAATGAACCAACTTCCTTCCTCTGCAGCTCTCTCCTCTCAATACTATATTTTTACTTCTTTTCCTTTTCAGCCCACGGGCTCTGGTCAACCAAATGCTAGCGGGCCGATTTAAAACTTATTTCAGGCAAAGCATCATTTTAGTAAGATGAAGGTGCCGTGAGCAAGCGTTGTACAAGATGCTCTCTCCTACATGGATTCCCTTTTGTTTAGGATTACGGCACTGGTCCCCTGAGTCTGGAAAGTCTGGAAAAATTGCAGACTTTCTTAGCTTTGAGCCGAGCAGCACAGCCCCAAGGTCTAGAAGGGAATTTCTCTCATACAAAAAGAAACAAAATTTTTTTCACTAGAAGACAGTAGCATTACAAATTAGTCTCTTTTGTAGCATGAATGGAAGAGTTTCTGAACATCATAAGTAACCTAGTGGGATCCTGAAGCACAGTTCAAAATGATCATCATGGAGAAGTGACATTCAAATGAGGACAACTATGTCCTCCAAGGACATTTGGTGGCATGTGAAGACATACTTTTTGTCACAATTGGGACATAGGTACTATTGGAGTCTAGTAGAAAAGTCTGAGAACACTGCTACACATTTTACAATGCCCACAGCAACAACCACCACAAACAAGGATCATTGCCTACTCCCACACCCCCCCTACACACCCGTGCAAAAGTTGACTTACAAATGCACATAATTCTTGATAACATTTATACTACAATATTGACTCAAAGAGCCATCTGGGCAGTGTTTTCCATAATCAATAAAAGTTTGTTTATCATTTAAGAGGTGCCAGGCCCTACACCAGTCATTAAGCGAAGTGTAATCACAAACCACTTTCACACTTGCTCTGCTTGATGAGCAGGTTTAAGAGCCTGGATCTGTTTGTGACTCAGCTTTACACTATGTCACTGTGAAATTGAGTCTGGCTTCCCAGGCAGGAAGTAGAAATGGATAAAAAGTTGGCTGCTGGCCAACCAGACTATAAGCAAAGTTTGACTTTTGCTTCTCCCCCTACGCCCCTGGACCCAGTGTATCTGCATCGCCTGATATCCATCCCTACCAAAGACCTGCTATATAATTTGTGGTCTACATTTTGCAATGCAAATGAAAATACATTTAACCCCTTGTTCAGAAAACCTGAAATTTTTCGTGATGGTAACAGCTGAACATTATAATAACTACTGGCTGACTGCGGTAATGCACACCTGTAATCCTCGTGCTTAGGAGTGAAGACAGGAAGACCATAAGTTCAAATCCAGCCTACGCTACATAACAAGACCCTGTCTCAAAAGTCAAATAAAATAAGCACCATGCTTCATAACACAGGACTCTCGACACCTGTACAAGTAGCAGCCAGTGAAGCCAGCCTTTTGAGATTTGATATTGGTATCCTTCAAAAATTCCAAAGAGACAGTAATTTTCAGTAAGTGCAGTAGAAATTGCTTTGCAGAAAACATCCCTGTTCCTTCAAATGAAATAATTTGTTTCCCCAAACCTTCTCTGCTAACCTAGCAACTTCCCTAAATCAACATGGCTTTGCTGGCAGAAAGCACCTCCAGGATCTTGATTCCTTGGGTTCCCTGGAACTGGAGGTAGAATCATACCCTCCTCTTTAGAAAAAAAGTGTATTGACAGTGGGAGTGGGAAGGAGACAAGACAGGGTAATGGGGGAATGTGGTAAATGTGATCCAAAGTACATTATATACACGTATGAACATCTTATAATGAAACCCATTATATGTAATGCTGGAGATGTATTGAGGTCCCAACCACTAATTCCTGTGGGTGTGGCTTTATTTGGAAATCAGATATTTGAGATATAATCAGTTAGTACTGTAGGATGGGCCCTCACCCCAATATGATTTGTAACCATAAAAGAATGGGAGAAGAGACAGACACCAGGGATTAATGAGAAATGGAGGCAGAGATTAGAGTGATGCAGTCACAAATCAAGAGACACCAAGGATATCTGGTTACCACCAGAAGCTAAAAGAAAGGCATGAAGAATATACTTTGAAGGGATTTTAAAGTACAGGCTTCCCTGCTCAAACCTTAACTGAAGAATTCTATCTAGCCCACAGAGCAGTGAAGGAAAAAAATTCATGTTATTTGAAATTGCCCAGTGTGTGACACTTTGTTACCATAGCCCTAGGAAAAGAATGTACCTGGAAATTTTTCCTCAGGTCACTGTTGCTACTTTAGTAGAGATTAGTGGCTATAATGAACTCTGTCCTGAGCAATGCAAGAAATCCCAAGAAACAGAAGCCCACCATAACTGCATCTAAAAATCTTTCCAAACACAAGAACCCCAACTAAGAAATGCACGACTCTACAAGTGCATTCCATAAGTTGTACAGCAACAGTCTGTGAAGGCCAAAGGCAAATCGTATTTATCACATGCTGCTCAAAGTTCAGATTTGCCCTGGACCTCTGGCTATCCAACCTGTAGAAGAGGAAAGTGTTTTCTATGGAAGCATTCCATAAATCCTGAAGGACTAACAGAAATAGAGAAAAGGGCTGTGACTTCCAAGAATTGACCAGACCATAACATTGGGTACCAATGGCTGCTAATAGGAGAAAGAGAGAGAGAGAGAGAGAGAGAGAGAGAGAGAGAGAGAGAGAGAGAGAGGAGAGAGAGAGAGAGAGAGAATTTCCATAAAAGAACATACCACCTATGACAAAAAGCAAAACCTGAATGAGATACTAGACTGTAGATCTTACTGTTAGATTCCAGAGAAAGAGGAATGTATGATAGTTAGGTTTTATTTGACTATGCAATAAGACATGTAAACATTGTTTTGGCTTCTATTAGACAGTAAGTATAAAGTATCAAATTTCTCTTTGTGTGACTAACTTCCATTAAACCTTTAAATCAAGATTACCCACAAACAAAATATTACACATTGATTGTTTTTAAAAATAAAGCTTTGTTGGGGCATGTCTATATCCTTTCTTTTGTATTTTGTCTGTGGTTGATGCCAGGTTAAAATGGCAGGGTTCCAAATTTGCAATAGAGAAATTGTGGACCCTGAAGCTGAAAACAGTGACTATATATATATGATCCTTTCCAAAAACATTTGCAAACTTCTGGGCTAGATCAAAACTGGAAAACTTTTATTGGAGACACTTTTGCTCAACTGGTTGTTAGGAATATTTGTGGGGTTTTTTTTTTTTTTTTTTTTTTTCCCACAGAGTCTCACATTGCAGGCCTGGCTGGCCTGGTACTTGCTATCTAGACCATACTGTCCTCTCACTCAGAGATCCACCTGCCTCTGCCTCCTGAGTGCTGG
The DNA here is from genome assembly GCA_009823505.1 of Rhizomys pruinosus. Classification (NCBI taxonomy): domain Eukaryota; kingdom Metazoa; phylum Chordata; class Mammalia; order Rodentia; family Spalacidae; genus Rhizomys; species Rhizomys pruinosus. The sequence goes on from VZQC01011454.1 coordinate 313,910, forward strand.
AGGTAAGACTTGCATTATCACAGCTGACTACGGATGGAATATATATATATATATTTTTTGTTAATTATTTTTATGTTATGCATATACCTGTCTGGCATGCAGTCTGTGCACGTGTGTCATTCAATGCCATGGGGGTCCAGAAGAGGGCATCAGATTTCCTGGAATGGAGTTAAAGACGGTTGGTCTTCAGCTGCCATGTGGTGCTGGGCGATCGAACCCGGGTCCTCTGCAAGAGCAGGTCGTGCTCTAACCCCTAGGCCATCTCTCCAGCCCCAGATATATTTTTTTGTAAATTTTGAGACAGGTCCCCTTATAGCGCCCCAGCGTGGTCTGGAACTCACTCTGTTAGACCAGGCTGCCCTTGAACTCACCAGAGATATAAAATACCGCCTCTGCCTCTCAAGCTAAATTAAAATTATCACTTATTGTTAAAAAAAAATGAAAACAAAACAACAACAAAAAAACCCAGAAAGATGCAGAAAAGTTATGGCATAATGCATGATCTGGGATGGGTAGGGGTGGGGCGGGGTTAAGGGAAAGGGATATACGCCTGAACTGAATTGGAAAAAGATGTATGAAATACACAAAGCATCAAAAAAAAAAAAAAAGATAAAGACATTCAGAAAAAAAAAAAAAAATAAAGCAAAAAAAAAAAAAAGTATGCGCCACCAAGCCCGGCTTAAAGACGGTTCTTAGCCATCATGTGGGTGCTGGAAATTGAACCCAGGTACTCTACAAGAGCAGTTGACTCTCTTCAACACTGAGCCATCTCTCCAGCCCCTGAATGGAATATTTTTATTCCCCCTAAACCATCCACTAAATTCTTAACTTCCAATATGATAATACTAGGAGGTATGATATTTATGAGAAATTAGGTCATGGGAATAGAGCCCTCATTAATAAGATCAGAGGTACCCTTATAAGAAGATGCCAGAGAATTAGTTGTTCTCTTTCTGTCATGTAAGGATATAGCCAGAATTGATAAGTCTGCACCTGGGAGATGGCCCTTAACAAACCCCCAACTCTGACTTTTGCACCTGATCTCCAGACGTCTAGCCTCAAGAACTGTGAGAAATCCATGTGTATTCATAAGTCTCCCAGCCTATCATATGTTATTACAGCAGTAGATGTAGACTAAGATACTAGGGTTTATCTTTAAACTATCATCATCCATAAAATTCCCATTAATAGACCCTATCAAATTTGGATTTATACTTATTTGTTGATATCTATTCTCCTCAGCTAGAGTAGAGCAATGGTTTTGCCTATCAGGGGCATTGGACAATTTCTGAAAACATGGAGCAGGGAAATAGCACTACTAGAATAGTAGTGGATAGTAGAATACTATTGGATAGAGTTCTCTAGTTGGAAGTTGCTAACCCTCGACAGCAACCCTGGAAAGGAAAGACTTAGCTGTTCCCAAGTGTCAATAGCATGACGGTTGAGAACCCCCAGGTAAGTCACAGCAAAAATCAAAGAGCAGGTGTTATTCTCTACTCTGTATCTTCAAGGAACAAGAAACTGAGACATATTTGCTGAATTAATAAAGCATGAACTTATTTAATCATTTACATTATACCTTCTTGTCAAAATGAACTCAAAATCAGCTACCACAGCTCAGAAAACAGCATGTGAAATATCTAAATCTGAGTATTACTTGAAAAATCCAGAAGAATATGTATTCTTGCTAACATTACAAAGAGAGAAACTCCAAGCATGTTGTCCCTCCAGGGAAGAAAACAAACACCACAGTCTATGAGGCAATTCTGTCCCCCAACCCAAATCTGATCAAAGCTTTAAAAAGATTCCATGGATTCCAAAGGTCTTTAAGGGCAGATAGAAAGGACACTTATCTATCATAGGATTCCTTTAAGTGCAAAGGTCTTTACAGCTAGAGGGTAAAATACTGAGCTTGAGAACTGAAAGAATGCAGAATCCAATCAGGTGATCAAATGCTGGGGGCCCTACAAATGTCCACATATGCCTAGGAGACTCGATAATGTGTATAATTTAAAACTTAAGGTCAGGAGCCTTGAGATGACCTCTCATGAGTTATGGTGTCATGGACATAGCAATTATTAATGGGTTAAGTATCCCATTAGGAGCACTGACAGGAATCTAGTCAGAGTCAGGCCTATATCTTGGGGTGGGGGAGGCATGCAGGCTCAGTTACCGGAAGGTTAACAGCAATGTACAACAAAGGCAAATGTTTCTGCTTCAGGAAAAGTTAGGAAAAATACAGAAATATTTAAGAGAACTAAATTGATATGATTTATATTTGGGATGCAGAAGAGATCTATGCGTACTGTCTGCAGAAGGTCAGATCAGTACCCACCAATGATATCAAGATCTAAGGATGCTCAAATTCTCTCTCTCTCTCTCTCTCTCTCTCTCTCTCTCTCTTTGGTCTTTTCGAGACAGGATCTCCCTGTAGCCACAGCTGTCCCGGAACTCACTCTGTAGAACAGGCTGGCTTTGAACTCACAAAGATCCATCTTCCTCTGCCTCCCAAGTGCTAGGATTAAAGGCGTGCGCCACCATGCCCGGCCTTCAAATTCTTTAAATAAAGAGTGGCGATATTTACATATAACTTATACAAATCATTTCATATATTTAAATAATATCTTGATGATGTATAACATCTAATACAACATAAATGTTATGTCAGTTTGGATTAGGTATTGGTTATTATGTTATGTTGTTTAAACAACAGTGAACAAAAATAAATATATTCAGTCCATGTTTAGCTTAAAAAAATCTTCAATTAGTTGAGCATATTTGGATACAGAGGGCCAACTGTATTTGATATTCAATGTAACTGTAAATTTTACAAGAGCTTTTGAGTTTTGGAAATCGCTATGAAACAAATAATTGAGGACTCTTAATTAGTGATTTTAGAGCCAAGTGAGGGGACTCATACTTGTAATTCCAGCATTCAGAGCCTAATAAAGAAGGTTCACGGTGAGTGTGAAGTTAGGCTGGACTAGTGAGTTTCAGACAATCCTGGGCTACAGAGTGAGAGAGTCTATCTGTTAAAATAATAAAATAAAATCATAATTTAGTTGAAAGTGAATTTTATGTACACTATTTAACATTTAAATATAGCTTACGATACATTACATAAATTTAATAAGACTTCACTGAATTATTTACATACATTAACAAATGGAATTGTGCTCCTGATAAAGAACCAGTTTAGCTCTATGATGAGCTACCAAGTAAGTGCTTATAGGAGGGCCAACTAGCCTTTTAGTAGACAGTATAGACTTTGGGATTTAGTGAGTCCTGATTGGTTGAATACTGCTATGGCCATATTGTGCCCAGCGTTAGTGGGAGACATCCATCCTCTGTGGTCCACAAAGTAGAATCAGCATCTGCACCAGAAACAGAAAATTTCAGACCACACTCCAGTCTCTCTGATTCACAATCTACTTTTATCTGTAAGATGCTCAAATGATTCTCAGGTACATCGAAATTTAGAAGCACCAATAAAGACGAGAGTGTTAGGTAACAGTAATCACTGTTTCTGTGATATGTTATTTGTTTCAGGCTCAACAGATAGTAGCATCTATTTGTTTTAAATGAAAAGCCTACAATCTCCAACTCAGTTACCTGAGTAATTGTCTCTGAAAGTTATTAGGTCACATGTGCTTATGATGGGAACATAAGTATCTTACATTAGTGGTCCACCACAAGTCTCTCATGCTGTGGAAAGAGAACAGGAGAACGTGCCACAGTTCAGTGATGTCCTTGCACCCTAAGGATTCCAGATAACTTCCCTGTCACTGTAGAGAAAGTCCTGGGTGGATTAGAGGACCATAAATGCTTTTCTTTTCCTCTTATTGAGGTGGATTCTATTTCTTATCCTTGAACAGGCATGCCTTGGGAGTTACCCATAGCCTCTTTCACTCATTTGCTCCTCCAAGGATTAGCACTCTGTTTATTTCAGTCAGTATAAGGAACTGGTGGGGGTTGAGAGTGAGACAAGATCTCACTCGGTAGCTCAAGGTGCCTCAAACTCTCTATCTTTCTGCCTCAACCTCTCTAGTCCTGAGGTTACAGGCATTTGTGACCATATCTAGTTCTTTCTAGGATGCATATTATTTTATAGTTTTATGCATCGGGTTTTTTTTTTCTCAACTTGATGTTTGTGGAATTCTTTTGTGTCATTGTATACAGTCGTAGTTCACTTTGTACTCATGATGCTAATGATCCTGTTGATGACATATCACAAGTCCTATATGAGCTTATTTTATATAAAAGAGCAGTTAGCAAACTGCCTGTGTAAATACTCAGATAGTAAATATTTTACGTGTTAGACCAAGGGTCTCTGTTGAAACAGGTCCCCTCTGTCATTTGTAGTTAGAACACAACCATAGATAATATATAAATAAATAGGTATGGCTGTGCTCCAGTTAAACTGCCTGTTGTTAGTGCTGAAATGTAAATTTTATATAATTTCCACATGCCACAAAATTTTATTCTTATTTTGATCTTTTTATAGCCAGTTAAAAACATTCAAAAATATTATTTTCACACTTCTCTTTTATTTATTTTTTTTTTTTTGTCCTGCATCTTTCAGGTTTATTTTTTTTCATTTTTTAGCTATAAGTGATAATCCATGAGTATAAGCATCCTTCGTGCAAAACCAATCTATAGACTGTTGTGCCCAAACCCCCACAGTCCCACCATTCAGTGGAGGTTGACAGGTTGTTTGTTCAATCAAGTTGATCAAATGAGTGTCCAGACTACATCGCTGTAGTTTCACCGTTCACCCCAATCGCAGCCTTTACATTCTACCACGCCCCCTCTTCCGCAGATTGTTCCCTAGGCTTAGAAAAGGGGCACAGGTGGATGAGAAGTAAAACTGTCCTCTCTCTCTGGAGCTGTTGACTTGGATTCTGGTCAATTCTGGCTGTTTCCTTTCATGGGCTGACAGTTTGTTCAGGAGTAACCTTTCGATCCTACTAATGAAGCACAAGCAATTAGATATATAGGTATTTAAGCAGCACTAATAGTTATGGTAGGTTACTTTGGCATAGACACATATGTTTGGATGATATGTTAATTCATGAATTACATTTTTACCCCCTGATAAATATAACAGGGTCTTACTGTGGCTTATGACATCTCCTAACCTGTAGAGGATGTAGGCTTGTGGCATCAGCCATGGGTTATTCCTCCAAGGAGAGAGCCAACAGCCAATTAGATTTGGGATATACAGGCACATGGCTGCCTCTGCTGCACAGTATTTCCAGGCAGGTGAAGTGTAGCTGGTGCTGATGGTGGAGTCTTGCTTGACTCAGGGAGACCCGTATTTGCTTTATTGGTTTAGTGGCCTTTGGGAACACTCTCTGGCATTCCAGAGGCCATCTGTACCCTTGCATGTGCGGTCTCAATACATCCCTCCCATGTTAACGTCAGGTCTTCGGCAGCAGGGTCTTATCGCCTCTCCTCCTGCAGGTATCCCAACTTAGGGGCAAGGAGCCCTTACCTTTTGTGGGGCCTTGGATCCCCTGGCCAACATCCCCCTGGTAGAACAATCCATTGCTGATGTCAGAGCTCCTGCATTAATATACTTTGCCTAAGTGCATAGCCCAAGGACTTTAGTATTATATTTGGTTCTGAACAGAGTATAATCCTTTTCACAGTTCTTATGTCTATTAGTCAATTAAAGAAGGCATTTTTACCGGTTTTATAAGAGATTACCTCTATAATAGTTGTCTCCAATTTACAGTTGGAAAATGACATCATCATCGTCATATTTCTCCTTGTTCTATGGGGGGGGAGGCAAGAAAGTCATATCAAAACCTTTGTTGCACCTAGAAGGTATAAGTTTCATTAGGACTCATTATAGATAGTTGTTACATGTAGGATCCACAGAAGGGTTCGATGTTTATGGCAATCTGAGGCTTTTCTTCCTTTCAGTGTTCAGACGGGTCAACCTTTCAGTTGCCACTTTTTGGTACATCCTACTCAATGCAAAGCTGTATCTTTTCTTTCTCAGCCGTTAAGTTGGTGACATTTTGTCCTGTTGGAACAAACAAATCTCTTCCCATAGTTAGTTTTAAGATTTGAATTGCAAGGTTCTTGACTAGAAGGTTTCATGTCTGTCTGTACCGCCCCCCCCCTTTTTTTTTTAACCCATGAGTCTCCAGAAGACAGTTGTATTATACATAACTATAGGGTGGAATCAAGGCACAGATTTCATCAAATTCACCCATGCTGTTTTGGGTGACTATATATGATTAACTTGGGAAGCAAACTTAATTTTTGCTTTAAATCATCTTAAAGAGAATGCTACAAGGTGATACTGTACAACAGAGAAATTATAGAGAACATTTGTATGTGCCTATCACACACTTCTCTTTTAAAATCTAACCAAATGGCAAATATTTTTTAATGCTTCCAAATGTTGGCATGGGCACAGAAATACAGGAATGCTCAGGGAATGTGAAGTGATGCATTCTTTAGGCCTGGGAATGGAAAAAGTATATGTAAAACACCTTAAAATTTTTCATATATTTGACCATTTCTAGGCATTTATCCAAAAAATAACTACAGACATGCACAAAGATTAATGGACAAGGATATTCATCATAGAATTATTCGTAGTATTGAAAAATTGAAAACAGACTCTAAGTTGGGCAGATGGAGGTAATGTGTCTCAAGCCCCTCATATTTCTCCAAACAGAGATATACTGTATAAAATATGATACAAATATTAAATACACAGACTACTAGAAAGCCATGGTTAGAGACAGAGAGTTTAATATCTTCATAGGAATGAAAGATACAGAGCTAATCCTCCCCCTAAATCTAGGATCCAAGCAAAGCTACCTTTTCATGAAAAGGAAGAGGTGAATGTCCCCTCCTTGCAGGCAATCTTCTATAGATACTAGCTCAAAAGGAGGGAGCTGGAAACAATGCTATGAGAAAAAGAAAACTTCAAGCCAATGCATTGGACACAGTTGTTCCTGGGGCATGAAGATAATAATGTGAAAAAATAATGGGAAAATTATCCTTTATCAGCTCCCTGGAGGGCCTGGTGATACAAAACCTATCTACTATATAGTGCACATCCATGACCCAAGTCATGGGCTGTCTCAAGAAGAATCAGCCTGCTGAAATTGAGGAATTTCCAGTAGTAGGGGAAGATAACAGACACTCTATCCTTGAGGATTTGAAGTTGAGAAACTAGGATTTTAGCCAGGTGTCACATCAGTCACACCAGGCACTAGGGAGGAGGATGCTGGAGGTTCCCCAGTGTAAAACTGACACTGGGATACACAAGACACTGTCTCAAAAATGAATAAATAAATACATACATACATACATACATACATACATACATACATACAAATTTTTAAAAAGAAACAGACAGTAAAACTACCTGACACATGCCCGGCGTGGTGGCGCACCCCTTTAATCCCAGCACTTGGGAGGCAGAGGCAGACGGATCTTTGTGAGTTCAAGGCCAGCCTGGTCTCCAGAGTGAGTTCCAGGACAGCTGGGGCTACAGGGAGACCCTGTCTCGAAAAGACCAAAAAAAAAAAAAAACTACCTGACACAGACCATAAAATCAATGGTTTCATATGTTTATATGTACAAAAGAAGGAATAGGAATCTCAATGAAATTACAAGGCACTATAAGAAAACAGTAGAAATTCACCAAGGACAAAAATGAAATTTTGGGGGGTAGTGCCAACGATGTCATTGGGATACAATAGATGAATGGTCAAAATAAAGTAAAAAAAACATATATATGAGCCAGAAAAATAAATTCGTAAAAATGACCATGAATGTATTACAGAGTGATTGAAAGTGGGTAAAATGGAAGATGAGGACACATACAGGAAAAAGTGAGAAGTTCTAGCACACATTCAGTGCATTCCAAGGGAGAAACAGCTGGAAGTGGCAATATGGGAAAAGATAGCAGCTGAGATCCTTCTGATACTGGTGAAAAATGTTCATTGTCAAAGCAAATGAACAAACATAAATCCACATGTGTATATGTCATGAAAACTTCAGAATACGAAATTCAAGAGAAATTCAGAAGAGCATCAGGTAGAAATGAATCACCTGCAAAGGACATCGTGTAGTCAGCTGAGCAATAGGACTCTCAGCAGTAGCAACGACAACAACTAATAAGCAGGAAAATTATACACTAGAATCTTCCACAGGCTTAGAAGTTTATAATTTATAGTTTTATAATTATTTGTCATTTGAAATTTCTATATTCAGAGAAATTAATATGTAACAACTGAAAAAATTGGTAAAATCTATATTTGAAAACAATTCAGGTGGGAGTAAAAACAATGTGATTATAGGTAGATATAAAAAAAATCACAGTGAAATACATTTCTTTGTACATTAACTAAAATCTAATTTAAAACTACTTTAAAAAAATAAGGCCAGGCATAGTGGCACATATCTTTAATTTCAACATTCAAGAGGCAGAAGCAGGTAGATCTCTTTGAGTTTGAGTCTAGTATCGTCTACATAGTGAGTTCCAGGCCTTCTAAGACCACATAGTGAGAGATACTGTCTTAAAAACAAAACCAAACATATAAAATAATGACCAGTGAAATGGCTCCAAGGATAGATGTACTTGCCACCAAAGCTGAGGAAATGAATTCCATAGCCGGGACTCACAAAGTGGACAGAAATAACCAAATCCCACAAACTGTCTTCTGATCCTTACATGATGCCCTCTTAAAAAAATGTAAACTAAGTAAATAAGTAAATGCCTTGAAAGTGAAGGGAAAAAAATCACTTAAGATAAAAAAAGGAGGATCTCTCTTCTTAAAACAAATTGAATAACTATATTTTAAACTAAAAATCCTAGTAGAAGATTCAAAGAAGTCTTAGACAAAATTTAAAAAATCTCAACTTTAATATAACTACTGTTACAGTAAATAAACCATGTTAAGGTGAAGATAAAAAAAGAAAGCAAAAAAAGTCATGAGAAAATATTTTGGAAATGAGAATTCTAAGAGAAAGTCCACTAGACATGAAAGAATACTATAAAGCTAGCATAATTTTAAAAATGTATTACTGAAGCACCACCAAACCAGTAGTTGAGTGAAAATGGACATACTAAATGGTAAAAGAAATTAGTATGTAATAAAGTTTGTGTGAATGCATGTGGAATACAAGAGTATTCAATAGCATTTAGCAACTTAGTAGCTGCCTAAAAAAGTTGTGCTGGCTCTTGAGACAAGAACCCATAGTTGTCACCAAAATCTAGGGCACCTGAATAAATTTGGCAGTGCCATTTGTGGTTGGGACTGGCTACACTTGAAAGTTTGTCAATGGAGAACAGAAGTAGTAATTGTACAATCTTTTCTATTCTAACTTGCTGCTCCCCAGGCACTGAGATTCTACAGCATTAACCTGGAGACAAGGGTAGACATCAGAAGAGACTGTGGAGGAACAAGATGGAACTTGAATCCCTGAGTGGCAGTTTGGAGGCCAGGCACCCAGTGATCTGTAATGTCCACCTTAGTATCTATGTGATTTTTTTTTTTTTACTTTAAGCAACTGAAATTTGTTTTTTTTTCAAGTATTATTTTTAGTTTATGTGAGTGAATGTATTGCCTTATGTAAGTGCACCCATGTCCAGCGATGAATCCAGATGATAGAAGAAGACATCAGGCAGGTGAGGTGTAGCTGGTGTTGATGGTGGAGTCTTGCTTGACTCAAGGAGACCCGTATTTGCTTTATTGGTTTAGTGGCCTTTGGTAACACTCTCTGGTGTTCCAGAGGCCATCTGTACACTTGCATGTGTGGTCTCAATACATCTTTCCCATGTTAA